>VZRN01001513.1:316803-369039 GCA_013397935.1 Dasyornis broadbenti | reverse complement strand
CCCTTGAGGTATGCATCGTGTCTCTCCATCCTTTTGCATCACCCACCAGGTGCAACCTGGACTTTGAGCGAAAACAACCCCACAGGTGGCTTTGTCTTTGCGCGAGGCAGAATTAATCCAAACAGTTTTCCCTAGCATACCTTTCATGTGTACCACTGGAACCTTATCCCCGTCTGCTGTTCGCAAGGGTTCAGACTGGGCAGGCCCAGCTCGGTTGGTGGAGCCTTGGGTGTTAACTAGCCAGGTGGCCTTTGGTAAATGCAACTCCCAGTTTTTAAAAGTTCCCCCACCTAGAGCCTTCAAGGTGGTTTTTAGCAGGCCGTTGCATCGCTCCACTTTGCCAGCAGCAGGTGCATGATAAGGACTGTGGTACACCCACTCAATGCTATGTTCCCTAGCCCAGGTGTTTATGAGGCTATTTTTGAAATGAGTGTCATTGTCCGACTTAATTCCTGTGATGATGCTGCCTGGCAGGTATGCAGTACCTCTTATTCTCCCAGTAAGATTATGTCTATTTTGAAGACACTTCTGTGATGCAAAAGAGGCTGTAGAGGAAGAAGAAATGTATCCCATGACTTGCAACCATAATTAGAAGAAACAAACCCACAGGATTTCATATTTTGTGGAGGAAGAGATGTAGGTAAAAGTACAGATGCAGAAATGCCTAGAAACAAGCTCTGTGCCCCATACTTATGCTGGCCAAGAAGTGGTCCTTGATACTGACTTCAGCATCAACAAAACTGTTGAGACTTAAGATGGTGAAATCTCCCTGGAGGTGGAAGTTCCTCTTTGCTTCGCTTGGATACCTTTCTGGCAGTCAGGTCTGAGGAAGCAGGTAGCATCTTGGCAGTAGTCAGTGTACTAATTCTGCAGAAATGTTATTTCTTCCTATGCAAAAGACACTGGGACCAAGGCATGACCCTTGCCAGCAAAAGTCTTGGTGTTGTCTATGACCCTGAAAAATATTATAGTTTTATTTTTTTGGAACTCAATTCCTGTGACCTGAGAAACTCTGTATTCTCTCCTCAGAACAGTGGAGGACGAAGCTCTGTTGTCTGCTGGGAGTTCTGGGCACTCACAGAGAATTATCTTTTATTTCTTAAGTCTAGAAATACTAGAATACATGCATTGGGAAGTGATTGCATTTTGGCAAAAAAATTTAAGCTGCCTTTTGTGGTTTTAGGTCATCCTTTATGGTATGTGTCCTTCTCAGAAATGCTGGGGTTATTTTACTCCTGCAGATATTACAGAATTAAAAAAAANGAAAATTAAAAAAATAAAAAAAAAAAAAAAAAAAAAAAAAAAAAATTTGGAAACAGTCAGGAGTGTGGTTTGATGTGGTTGCCCAGAAAAGCTGTGGTTGCCCCTCCCTGGAAGTGTTCAAGGCAAGGCTGGACAGGGCTTAGAGCAACCTGGTCTAGTGAAAGGTGTCCCTGCCTGTGGAAGATGGATGGGACAAGATGATACTTCAGGTCTCTCTCGACCCACACCATGCTGTGATTCTATTCTATAATTCTTTGTTCCAGAAAGCTCCAATAATCCAGAGATAATGCCTAATGCATGCAGTGACTTGGGGGAAAATGCAGTGATTCACTCTCAGTGTAGCACAGAGAACAGTTGGGATGGGAAATCTGCTTCATTTCATTTGTTTTTTGACAAATTAAATGAGGTGACAAGTTCTGAAGTACTGTGCTATGCTGAGACCTGGAGCTAAACTTTAAAAAATAATTGGGAAGAGAAGGAAATTAAAGGCAAAGACTAACAATTTTCCCTTATTTTCCCCAGGGCTTTTGCAGATAAACAGAAAAGGCACTGGAGTCTGGTGTCTTCATGCATTTTTGCTGGTGTTTGATTTCTGAGGCACCTGCATTTCGATTTATTTCTCTGGTTTGAAAATGAGGGAACAAACAAAACCAAGTATAGAAAGATGGAGTCTGCATTTCATAAATGCAGAGCTCTGCAGGGACAGCAGCTTTTAGAGCTGAAGGTCTTATTAATAACTTGCCATTACAAACCCCAGGCATTGTTTTTAGCATTACTGACACTGCTCGAAATTAAATTGAGCAAGTAGTTACTTGGTTGTTCTCTAAGCAGTGTGTAGCTACTGGATGGGACTGTAGCTGGGTGCTTTATCAGGGCAATATTCATATTTTTAGGATCTCCTGATTGCTTCGCTTCAGGATTCTCTGGTTTCCTGCAGTTAATTGCTTTTATTTTTAGCATATTGTAGCCTTGTTTCTCTTGTGTAGATTGAGTACTATGGTAAACATAGTGTTACGCTGTTTATATTGTTACATTTGGTTGTGTTTGGGCATAAGTAGATTACATCTGGCTGGTAAACAGAGGTGAAAAGCTGTATGCCAGAAGCTTTGGTGAATCCAGGTAAAGTGCTATAGAGAAACATCCCAGTATATTTATCTCCATTTGTAGAGGTGTTTCATTCTGTTTAAGAACAGCAATGTGCTAGTTTACTCTTCCACAGATATTTAAATAGTGTGTGGTGTTTGGCTGTTTCATGTTGCTGAAATCCTAAATAATTCCTCTGAAAATGATTATTTTTCATGCAATGCGGTGAACACCTGGGCAGGAAGGTGTCAACCAACTGCCACATCAGGCTGCAGAAGTTCAGTGCCGTTACAGCTGTTTCAGGGGTGCACTCAAAGCCGTCAGCTGCACTGATGAGTTGTGGTAACTGGGGGGCAGGGGCATGACAGGTTCCTTTTCTCTTTTCTGTCACTTTTCCACCTTCCTTAAATCCACAACAAAAACTCAAAGGATGGGAAGAAATTTAAAGCATTATTTTGGGTCTATTCACTGGGAGGCCTTAACCACGTATCTCATGTTCTATGCAGTTCAAGCTGCAGATGGAGATGAGACCTCATTGTGTTGCCCTATCTGTCTGTTACTCTTTCAACTCTCTTTGCTTAATTAATTAATGCAATTTCCTGGACAATAATTTTTAACAAAAATTTGATTCTGCAAATTAGTCAAAAGCCATGAAAAAACAAAAAAATCTCATCTCCAAGTAATTAATTAGCAGATTACTTAGTATAGATGCAGAAACCTATAACCAGATATTTACAAGGGCATGAAGTGACAGGACAAGAGGGAATGGCTTCAAACTGAGAATAGATTTAGATTGGATATTGGAAAGGCGTTCTTCCATGTGAGGGTGGTGAGGCCCTGGCAAAGGTTGCCAAGAGGAGCTGTGGATGCCTCATCCCTGCAAGTGTTCAAGGCCAGATTGGATGAGGCTTGGAGCAACCTGGTTTAGCAGAATGTGTCCCTGCCCATGGCACAGGATTGAAACAAGATGGGCTTTAAAGTCCCTTCTAACCCAAACCATTTTGTGATTGTGTTAATAAATAATCTCTTAAATCTGGAAGTATAGGCATGAATTCCGTATGCATGCATGGCTTGCAGTCAGAATGTCAGCTTGACTCACTCAGTTACTGTGACAACAGAGCTGCAAAAAGCTTCAACAGTCCCCCCAGCCCAGCTGCAGCTGCACATGGCGCCAGCCTGGAAGGTCCTCCTCACTCCTTCCCTGAGTAAGAAATGTAGGCGTGTGTTCACTAACACACACACACACACACACACACACACTGTGGCTGACATAACTTGAAGATGCTCAGAGCTTAATGCCTCAACTTCTGGGAAAAGAAATGAAACTGTAGGGGAAGTTCTT
Organism: Dasyornis broadbenti; assembly: GCA_013397935.1. Lineage (NCBI taxonomy): Eukaryota > Metazoa > Chordata > Aves > Passeriformes > Dasyornithidae > Dasyornis > Dasyornis broadbenti. The sequence goes on along the minus strand of VZRN01001513.1, from coordinate 365,351 downwards.
CACAGAGTTAAGTGGTTGTCTGAGCAGCTCTTTTAATCTCAGAAATCCTTTGGTTAACCTGTAGCTTAGAGCACAAGATCAATGACCTTATTGTTCATCCTTGTGAGGAAAAATTTCATGGCAGTCTGAGTAAGTCACCTGACTGCACCACTGGGACACTCCCTCTTTACGCAGCAGGGAATATTGATTCTATTTTGGCTAGTCAAGTGCAGTGGAAAGAACTGGAAAAGGGATCAGGGCTTTGGTTTCCTAACTGCCTAACGAGGATGCCATATTCCACTTGCTCTTGCACTCCCCAAGGCACTTGTTGCAAGCTGGATTTAATAATTCCTTTACCATCTGAGAAACTGCTTTCCCTACCTTGGGCTTATTTTTTTCCCCACTGTCAATGACACACAAAGACTTTATTTTCAGGCTGTTCATTTTGATGATTTTGCAATCTACCAGACCTGTCAGAAATGGGGAAAAAAATTCCATCTTGTCACCACTGTATTACTCTCAAATGTTAAATAGTCCTGAAAACAGTGAGTGTGATGTCTTTTCTCATGAGGGAGCAGTGATAGGGAGTTCTCTTGGCTGAAAGGAGCTGTATTTTGGTGCCAGAGAAAACAGATCCCAGCACACAGTTTTCTTCATTCCAGCTGTTTGTCTGGACTGTCATACTCCTGTAAACTTGTATGGACACAAACTCTGTTGCTTTAAATAGCAGCAGGAAATTCTGAAGCAGTTCGGCCCTTGTTTTTCTCGTAATGCAAAGTGAAATGCAGGTTTCTGTTGTAATGACCTTCCTCCAAGAGAACTTTTATAGTTTTTCCCTTTTCTAAGCACAATGGGAAACAGGGCATGTTCCTTTTGCAGCAGGAAGGACATGTGGTAAGAAAGGAGCATCTTCCTTAGCATGGTTTGTGTTTCCAAGAATTTTGACAGGGATTCTGCAAAGGCAATTACTCTCTAGTGGAGGGGGGTCTGTTTTAGCCATATGTTTTTTTCTTTTGTCCCAAGATGCACCAGAGCCATCTTCTCCAGCCAGCATGACAAACCCAAGTGCTTAAAGACTTGATAAAAACACTTCTGGTCAGGGCCGGGGGTGTAAAGGGAAAGAAGGCACTGCCTGGACTTGGTGATCCTGGAAAACCTCCACCCCTGCTTCTGACAGCAGAGGAGCTCTCAGCCTGAAGTGAAAGTGCTCATCCCAGGCATAACACTAATTGCTGGGGGGAATTAGAAGCACAGCTGGCTGTGGGTCATGCAAGAGCCCATCTTGTTCTCTGCTGCTCCCATCCATTTCTCTCCATCAGGCAACATCTCCTATGGTGGCTCAGTCTCTAATGGAAAGGAGCAGCACCTTTATAGATCTGGGCTGGGAGCTCACACAAAGGCTTGTTGGGAACCCAGGCTCCCCTGGGAACAACCAAGAGTCCCTCTCTATTTTCCTTTAATCTTTCTTTATTGTGACATCCACAAAATGTCAGTAATGATCCTGTCTGGCAGAAGGACTTTGCCACACAGTTTTGCAGACTGCCTGTTTAAATAATGGAACTATTTACCTATATGACTTAAGGATTTTCAACCTTTGATCCATCATGCAGGAATATTATACAAGATTATATACTGTCACAGGAATTTGGGGGAAAACTGGGGGAAATGTGGAGAAAACTGAGAAATGTTCAAGTCCCTGATGTAAGGAGTTTCACATATCCTTACTCACCAATGAGGGCTCAAGTAAAACAAGCACCTGTTGTAAGATCACATGGGTCTGGGTTTTGTATTTGTTTCCTTTTTGTTGCTGTTATTATATAAAGTGAATTGTAAGGATTAGGAAGAGAATAAAGAGATCTGGGCTCTGGGAGGCTTCTCGGAAAGATCAGTAATGATGGCTCTTAATTTTTTTAATGCCTGACTTTGCACTAATAGACTTAAATCAGCATTTTATGCTGAAGGCAAATTTATTGCCATTAGAAAAGGAGGCTTGTCTGCTCCAGGAGTGTAAGAACATATAGCACTTGTAATGGAGGAAAGTATTAAGGTTTTATTTTGTGACCTTGTCCAAATAGGATGTAATTACAATATAATTCAGTTATGGCAGTCTGGAAACCATGGCAGTTGACATTAAGTGACATTTCAGGAGAAATAGGCATGTGTTTGTTACGAATGGGAGACAGGGGTTGAGTTAAATCTGCCTTTTGGCTAGGCCTTTGGCAGCAGGCAGCAATTTTTATTGGGGTGCCCGCACCCCAAAAACCCAGTCCCGTTTGCAAGTTCTTTAATAATGGGCCGATTAGGTCTAATATAAAATGAATTGCTGTTTATTAGACACAAGAAAACAACAAGGTAAGGAACTAAACAAACTATATACTACAGAAAATTAACTAGAAACAAAAGAAGAAAAAACCCAAACCTACTAGTAGATAATACAGTGCGAACTGAGGTACTTACTGTTACAGCTAGTGAAGAAGTAATACAATTTAGGAAACCAATATATCTTACCAACTCCGATTTGGTGATGGAACATACATTAGGATCCTTTCACTCAATCCTCGAGGAAGTAACCACAGACCTGCGTCCAAACCTGGGGAGAGGCTCCTCCACGCTTCAGAGTACATGCAGGAAACCTCTGCCTCTGTGATATTTCGTGTGTCTTTTATAGAGTAAAAGTGTGTCTTTCAGTCACTTATTCTTTTCACCTCTTTCCACACCTGGTTTTCCCCGCACCAAGATGTTGATTCCTTGGTCAGGATTCAGGCTTTCAGGCGCCAAGGGATAATCTCTTGCAGGGTCGCAGACTCGATCAGCAACTCGGCTTTGGCTATCTATGCCAGCTTTGTGGGTGAAAGATAGAGGTGGAACACCCTGTCACAGTGTTTTAGTACATCTTCTCTTTCAAACTCCTAAGTATTATTGATGCTGTTTGCTCTTCCTGCTTCTCTTGCTCCACTCTTAATACACAATCAGAATGCAAGATTCTGGAAAATGTGCAGCAATGGATCATAGTTAACCTTGTAAATAAAATCTGGTGTGGTGGATGTGAGCTGGTTGCTATATGCCTGCTATACTTGTATTAATATAGCAGTATTAATATAGCAGTATTTTTTAATCTCCTTGGAGAGATTAAATCCTGGCATGCACATCTTCAAGGACTCACTTAGGAAAGCAGAGAATAAAATGCCATTTGAATTTTGATATTTTTTCCATTTATTTTTGATACGGTCTTTGGTTCTTGTGAACTAAACCAAGACTCTCCTCCTTCAGTCACGGATTCTGCTCAGGGTCAGGGAGTACTAACAGTTCCACGAAACACCTGACCCTGCAAATACCCCAGAGGTGGATGTGTCACAGGAGGATTTTGTCATCCTTCATTCGGAGAAGGAAAAGCTGGAGATGTGAGCTGAAACACAGACAACTCCAGCCTACAAAAAGGAAAAGTGCCAGAGTATTTTCCATCTATGTACTTCTCTAGCACTGGAATCACATTATTCCCAATTTACTCCTGTAGCATATAGGTTGTTTCATGTGCACTAGGAATATCTCAGTGCATTCAGTTATCTCTGTGTCTCTCCTCTGAGACTGGTCGTTACACCTTTGATGAGTCACTTAATGGGCTCATTAAGGAAATGGAGGGTATCTCATCTATGTGTTCACTCACTGAGCCACAGTCGACTTCCTTTCAACCCTAGACAAAGAGGGAAACAAAACATTGCCAAATGCATCTATGTATGCAGCTCCCAAGGACATAGAAATAATTTTTAAAGTTGTAAGGATTGAAAGCAGCCATCCTGCTCTAGGCTATGTAATTTCCTGCCTCTGGAACTGGGGATGGCTTCTAAATGCTCCACCCCAGTCACAGGAAGGATTAAGTGCTGTGATGGGGCACTAAGGAGGATGAAATGCAGGTGAGAAGTTTCCCTGCTCCAAGTAAAATTGGTTCACACTTAGCCCCCAGATGAGTTTCACTGTTGCTTAAGTGCCATATGTGGCATTTGTGTATACATTATCTGTAAATAAGGAGTAAAATGAGTTATCACTGCTTTGTGTGTATATAAAGCAGGGGACAAGGCCACTGTTTTCCCTTTGCTCCTCCTGTTGGGTTCCTGGACAAGCCACCTAGCCCCTCTGCTGACCTCCCACACCACCTTTAAACCGATCATGTGCCACACAGGTCCCTGGTTGTGCCTTGCCACCAGGGTCCAGCTGCATTTAGCAGTGGATAACAATAAACTGGTACACTCCAGCCCCAAATTAGGTGACCCAGAAAAACCTTTCATTCAGAGCTCTCATTTAAGTCCTCTATGAAATGTGTCCACATGTTATTCTTGCTGCTCTCATAGCTCAATTCTCTCTAGTAGCTGCTGTCTATATCATGATCCTCTCCACATGTAGTTCCAGAGGGCTGGAGAAGCAATTGGGTTAAGAGAAATTACCTGGCCAGAATAAGGGGATCTAAATCGTTGAGATTCAGTTACTTAAAGATTGACAGGGTCCACATTCCTTTAGTGAATGCAGAGATGGTACAGAGATAAAACCTGAACCTGCAATGTTGGAGAAATTTACTAGATAACTACCACTGAAAATGTGCTCTATGGTCAGCTGGCACTAACATAGCCAGAGGAGTCCGATAGAATTGGGTTTGAGCTATTTAAGATCATTAAGAATTAGTTAACCCAGGAGGTGACTGTAACAGACATCATTTTAATCAAGATTGAATTATTGGTTTCCTAGGCATGCTTTGGAATGTATGAGTTTGGTGGCAGGACAAAGTCCCTCAGCCATGTTAATTAACAATCCCTACACTCAGGAGCCCCTCCAAAAGAATGCCCACAGGATCAGATTCACCAGTTACTTCTTTCCTCCCTTCTCCCAGGCAGAGGCCACGTCCCCACTTTTCTATTCAATTTGTTTTTTGCTGAAAAGATGCTGATTTCATGCTCTTTTACCCTGCAGCTAGCTGCTTGTAGCTAAGTGACTTGCAAAGGGGCCAGGGTCTGGGTGCTTCTCCTCAGCCCACTCTGATTCTTATTTATTTATTTATGCATCTTACTTACATAGCTTAACAGATTTCTTCTGTACCACAGAAGCAGAGCCACAAGCCTCCAGGTTGCACCAAGGTGCCTTGACTTGCATAGCTGCTTGTGCTCCCTCCAGCACCATCCTCTGCCCTGTTTTATTTGGTGTTCCTGTTCAAAAACTGGGTAAACTCCTCAGGATATTTGTTTAGCTGGAGTGGCATCCAGGAGTGTAATGGAAGTATGTTTTAAAGGCATAGCTGGCCATGGACTGCTGTACTTGGTGTTTGGTCCAACAGTCCTTGATGGCAATAAAAAGGGTCAGAACAAAGATAGCATTAAGCCATTTTTCTGCTTACTTTATTTCTGGCTGCCTTAATTTCAGCAGTGTCCATATTCCAGGCTTCTTGATGCCTAACTAGCTCTGCTGAGAGTGAGAAGATGGTTATCCTTCTCTGCCCAGCAGTGCTGGGAAGAGCCCTGCTGTAGAGGCAGTTCTGCAGGACCAACTGCATTTTTGTAGGGTGGGGTTGGGATCCCAGCCAGGGCACAGGTTTGCCTGAAATTGCATCAGGAGCAGGTTGCTGATGGAGTGTGTGGTGCACAGATAAACTGTAATTTGTAGGGCGACATGTGAATAGCAGAGGAGAGCAGAAGTGTAATGAAAACGTTATTGTGCCATTTGTTCTGGATGTGCTCCCAAAATCGGAGAAGCTGGAAGTGGTTGGTGTGGTCTGTTACATCCTGCATTGCCCAGAGAATCTCCTTGCCAAGCAAAAAATTAGTAGCACTGATATGAGTTGCCTCTCACAACCAGGAAAGCATTATGCAGGAATACTGTACAAGAGCCTGGCTGTGTTTGTCCTGTTTGTGTTTCTTTGCTGAAAAACTGCCACACTCCTCAGTAAAAGCTTCTGAGACAATTCAGAGCCTCTTAGAAGCCCCACTATTTTGCACCTCCAGCACAATATTGTAGCTTGAGAAAGAGGGAAGTGAATCCTGCAGAGATTTGTTTGGAACAAACAGGGACCAAACTGGTTTTTTCCCCTATTTCCTTTTTTGTTTCAGGAAGCAGAACCAACATTCATGAGCTGAGTCTCTGGACTATACTTCTGCCACAGATGTTGCTTTTGGGCCTTTCCTTACAGCCTTTGGCTGCACTGACAGCTTCTTTGTCTAACTGCTGTAGTTTTCATTGTGGAAATTTTTTTTGCTAAAAAAATAATTTTTCTGTTTTGATGATCCAGCCAATACCTGACTGTCTCTGGAGAAGAACAGTGAGAAGGACATGAACATTTGGGTTTGTACATACAGTCCTGCAGAACAGGGGTTGTGCCCAAAGCCAGATACAATTTTTTTTACATCAAAGTGAGATGAGGAAGGTGATGTTTTTAGTTCAGATTGCGTTTTCCCCTTATTTACTTTAAGCATTCAATTACCCATTTGGAAAGCTAAATTACATGTGAATGGCTCGGCATGCTCATATTGTATTCTCATTTTTTCAAAATAGGCTCTTGGTCTTGTCATTTATGACACGTCTGTCACTGGGGTGTCCACTTCTTCTTTACACCCAGAGGGGTGCTGATTGTAAAACCTTTGCTCACAAGCAGCTCTGTGTACTTTTTAAATATGGTTGAGATTTCCCAAGCCAAGCTGTGCTGTTTGTGTCAGGTGTAGATTTTGGTGCCATCATTCACCCAGAGCTCAGTTGTTCTGGCAGGTGGGGAAGTTATCTCACATATTCTCTCAGCTGAGTTGTGCATAAAGCACCGGAGACCTGGTACCAGCCTAAATGCTCAGGAATAACTTCTACTGCTCTGAGAGGGTTTTCCAGGTGCATTTGAAAAGATGAGTTGACAGGCCTAAATTTCCATAGTTGAAGATAGGAAGAAAAGGATCTTTCCTGTGGGGAGATGTCAGTCATTTAGGGAACAGGAGATGATGTTTAACACCTTGAATTACACCCAGAAGCAGAGAAGTGGCTGGGATGGATGGGAATCTCTGCATTTCTCTTTCTGGCTCTTCCCACCTGTGTACTCAGCTGTCACTCTTGAACTTTCAGAGCTCTGGCAAAATGTGGGGTGGTCTTCAGTGCTGAGAAAGGGCAAAGTAAACCTGAGCTGACACATGCATTGCAGGAGACACGGCTGCCCGGTGGCAGTGTCAGTCACTGATCTATGTTGCTGACTCTTCTCTCTTTGGTGATAGTGGGCCCAGCCAGCTCTCTATACTCTGAAGTCCTGTAACTGAAAGATTGAAGAAGAGCACAAGAATGCAAACAAGCCTGACAAACAGAGCACCAGTTGTGCATTCCTAATGGAAAAATGAAAAAGAAAAAAGTGAGAATAAAATCATAGTATTGCCCAACAAAATACTGTGGATGTTGTGCAATGCACTGCTGATAAGGGATGGCCAAAGGCACCAAGCTCACAGGGGGCTTTTTCTCTTGCTGCTGTTACATTTAATCAGGAGAGATAAGAAAAATTACTCGGACCTGTTTCTGGTCTTTCTCAATTTCATAGTTCTAACTAGTGTCAAGGAAACTACCCTTTTAGTTTTGTTTTTTCCCCATGAGATACCTTTGCCCTCATGTCAATACTGAGCAGTGTCAGGGATATGCTATATCACAAGTGTCACCAATGTGACTCATTTGTTTCACTCTCCTTAAAGCTGAGGGTGTCCAGCTAATGTCCTGATAAATCAGTTGCCAGTTCCTAGGCAACTCTTCCAGTCCCAGGGGTGTTACTAAGTCCATGTGTAGTTAGTTCTCTGTGTTAAAGTTCTGCACTGAGAAATATCTATAAAAGAAAGACACTGTGTGGCATTCCAAGAAACAACCATCATGTATTTTTCATCTATGATTCTGTGTCCAAGAAAGGTGACCAAATTCTTCACTGCTTTTAATGAGTAATTATTTTTAAAGATGTTCCTGCTCATTGCAACAGGGTTGGACAAGATGACCTTTAAAGGTCCTTTCCAAACCATTCTGTGATTCTGTGATAAAGAGTAAATGGAAACAGAGTTATTCTGTCACAAATGAGAAAAGGACATCTATGGCCTTTCAAACGATTGTGTAGGTACCTGGATTTATATTACATATGATATTCACTGTAGATAACAACATAACTTTTCTTTTTCATGTTAGTTATTACTTCCTTGTGAGTTGGTTTATTTTGCTTCACTGACTTTCCAAACAGTGAAACTAATGATGGTGATTGTGTGAAATATGTACTTTGGAAATACATTGAGGAATTTTGTGGTGATAGAAACTTCTTTTTAAAAACTTTTTTTTGCAAATCATCCTAAATTTTATTGCATCCTTTCTTTTTCTTTGTTTGATGAGTTTGTTTTTTTTTTCCTTCAGATTAAGCCAAAATTAGATCTCACTCATCACAGGCACTTTCCTTGCATTTCCCGCAGAAAGAATTTTATACAAACACTTCTGCTACATGAAAGACATATTAAAAGTGAAGTACAGATTAGAAGTTATGGCTCCATTTTCTCTCTAAGTATAGGCCTTTAGCTGTATGTGGAGAAGACTAAACAGGAGTACTTGGAGTGAGGGAGCTTCCAAGGGAGCTCAACCCTTGCACAGACCTCAGCTAGAGCAGCACATTGTCTGCAGCCTGAGCACGTGGATATGAGATAAAAATGTTCTCTTGCCATGTGGACATCTCTGCTGAGCTGGACCAATCCCTTATGTTGTTTTTTTTGTTTGTTTTGGTTTTGTTTGTTTGTTTGTTTTTTGTTTGGGTTTTTTTTTTTAGGGAGTATCTCATTTCTATTAGTTGCATAGATATCATAGTAGTAAGTAATACAAGACGTATAGTCAAGATTTTAAATAAAAGACAAACTTGGAATAAAACAAATGGGGAGGGTAGAAGAATATGTGGAAATATCTCTGGTCTCTGGTTTCTGAAGAAATACATGATTATCATGTAGAGCTCTTTGATAACTGGTGGCACCACATACCTTCTCTGCCCCTCCATACATACCATTTCAGCTCTTAAAATAAGCTTATTAACAGTCAAATTAAGACAGGGTAATCTTTAAATCACATGTAAATACAAAAGCTTTTCTCATTGTGGTATATTGAAGCATTAAATGTAGATGCAGATTTTCCCAGTGGGAGACTAGATCAGCACAGTTAAGTACTGGAATAGTTTGTCTCCCAAATCATCTTGAGAGAACAGAAATTCCCTTTCACTGTATAGGATGATGAAGAGGGATTTAGGGGCAGAGGATTATGTGAAGCTTAGATTAGTGGATGATACTGGTAGTCCTATACATCTGATCAGCTTGCATGGTCCTAATCTTCTTTCTTCCCTGGAGCTGACCTGTGCAAATTCCTAGGGAATTAGTTCAAGGGAGTACAGGGACTTAGCTGCCTTCTGCCTTCCCTAACAAATGGGTCTCAAGTTAAATGCCGTCTCTGTATCAGCTGGCTGTTTGTCAGCTTTAGTATCAACATCTACCAGCAAGTGCTGTTCACTGGACTTTTTTGGGCTGCATTCAGTCCTGTGACCTCCAAGTTAATGCCTTGATTTTTAACTCCAGCATTGAGGGACACACCATTCTCCTGGAAAGTGCCAGCAGTTTGTACTTTTAATGTATAATGCATGAAATTGTCTCATTTCAGTCATTGGGCATGCCTCAGTCTAGACTGTGTCTCACAATCACACTGACTGCTAAACCTCAGGGAAGGTGCCCGGACTGGTCTGTCTAGTTTAGCCCAGTTTGGCTGACACTGTGTGCCATTTCCTGCTTACCCACATCACTTCAGTTTTAATTACTCATTATCTCATCTTTCAAGCAATCATAAGGTGGGTTTATTTTTTGTTTTGGGAATATGCCATTACTATTGTGCTGTTTACATATAGATATGTCTCACCTTTCCCATGAGGCTCCTATCAGGGTGTTGATGGGGTACCAGCACAGCCAAGGGTGTTGTGGTGGGTTTGTGCCCAGCTCCTGTGGGTTTGATGAGCAGAGGATGCGCTGTGGTTCTGCCTTTTTCTCCCTGTGACTCAACTACAAGAATTTCTCACGGCATCTGGCTCTCCAGCCTTCCATTCTTTCCACTTTTTTCTTGTCCCAGGCTGAAGGTCAGGTGCAAAGTAATAGTCAGTAAAGATACTAGAATCTGACATGATGCAGGGCACTTCAGGTCATCTAGGTAAACATGTCACTGAACTCTCCCTGTGCAGCATGGCTGGTCCAGCACTGGAGCAAGCTTGACAGAACAATATCAATAATAGTACTCCTTACAGGGTTGCATTTTCCATTAATTTTACCTTTTTAAGTTTTCCTTAGGAACACAGATAAGGACCATTAACCCTTCTTTGGGTAGGAAATGAAAAATATGGAGAGATGTATCTACCTTGAGAAAGAAAGGCAAGTGTGGGTTTAGAATGAGAAGCCAGAATCCGAGGCCCTATATGAGTCTCTTCATGTGACAGATATCGCTATTTAATGTGCTGATTAATGTTAATAGTATCTTTTGTTTGCTGATTATCTGCTGTAAGTGAAAAGACAGCGGGCTGTTTGGGTGAAATCCCTGAATCAACCTGACCTGTACTTAAACCAGGCCAGAAATCCATGTAAATCACTGTAAATGCAAAGCATCGCTATACAACTCTTACACTAATTTTCTTGGATATTATGCTTCACCCATTTTTTTTTCTTTTCAATACCAAGTAGAGTGATAAATGCAACAGGTTTAAAATACATTTCACAGGTAATGTTGAGTTTATTACGGAATTTAGCTCTAAATTACTTTTTCATGGTCTAAATGCCACATAAGCATTATTCAGTTGTTGGACTAGTAGCACCAGGGAATATATATCAGAGACACTTGTAATGGCAAACACATTGTTAATGTTTGTCCATTCAGCAGCTGGGCAACGTGTTGAAGGACCTATTGATAGTGATTTGGCTTGGAGGGCACAGGTTCAGGAGACACTGGCCATGGCTGTGGGGAAGGTGTGGGAAGGTGCCTGCTACCTGGCCCTGCTCTGGAGCTGCCACAACTTCCGTGAGTTGTGGAGTTGAGTTGTTTGTGGGTGTCTGCTGTCATGGAACTGGAAGGAGATAAAAAAGGGTCCCCAAAGAGAAGAGGTGACACAGGAGAGAGGTGGCAGAAGCCTGCTGTTTTTCAGAAAATTATGCTCTAAGGCTGATCAGAATCAACTTCTGCATGGTTTCTGTAGTGTTCTTTCCGGTCCAGACTAGCCTGGCCCACTCAGAGGGCATTAGGCTGCAGGAGTCTTTGCCTGTGGCAAGCTCACTGGTACCACCTCTTGCTTTTCCAAACACAAAAAATAATACCCTATTTTACCAAAATAAAAGGATGGGGAAAGAGGAAATGTTCAGCTCAACTGGTTATGTTACATAAATACAATGTATGCCCCAAATATCCTGTAAAATATGTTTCTTCAACAGCCAAAGGTTGGAATTTTCAAAAACTCACACTAAGATTCAATATTCCTTTACTTGGTATCAATACTGGCTCAGGGATGTCTGGTTCTTTCCTTGTTCCTCTGTCACGTGTCACTCCACAGCTCTTTGTGGGGCCAAGCAATAAAATGCACTGATAGCTCGGTTGTAGTCCTGTGCTGCCTTAGCCACTGGAAAAACATGAACACAAAAAAAGTCATTGCAACTCTAACCCAGATTCTCAGTAGGCAAGAAGGAAGTTTGTGAAACAAAATATTTCTGGCACACGATTCACATCTGAAGGAAGCTTAGCTGGAGAGAGGAAATAACTTCTATTGTCCTTAGAAAGTGATAATGGCAGGATAGGGAAGACAAATGAAAACATAAAGTAAAAATGTGAATTTAATAAATTAAAAATCAAAATAAGTTCATGAGTTCATTTAAAAAGCTTCAAAATAATCTGGAATGGACTGAGCTGAATAATGAGCATGTACCTGTAGGCTGGTGTCCCAGCTATGCTGCTTTTTAATCTTGTTCATGTTTGTGTGGTTTTAGAAATCAAAACAGGCAGATTTATTTTGGGCATGCCTTACTTAGCTGTAGTTCTAGGTTATGTAAAACCTGAAATGAAGCAAACTTGACTCAAACCTGTAAAATTTCAAGTGCTAATAACCACCTCAGTGAGGAACTGAGCAAAGACACAGAACAGAATGAGTCAAGAATGTGCTTATAGATATCCAGGAAGTCACCTTCAGCAGACTGAGGAGTGATCAGCTAGGCTGCTCTTCGGCCTTTGGAGTTTTAGGGTGAGGCTGATAAATAGTTTTACTTCTTTTCTTTGAAGATCATCTATAGGAACATTGTGGAAGAAAATCCTTATGCAGCAGTTGTTGCATGGAAGCATGAGTAGCTTTTTGTGTGGCATGCATCAGGTTTGGGAAGGCTGGGAGAGGGGAATTTGGGTATTTGGCATATAAATTGAAGATTCTCAAGTCCTCAGCTCTTCTCTGTGGTGGGCTACACAGTTCTATTGAGGGGGAGTGCATCATCAGTGTGTCGGGAATGCCTCAGCAATTCCAGCCATGCTGACCTCTGCCACCACTGGGAAAGCACATTCCCTCTCTCCAGCTGGATGGCTTTGCTGGCTTTAACCCGCAAAATAAGTTTACAATTGTGCCTGCTTTCAAACCAGGAGCAAGTTAATTGGGAGGATTTACCCATGTAACTGTATGTGCTAAAGCACATTGAGCCCAGATTTTTACCACACACTTGGAGGATTATTTTAGGAGAAACACAGGTGCATACACCCACTTCTTCTGGGGAAAAAAAAAAATAGGCCATGCTAATTTGACATTTTAAATAATAAAAATAAATCTTGGAGAAGCAGTCACTGATCAGTCAGAGCCTGGCAACTGCATTTCTGGAATGGTATGGGTCATTCCTGTGAGCTATGGTGACTTCGTTCCAGTCTCTCCTGGAATCCAGAAACGCATCTAAAACTGGAACAGAGTTCTAGTTTCTGCTGCGCTCCGATTGTTAGCAAGCCCTTCGTGGGTGCTCCACAGCACTTGATTTGTAATCAGGTGGTTTTCACTTGCTGGTTTTGTCTGAAAAAGCCCTTCCAGTGGGTACAGAATTAGAAGAAGAGCTGATACTATCACTATTCATTCCAACTGGGGGAAAAAGATATGTAAACTTATCTTGAAGACTGCCAAACGCCATTCCAAGTGCTCTGAAAGGAGTTTTATGTTTCCTTTTCTGAAGATGGCTGTGATCTTCCTGAATTCATTAATGCATGGAAGGCAAATCACAGAAAAGGCCTTTGTGTTCCTGGAGCTGGTGGCAGGAAGGAAACGCTTACCAAGGAGCTGCACATACTTCACTCCCCAGTCTGTCAGAAGATCCTATCCCTGTCAGATAGCAGCAAGACATTCCTGGGGGTGGAGTGAGAATGCATTTATCTTGGGAGTGAGCAGGATTTTGCTTTGCTAGGCAGGCTGGTTTGCTCAATTCAGGAATTTTCCATTCACCTCTATTTAACCACCAGCATATAAATCCCAACAACTGCAATTAGGACTACTTGGCTTAATAAGTTAACAGCTTTCTGCAGCTCACCTGTCCTTTTACTGGCTCTCCTCTGTCTCCCGACTGCTTGGTGGCACCGCTTCTCAAAAAATTCCTGCTTTAGAGGTATGCTTTTACAGTTATGTCATGGAGGGGGCTGGGTTCCTATTCCTTGAGGAAGGCTGCTGCAAGGTAGATGTGGCGTCAGGCAAAAAAGCACTCTTTGCTTAAAGAGATATGAACATTCTACATGGTTTTTATTGTCTTTTGGTAGATTATTCATCACTTCAGCACCCAAAAACCCCAGCAGAAGGGAAAGCTCTGTATGGAAGGGCTGGGAGGAGTGTGTAGTGTGGCCTGAGGAGGTAGTGAAGGGCACCTCTGCTTGCCTTTCCCTTCCAGTTACTCTGGTGTGAGCAGGCTGCTGTTGTGCCTGGGTGGGCATGTTTGCTTTGGTCAGTTTAACTCAAAATACTTAGTTTAACTGGCTTGATAGTTATAATTTTGTGTGCTGATTCAGGGTATAGCACAGGCTGTTAACAGGCATGTACAATGCAGATTCGCAGGGATATGCAGGCAGCTCAGCTCCATTAGCTTGAAACAACTGAAAAACATCCTATTTAAAGAGATGCATCAGCCAAAGTCACAAATCAGCCATTAGTTCTTGCAATTGCTAGTTAGAACATGCCAAAAATTATAAGCCCTCTGTTATGACTAGGTATGAGAATTATTGAACTAATTATACAATAATATACAGATGTAATTCTGTTAAATAATTGTAATCTTTCTGTTTAAAAGGAAAAGAAGAAGGTAAATGGACCAGAAATTTGTTCTAGTCCATAATTCCTTTTAAATGGAAATGCCTGTTGACTAAATGAGGGGAAGGGTTTGAGTAGCTGCAGCTGTGGAGTATGCTTGATAATTTGCATTCTCCGCCTCCTGCCCTTATTGCAGAATTCAACTGGTCTCTTATTAACATGAGAATGTTTGCTATTACACCACCTGCTCCCTTCCCTGCACCTACCTGACTATTCCAAGGTATTACCGACCCATGTTGAGAGCCCCTGGAGCAGGTGCCAGTGGGGTGGGAGGGGAAGTGGGAAGGGACTGTACCTCTGGCAGCAGTTGCCTTTGTCAGCGTGCCAGGGAGGGGCCACTTGCAGCCCCATGCTTTGAACCTGTACTATAAGAAGGTATCAATCCCCCCACCCTGAAAGGCAATGGAGGTGAGGAGGAAGCAGCATTTAAAGGCTTCAGAAAACCTGAGCTGAGTTTGACATAGCAGGTAGGGATTTTGTATAGGTGACATGGAGAGCCGCCTTATCATTAGCAGGACTGGAAGTCTTTCTACTACAGAAATTAATTGGAAAAAATTTGCCTTTGAATAAAAACAAGGAAAAAAATGCACTATAGCTGTGTTTCAAACGAAAAATATCTTTCTTCATCCTGCAAGGGTAAAGTATGATCTGCTTTAGTCACAAGAGTTTAACCTCAAGTGCGGCATTTTTTGTTTGCCATAAGCCTATTAGAACGCTCTGTTTCCTAGCAATAACGTGTAATTTCCCCCCACTATTTAAGTGGAAGAGATGTTAGGGTTCTAATCCTGCCCACTACAGCTGTTGCTCAAGCTTCCTATTCAAATGCAAATAGCACCTGGTGCTATTTAGTAGCTGCAATCTTTGATAAAGATACTCCAGGAGGAGAGGCAAAAGAAAAGCAAGGTGGGTCTGAGTCTGTTCACTATGGAATGTGAGAGTGTAACCATATGCCACACCAACCTGCACTGGAAATTTCTACCAGATTTGTTGCATCCAGCACAGACTCTTTTTGGGGACAAATGGATGGCTGGAATGATTTCTGTTTCTTGAGCAGGTATGATTTTCACTGGGAAGAAAAGGCTTCCAGAGAAGATAAAAATTTAGTGGCGTTTTACTGTGCCTTATTGTCCTGAATGGAGTTTCTTCTGGGATAATTTGCTTGTTTCTTCAAATCCTGTATTGTTTTCTAGATTTTCATTTGTAGTTTTCAGAGTATTTATTCTTAATTATTTTTTTCAAATTTTTTCCTTGTGCTGTTTTTGTTCTGTGTCAGATAGATAAAAGAAGTTAGGATAAATTAATTGGAAAGTCAGGAGCAATTTGGAAGGCTGCTCCACTATTTAGGATTCATAGACAAGAGATAACATATTCTTCTTAACTAAAACAAGGCCAGTGCCAGATTCAAGTTAAAACCCTTCTTCTGTGGAAAGTTTTAATTGCATAAATTGTTTTCATTTCACTTATAGAAGTACAAGTTTATTCAAGAAAGGGCTTTACATCCTTGTTGCATTTTTCGGGGCTGTTTTACCCTCTATTACATGGGGAAGCTGAAGGACACTTTTTAGAGGGTTGTGACTTGATGCCATCATCTTCCTGCTAAAATCAAAGTATCTGCAGGGCACAGAATACAGTTTAGATCTGTGGAAAAGCAAAAGTGAGTGTTTTGTAAGACTTTAAAGGTGAGATTTAGAAACTTGCAGAAATTTCAAGGAATGTTTGAAAGAAACCAGCATTACACCGATCTCTGGGAACTTACCAATAAGCCAGAAGCAGCAATTCATCTGAAGGGAAGACTCTGCTGCCAGGAATATCAGCTTTCATGGAAGAAAACTGGATATAAAGAATGAACAATTGCTACCAAACTGGAGAAGCACAGCAGTGATTTCAGTGCTGCTGTTGAGCTGTTACAGATCTTTTCTTGTTTAATACTAATCTGTTTTGTCTCCTGCTGTTTCATCTTTGGCCTAATACTGGAATTATAACAGGTTCCCTGGCTTGCCCCAGACTTCAGCAAATGCCTATTGCAAGCCAAGTGTTGGGAATATGAGCAGGTGTGCCATGTGTGTTTCCCATGATACCAAAGGCACCCTTGAGAGGAAAACTCAAATGGGAGCTGATTTGCTGGGTCATGTTTTCTCTCTCGTGACGCTCCTTCCTCATTAGCATCTTCAGGTGGGTGTGAACAACTGACACGGAACTAAGCCAAGGTTCAGCCTTGGACTGTCGACCTGCTCAGCCACTAATGGCAGCTTGACGGCAAAATGATGGAAGAGATCTCCATAGTGGTGGCTTACGATGCCCATGTGTTTGGTCAGCTGTGTGATGAAGATTTTCTGGCCAATCTGGTGGCAGTCAGCAAACCCAAAGCTGTGGTAGGTGTTCCTCTTTAGCCAATAATGCTCACGGTTGTACTCTGTCCTGGAGTTAAGTCCTTCTGTTGAAAACTTTATTATTTAGTGCTCTTTTTTGTTCTTCATTTTCTCTTTTTATTGCTTAGTTTCTGTTTTATTACTTTTTCAGAAATTTGCTGTCATGCTTCAACAAAATGAAAATAATTTATTTCAGAAGAAATTATTAAAATCTCTTTCTGGGCAGCTAAGTTTAGAAGAAGGTGATTTGCTCAGTAAGATCACAGTTTAAATAATATTTTTAAAATAATTGAAATTAAGCCAGCAAATGAGTGAACCAATCCAGCTGTAGACTATTAGAAAGTAAGTCAAGAGGTTGGGGTAGATGCTGGTTCTGGGGTGCAGGTACCTTCGTCACTAAATCTGAGAGATTCTGTCCCTTCCTTGGGCATGGTAATGTCCCACTTTTAGATGTTTTGAAATCAGCATAAATATCTCTAAAAACCTTTTAGTTGAATGAAATATGCTATTTCTTCATAAATAGCATATCTCTTTATGTAAGTAACGTAGCGTGTGGTCATCTCCCTCCGTCACGGAGATCCCTGTGCTTGGAAGGAGCTGCAGGCTCTGAAATTTGGTGCAAAAGTTCATCTTTGGCCTCAGATCCTACCGCTGAGCCCATGTGGGAGCTAGTCTGCCTAGAAGCAGTTAGAGGGAATGTTTTAAAATAAAAATGTATGTATAGGTGTTAAGCTTAATGTGCAAGCAGATGCAGTTAACGTTTCCGGCTAAATACAAATCAACTAATTATTTCAGCAGCTAAGAAGTGCTTGTGTGTGCTTGTACCCAGTCGGTTCCTCTGCTGGGATAAAGGAAAGTGTTCTCAAGAAAGGAAAATTTGCTTTATTGTATCTTGTGTAAAGCCCCTCTGTGCTTATTTCCTTCTTGGGTTTTTCTGCCTTTTCACGCTCAGGAGATTTCGGGTGCATGAACTCAGCTCCTGCATCTCCCATAGCATCATTGAATCTCTGGATGTAAACCAGAATTCTGCCCAATCCCTTTTATTATGATGCTTTTCTCTGTCTCTGGCCTTCTCTAGGCTAGAATTTTCAAGGTCCATTAAAACAGTTAGACAACAAATCTGGAAATTCAGTATAGACAAAACTGTGCTGTAATGTGACTTGGTTGGGGGTTGGGCTTCAAGCAGTCTTTGGTTAGCCAGCATATCAGGAGTCACACGCTTTACCCATGCTGGATATTTTTAAATTAGTGGTATCCCTTAATTCACTGTCCAGCCACAGCCTTTCCTCTTGTTTGGCCTTGGCTGATTGCTGTGGCAGCACATATTACTTTGCCTGGAACACTGAAGTAGTATCTCTCCTTCAGACAGGACCTGGTGTTGCAATAGGATTAACTGGAGCCAGGTACTGGCAGCTCTTAGGATGAGTTTCTTTCAGCAAGGGATGATGAACAGGGCGTGTTCCTGGGCACCTCCAGTCCTGAACTGCTGGTGTGTTCTAGAGCTAGCACTTGAAGTTGCTAAATTAAAAATCCTGTGCTAAGAAAACCTTTCATGGTGGCTTACCTTGTAATTTAAATCTTTGGGAAGTGTTCCCATGATGGGCTCAGCAATGGCGTCTGCAGGTCTCGGTAGCTGCAGAGCACAAATAACGGGAACTGTGTTGTGGATCTCTAGATTCCTCTGGATCAGTTGTGAGCAACCAGGAGAGAGAGGAACGGGTGTGGAAAGCACCACATCACGTCTCCAGATGATTTCTGCCATTCTGGAAATAAGATGAAAATCATTTCTGTATGAAGTAACTACCTATCTCCTAGTAAAGAGAGAACAACTGTGGGAGGAAAAGTATCATTATTACTTTCATTTAGAAGATCTGACTAGTTGACTTTAGTGTAAGGATTTGTTCTGATCAACTTTTTTTTTTTTTTCTGGAATCAAAGAGTGTTAACATCTTTGTGTATTAACATGGGGCTTTGAGCAGCCTGGTCTAGTGGAAAGTGTACCTGCCCACGGGGCAGAGGGTTGGAATGAGATCATCTTTAAGGTCCTTCTGACCCAAACCATTCTAGGATTCCATGTTTCAGTGCATTATGTACTGGTAAAGAAATTAAGAAACACGTTTTTTGCTGGGTTTGCACAGGAAATACCTAACTGCTTTTTAACTGGTTTTTGAAGGATATTAACTAAGCAGATAATGGTGCAGACAATCTGCAGAGGTTTAAAATGAAGCTCTCCTTGGGATTATGATAGGACTAGACAATGCATGGGAGTCTGCACTATGAAGGGACAGGATCTGATGACTCAAAAAGTTTCTTTTGGTTCTCTGCTGCTATGTTTAACTGCGGGACAAGCTGACAGTTGGGATAAGTTGGGGCAAATTATGTTGACTCTGTCATCGTCATTTCAGTAGCTTGCACAAAGGTACGTACTGTACATAAAATGACGTTTTGCAGGAAGGATTTGCAGATGTTTTGTTTATTCTAAGAGTTCATATTAATAGCACAGGTATGTTGCAATCTGAGATTCATCTGTTGCATTTGCAAAATCCAGTTTCAGTTATTTTGAAAGGCTTTTCTATTCTGCTGCTCAGGTTGCAGAGAATAGTTTTAAAAAAAAAAATGTCCTGTAAAGACTTTCATTCTGCTGCTGGAATGGTCTTGTTGGAAGGTTTCTGGCATTTCAAGTAACTCATTGTATTTTCTTTGAGTTGTGCAATGGGCTGGGGTGCACAGGAGTCTCTCGTGCACGAGAGCCACATGTCATGATGTGAGGTGACAAAGGGTTAACACTGAAACCAAACCAGGCCAGGTGATAGCTGTGTGGGTTCCTCGTGCTTTTAGGCCAGCCCTGTGTGACCTTCTGACATGTTCAGTGCCACATAGGTATGAATTTCTTTGGCACAGTCAGAATTATCTGCTGTTTTCCACTTCTAGCTGTATTTTATAGCAGTGTTCTGTCACTTCTAGCTGTATTTTTTCACTGGAAAGCATAGCAGTGTTTTTATAATGTTGCTTTGATGCTCATAAAAAATTAAACAGGATGTGGATGATCTGAGATATGGTTTTGTTAAATATGTTTCAAAGCAACACTGTGTAATAGCAATCCCCCAACATGTATTTTAATAAAATTAGTCATATTGCAATGTGACCATTGCATGCAGTTGTTTTGCTGCATGGTCTTGCTTTCAGAATTTCAAGTTGTTCTGAAACTACTTTGCACATGTGAAAAATGAGGTTTACTTTCTTGTTAGGATTTAAAAGTTTAATAATAGACGATAGGGGACAAAGACAATAAAGCAAAAGTAACAACGCTGGGTGCTTGGCATTCAGTTAAAAAGCACACTTGCCATGGACAGAGACGCTTTTTACATACTTTTCTTATTGCATCAGCCTAATGCATATTCAAACTTTTCCTCAAACTAGTTTAAATTTTTTAGGAACTTTTTAGCTCCGATTTGCTTTTTCAGAGTATGCACAGTCATTTTGGTTGTAGTTTTAATTAGTCTTGTTATTATTCTTAGGTTGTAGTTTTTGCAGATGACAAGTGCTGATAATTGAAACGTCAGTGGCAGAGTCTTCTATTACACCGTTTGTGGGATGTTATCTAATTAAGTAGGCAGTTTAAGTATTCTAAAATAACTACATTAGTTATTTCACTACTATGTTTAAGACTAGTTAGTAACAGAAAGAAAGACATTAGTTATCATTACACCATTATATTTTCACAGCAAGGTGACTTTTGTAAAGATTAAAATTACACACATAGCATCCACTCTAATATTTGCGAAAAGCCAATATTATGATATATATTTATCACATACAAACATGGAGACCAGCATATATAAGTGGACTACTGTGTAGTTTGTGCAAGAATTGAGCAGCCTTTACTATGAGGAATTTAAATTCTCAGATTATCTGCAGAAAACTTGGACTCAAGAGGTTATAAAAATGCTATTCTAAGTGGTATAATCCTCTTAATCCAGAGCTGAAGGACGTTCTTCTGGAAAGCTTCATTGTATTTCCATTTTCCTCCCTGCCTTGCTGCATTTAGCTCTCTATTCGGGAGAATTATCAGCCATTTCATAGAAAGAATTTGTGGTTACACACTGGCAGACTCGGTCGTAAGGATTTTTAAGTTCTCAGCTTCCCACTGAAGCTGAACTGAGGAGGTTTAGAGTGGTAGGGTGAACTGCAAAGTGGATGAAAAGCTTGGGAGGCTGGAGAGAAGTGCAGAACATAGTCGTCTATGGGTTGAAGTCTAACTGGCAGGTAGCTGAATGACAGTGGGACTGAGAGTTTAACATCTTCAGACCTAGACAACAGAAGAGGATGCACCCTGTTTTACAGGAGGCAGAAACTGGATGGTAGGTGCTGGGCTGAGAGGAGCTTGCTGAGGTTCAGCAAGTGCAAAAGCAAATGCAAAATCCTGAGTAGGATAAACTCCATCATCTGTGCAGGATGGGGAGTAAATGTCTGGACAGCCTTAAGTACAAGCCGGGAGTTGTGGTGGATAACCTCTGCCCTGCAGTGCCCAAGGCTGGCACAGACAGGTGCCAGGTGACATGTATCTCACTCCCTGAATCTAGTTCTGAGCCCCTACAGAGACCAGGGATATTCACAGGCTAAAGGGAGTGGAGCAGAAGACTAATGGGAAGGCAGGGTCCGACTGCACAGGGGAAGGATGGGAGAATTGGGGTATCTTAGCCAGAGGAGAAAGCTCAGAAGGGATCTAACTGCAGTCTCCTGCCACCTAAAAGAAGATTTTAGAAAGCAGGGAGCCAAACTCTGAGGCACACAGTGACAGGGCATGACATTATGACAAATGGTCATAATTTGCAGCAGTCAGTTCTGGCTCAGCACAAAGGAAAGCAGTTCTGTCCAGGGAGACCCTGGCATCTTCTTCCTTAGAGGCTTTCAGGAACAGCATGCAGCATGCTCTGACTTTGAAGCTGCCCCTGCCTGAGCAGGAGTTTGGTCCCATGTGCCCCTTGGAGCCCTTCCAATCTCAGTTTTTCCTTGAATCTTTAATTTTGCCAGTGTAGAATCTTTGCAGTACAGAGGGGCTGGCAGCATGTGAGCGTTTGAAGCTCATCTTTGCTTGGCATCTTGTAGTTGGAGCTGCTGCCAGAGGAGGAAGAAGGAAGTTTGGGTGGTCACTATTTTGGGAATTGGCTCTTTTCACAAATACAACCCTGATCTGAACCCTTTCCTTCCCAACAGAAGGAGGGATCCTACTTTCAGGCTGTCTCAAGGAGCCCCCTCACCTCTGTCCCTCTTTCCTCTGTGGGGCAGGAGCTGCCAGATTCTGCCCTGATCTGCTTGCCTTGTCTTTGGAGCAGCTCCCTTGTGCTGAGGATCGTCAGCTCTTACACCTCTTGCAGCGAGGCATTTACACTCTGCCCACACAGTTCAGGGGGTCTGCTCTACACCCTCTTCAGTTTTTTTCCCCAACTACATCTCTCAGGACTAGATGCAGTATTACAGTATTGGTCTCAGTGACAATCCAGGGTTGACCTTCCCTGGTCAGCTTCCTTTTTCCTATCCTTGTGCATCCCAGGGCTCACATTAGCCTTTCTCCTGCAGCCTGGCTCTGACAACAGAGTTACATTTTAGGTTCTAAGGTGGTCTGTTAATTCCTGCCCTTCTCTCTGTAGCAGTGTTTATTCCCAGTCCCACACCACTCTTTGTCCTCCTGAGTGGTGCCGATGCAGCTGCTTGTGGGGCTGAGCTATCAATGGTATTGATGCAATCAACATTTTCAAAAATAAGTAAATTGAAATATTTTTGCAGGATTATTTTTGGTCAGCTTGCCGCTAAACAGTGAGGAAAGAGGGCTGTGGAGGAAGAGCTAGGTCTTGCCCAGCCAATGGCAGGCTGCTTTCCCAGCATGTGCCTCCCATTACCTCATCCTCTGTCCTTCCCAGAGTGCAGAAGAGTTTCCAAACTTTTGAAAGAGTCCAAATGGTGCTTTCTTAGGACTGATCCCATCTCCTCATGGGATTCCACTCCAGCTGGAGGACTACTGCTCCCTGCTGTAGTAAAGTCCTGTGGACATGTGTGTGTTTCAACTGAGGAAGCTATTTCCAGGAATTTGAACTGTGCGCAGTTTCTGGTTCTTGTTCTGCATTGTTCTTTTTGTCCGTGTTTCATCCGCGAATTCTATTAGCTGGATTGTATCTTTCATTTCCAGGCCACTGTTGTAAGTGTTTGATAGTGCTGGATCTTTGAGTCCCAGAAGAGACCCAGAATGTCCCTGACCAAAAATGAAAGATGTCACTGAATAAAGATTCCCTTTCACGATGGCTTTTTGACCCATTTCCTGAGCTTTTTAATTCATGCTTTATGTTTGTTGGATACTCCTTAGAAAGTCTGAGTTTTAAGAAAATAAATCCCTCATGTGGTAGTGAAGCCAGTGCTAGAGAAGACTCTTACAACTGTAAAGTTACTTTTATCAGTCAGATCTGTAGATAAGAAGTAAAATGGGACCTACAGTTTATCAAATTATGTTTGTGTGAAACCAGTTCATCAGCCATATCCTTATCAGCTCTGCAGAGCATTTGTGTGGGTTCTTGGTTTCAGCTCACCAACCAAAGTCATCCAGATGAGTTGATTTGTGGTGCTTACATGTTATTTCCATACTGGGGTTTTGGTCTAAGGGGATCTCTACTGCTTTAAATATTTACTAAAAAAAACCGTGAATGGACCAGAGATCTCTTCTTCTAGTTCTGGCAGTACTTCTGCCCTGCATAAAAACCTGCAGGCTGGTTAGAGCTGAGCTGTTTTCTGGACCATTATGACTTGTCTGAATCATAATTTCTTTGAGCTATAATTATTAATGCATGTGAACAACACTTAGAAATCCTCTTCTTTTCTATATCCTCTAGTGTACCACCCAGCCTAATGGAATTTAAAGAAGAATTTGAACTTTTTTTTTCTTCATTAAGTTTGAGTTACTGTTTAATTTGTTCCTAATTAACAACCTGTATTATTTTCTGGTTATTTTCTCTCCCTGTCAGAAAGCATTTCTTCATGCTGCCTTTTTATTGTCATTGGCTCTAAAAAGAATTATTTAAGCAATGTCTCAAATACTTATTTTATAAATAGCAATAGAATTTTGAAATATGTAAAAGAAGGACATCAATATTCTGAAGCTTTCTCATATTCTTCTTAAATAAAATTTCAGGAAAATCAATACAAGCATTTCTGGGCACTTGAGAAACTCAGCTTGTTTCTGTCATCATTACAAGGCCATTTGGGAGAAGAAATTTGAAAAAGGTTTCTAGACATTATTGGTTATATATGGCAAGTACATTCATAGACTTTGAAAGGAGTGCTGAAATGAGATTAAAAAGGCAGTTTATCTCTTTATAGAAGTCGAATTTCATAATTACTAGAAGATGCAGGTAAATGCTAGTTACAAATACTCTGTCTTCAATGTCTACAACTAATTTAATTCTTTTTGAACCCAGTTGTTGGAGGTTGGGAATTTTTCCATCCTGTGGCTAGAGGGACCTTAACGAGCCTTAACGATGGTACTTAAGAGATAACGATTGGGTACTTAAGAGATAACGACTGAGTACCTAAGGGACAAAGACGCACTTAAGAGACTAAAAACATAGCCAGGTGTGGCAAGAGAAGAAAAAGATGGCTGGCCATGGGCAGAGACACACTTGTCCCCGGGACTTGTTGGAGGAGACAGCTGCTGTTTCCTTTCCCTTCGCTGCTGCCGCGGGAGCTCAGCACTGCCGGGTTTTTCTTCCTCGCTGGAGTCTCTGCTACCCTTGTGTTTGCCCGCTCGAGTGGACAAGCTCTGCCGCCCAGTTCGCTGCCCTGAGATTCTTTGCTGCAGCTCCGCTCGCTGTGCAGCCGCCTCGCCCTCTGCTCCGTCCGCCATCACCGAGGAGCTGAGCTCGTGTCACAGCGCCCCCTGCCGGCCGTGACCGTAACTGTACCAAAGGGGAGGGGCGGTGTCTGACTGCTTAGACAAAGCTGCCACCGGGTTTCTGGTTTGTTTATTTGTTATTGCTACTGTTATTGTTGCTTGTTTTCCTCGTTATAGATACGAGTAAAGAACTGTTATTCCATTTCCCATATCTCTGCCTGAGAGCCTTTGATTTTGACCTTGTACCAATTTGGAGGGAGGGGGGTCATATCCTCTAAGGCAGTTTTCCACCTGCCGTAGCAGACGCCTGTCTTCCAAACCAAGACACCAGTTCTCAGAAGAATTTGGTATACTTTTGTGCTGAGATTGGAAAATGTATTTCAGTGGGTTTTATCTTGTTGGGTTTGTGGTTTCATGCACAGTGTAATACATTTTTTTCTTTATTGTTTCCTTCTACCTGTGTCAACATGAGCTCACCAAAAACCCACCACCTGTGTTGACTAGAGTGCTGGTTATGTTTGTTGCTGATGTTATAAAGCTGTGGGCTTATAGCAAAATCCAGATGGTTTGATTTAGAGCAGTGCATTAGCTGTGCCAAGGCAATGCTCCCTGCGTGCGTATACAGTGTTATCCTTTTGCTTCAAGGTGGAGTTGTCAAAGTAATCCCAAGTTACGATATCAAAGTATAAGTAAGATACCGTGTATTATTTATCCATTTCCTTGGAGACTACAGTGCATGGGCAAGAATGAGCACACAGATTGTCTACACTCAGGCTGAACTTCCAGAGCAGGTCAGGCAACACTGGAATAGGATAACAGGAATCCAGTTATTTCAGAACCGAGGGTCTCATTCTTTCCATGGCCAGAGGAACAGGGAATAGACAGCACTGAGACAGAGCTCAGGGGGAAAAGAGATGGCTTGCTGCTTCTCTGCTGCTGCTGGTACCAGAAAGTAAAACCTATGGGAGCCAGATGTTGCTGGCAATATTACCTGGCTGTGTTTCCCAAAGAACGTATCTGCTCTCTCTCCGTGGTAGTTCTTTCTCTTGCAGGGCTCCCTTTAGTGGCAGCAGCTTGGCTTTTCTGCTGAAGCTGGCAGCACGGACACGTTTCATCTCTTGCGTCCAGCCCCTCCTGCCTGACAAACTCCTTGCTTCTGTCAATGCTTAAGGTGTTGTTGGGATTTTCCCTACTGGGTGATAAAGTAGCAGGTCTGGAGTCCATTGGTAATTGATGAGCCTGACAGGCTTTCAGCTAAATATGATGGATGAGCACAGGTCTGTGCACATGTGAAGTGGCAAATGGTAGTAGTGGCAGGTAGTGCTGCTGGTGGTGGTGGAACCATAGCTGGGGCAGGGAAAGCAGTAGAAAGTTAAAAAACCCAAAACAAAAACAACAAAGCAGCCATGTACGTACAGGTTTGGGAATTGGTACAGCTCCTTCGTATCTCTGGGGGCTGATGGGCTGTGCAGATGTGCAGTCCCATCCCCACAGATATTCTCAGGCAGCTGCTCAAACCACATTGATGGCCAAATAGTGCTTTTAAACTGCCCTGTCCTCCCTCCACCTCCCTGCCAGCTCTGTGCCGAGGCATTCTGCAGGTACAGTGGCTGAAAAGTGCAAATAAGGCAAAACCTGAAGCCTCATTCAAAGTGTGGAGCAAACCTTCTTGGCAGATGAAAGATTAGTGAGATAACAGAGCATGGCATGGATTAGTTGTTGCCCAAAAAAGCTGTGCCATATTGATACTTTGGAGTTGGACACAGTCCCACTTGTATTTTCAAAATGCTGATCCTTTAATGTGTGGCTTTTTTTTAGGGTATTAGCCATTTTGTTTATGGAGCTGGGTAAGCAGAAAAAAGGCAAGACTTTTAGAGAATGAAGCTGTGTTAGGTGCTGAAATATAGATAAAAGTATTGGATATAACAAAGTGGATTGTAGAGCTCTGAATGTAACTATATAATCATAGAATCACAGGTTTTAAAGGACATTAATGACCATCTAGTTCCACCTCCCTGCCATGGGCAGGGACACTTTTCACTAGACCAGGTTGCTCCAAGCCCCGTCCAGTCTGGCCTTGGACACTTCAGGGATGGGGCAGCCACAGCTTCTCTGAGCAACCTGTGCCAGGGCCACACCACCCTCACAGAGAAGAATGTCTTCCTAATGTCTAATCTAACCCTATGTTATGTCAGTGTGAAGCCATTCCCTCCTTGTCCAAAGTCCCTCTCCAGTTCTCTTGGAGCCCCTTTATGGGCACTAAGGTCTCCTCAGATCTTTCCCTTCTCCAGACTGAACAACCCCAGCTCTCTTAGCTGGTGTTTATAGGAGAGGTGCTCCAGCCCACATCTCCATGGCCTCCTGGACCCACTGCAACAGGTCCACAACAGTTCTGCTTTAATATAGAATATTTGTTTTCTGCTAGTGGAGTAATGCACTAAAAAATAATTGCTCTTAATAACTTGTAGGTTTGAAATATTGCTCAAAGTAATGACAGGTTTGAGCATCAAGGACCTCCATGCGCATCTCCGCCGAGAAACCTGATGCTGATTTTAAAGATGCAAATGAGAATTTTTTTGATACTGTGTCTCAGAGTTGATGTACTCTGACGTGTTCAAAGAATACTGCAAGGTTCTTTGATTAGCTGGGCATATGGGACAGAGTTGTTATCTAGCACCCATCCTCCATCTCAGGAATCCAATTATTTTTCATCTTGTACTAGACACAGAGTGTGACCATTCAGTGTGAGCATTCAGCAGAATCAGAATCTAGTCTTGCAGACAAGTTTCACTAGTCTCGTGGCAGGTTTCAGAAAATGTATTGAGCCAGGAGTTTATTAGCTGAAAGCTGTGCACTCTGTGGACTAAATATGTTGAATACAACAGGTTTTACAGCTTTGGTAGAACCACTAGTTTGAACCTTGGCACCAAAAAGTTGCTGGCCTTGTTTTGGCAATTGTGCTATATGTCTGTGTTAGTTCCAGGATAAACAAGGCCAGAAGTGAACCCTAATGCTGTGTAGCTGGGAGAGGCTGTTTCCCTGCTAAGTGATGCAAGAAAGTTACTTGGTTCTTTCTCCTACATGTCTGATTCTGTTGTCACAGGGATGGTGGTGAAGGCTGTGTGTGTCTTCCTGTTTACCCTTTTCTTCTCTTGCTGTGATGTGCTGAGAAATATGACCAAAGCTCTGAAATTGTTGTGGACATGGGTTACACCTTAATCAAAATTAATTATGTACCTCTAGTTGGGGGAGCACTGAGTGTTGGATTTTGCATAGTCACCAAGGAGACAGAAAATGTTCAGCATCAAAAGGGGTGTGTATGTAAGGCACAGAATCACTTGGAGCTGTTATGTTTATGAGGTACAAACTGATTAATAAATTCTATGCTGGGAAAACAGCTGCTGCTTATAGGAACAGTGTAGCCCAGAGCAGGGCCTTGTCTCAGATGGCTGGGCAGTGTCACTCTCCCAGTTATCCAATCCTCATTGTGACTGTGGCATATACAGGTAGTTCCATTTAGCCTAGATAGTCCTTGGTAGCAGACTTCTCATTGTTCAGGCATTCTTTAATTTAGGTCGGATAATAAAAATTACCTGTAAGCAGATATTTTCCATCTAGAATGTTTCTGATATTGGTGTCCTTCACCACAGTATTCCTGTTGACCAGAGCCATTGAAATGCAAAACGTGTGCTGGCTGACAGTGGATCTAGCTGTTCCTTTCCTGGTGTGTGTGTCACTGCTGCAGGCCTTACTGTACAGCAGAAGGAAGCACTTGTGTCTGGGGGAGCTGCAACACATCAGCTGCAAGTACAGAAAATAATCAGCCATTTCCAAGCACTGTTTTTCAGCCACTCAGGGTGTCTCTTTACTAAAACAAAAAGAATTGAAGTGGATAATAAACCTTCCATATGTCAAAGTGAAAATGAATTTTTGAATCCGGAAAGACATTTTGGGATTCTGAAAAACATCTGCCACAGGCAGATCATCCTTTCCTTGACCCTTTTACTTAGATGCAGGTTCCCCTGCAGTCTCTCAAACACAAGCACTGTGGTCAGTGTAAAAGTACACATTGGTGTTTAGAGTTACAGTTCAGGGAATCCAAATTCCATTCTCTTTTCCTGTGTTGCTGCAGGATCGCTGAAAAATGGGGCTTATTGAGCATCTCTCTGTCTCAGCTTACTCTTGGTTAAATATTTTGCTAACTGAGCCTAACTAAGCAGATCTTTAAACAGCAGAGCTGCAGAAGAATAATGGGCTATACCTGGTTCAGTGGGTTTACATGAATGGAAATACATCGTAGTGATTAAAATCTGGCAAAAGGATCTGGTGTTGGAAGTGATCCAGTATCACTGACTCTAGGGCTGTTGATTTGAATCACAGTAAATTGTGCAGGTGCTCTTAAATTTTGCAACCTGCCTTTCTCTTGTTTTTATAAATTCCTTTGAATGTACCAGTTGCAATTAAGACATTTTGATAATGGACTAATGCAGAGAAATTAAACAAAATTAATGGCAACACTGGTTTCCTTTGCCTTCAGCTGGCTTTCAGGTTGGCTTTCTGTTATCCTGAAGACTCTCCCCAGGAATTCTTAAACATACAGAGCTCACAAAGAGGTGACTTGCAGCAGGAAGAAAAATCTTCCCCTGCATGGAAGGGATACTCAGGTATGCTGGGGTGGGGCTGCTTCACTGATGTAAAAAGAGCATTTCTCTCAGCTCTGTTTCCAAACGTGAGGTGGAGAGCTGTGGTTCTGCAGCAGACACTCAGGCATGCTGCAGAACACTCCAACACCATGTACTTTTCCAAGAATTTCATGGAACAACTCCTTCCTTCTGGGTTAGATGGTAAAATAGCATCTGATAGTCTGGGCTGTTGTTGTGCCCCAAAACCAGGGATCATATGGTGCTGAATGAGCTTTATGGTGTGGGGTTGAATGGAGGATGTGTTGGTCCTGAATAGGATACTGTAGTATAATGAAAACACTGGAGGAGGCTCTTCCACTGGATTTCCAAGCAGTGGTGAAACACCCTATTGCTAGTGAGCCCTTCCCTGCACGGTGTCAAAATGAGAAAGGGGGAATTCTTCAAGCTGTGCTCCAGCCTGGAATTTCCTTTAGGCAGCTGATGTCAATCCTACATTAATCTTCACAAATGAATGCAGCAGGTTTTCTTCTCTGCAGAATACCCATCCCAAATAGACTTTTGTGAAAAATTACAGTTTTCCTTTTCAGATTTCACGCTTGTGGCTAAGATCTCATTGGGGTACAGTTGTTCAGATTATACTGTGTAATAGCTAAGTACAACATTCCATTCACCCCCTTTAAAGTCTAATCCAGGAGACAAGTGTTGTGTCAGCATGGTACTGTGGGGTTTGTTCTTTGTTTTTCATTTACCGCCTTCTCCCAGGAGAAAAACAAATGGCTTATCTACTTCTGAGCCTTATTCCTAGACAGATATGGCAGAATACTTCTAAATTGCTTTTGGCCAACCACATTTTATGGAAAGGATGATAAAGTTGTCCACAGCAATGACTGCACAGACTAGTATCATTGAGTCAGTTTTTTCATCTAATTTTATTGCATTCAAGCCTTCATTTGGCTTAATAAAGTATTTAAATAGAGCTGTATTCCTTAAAATAGAGCTGCTTCCTTCCTTGAACCTGACATAGTTGTATTTTAAATATATAGTATTAACTGGAGCTAATTGGTACAACTTTGAGTATGAACTAAGAAGATGAGTGTGATTGGAAATTTTTTATTGCTAGTCTGCTGAGGTTGTGTTTAAAGGTCACAGACTTCATCTGACACTCACAGAACCAAGCCTCATTTTGAAATTGCTTCTGATACTGTTTTAAATCATAAGGGGAAGAAAATTAAGTACACACAAATGTAACTCCCATCTCCTCAAGGGGGCATTTGTAGTGCAGTTTTGTGAGAGCCTCTTGCACCTGGTAATTCTGGCTGTCATCAGGGGCTGAGTAAGTCCCAGCGTTCCTGAGCCAGGCTCCCAGGCATCACCTCTGCTTTGCAGCAGTGGGAAGAGTCTGGGCTTATGCTGGGGATGACAGCCTGACAGGTGCGTGGTGGATGGATAAAATGGAGGCTGGGCTCCAGACCAATGTCTGTGGTCACTCTCAGTGTTTGCTCAAAGCAAGCTGCGGAGTCTTGCCTTTGTAGCGGTGCAAGACCCTCAACTCAGCTTGAAATTATCAAGCAAATCCATTGCCAGTGAAACAGAAATTTATGTCACCTGTTTCAAAGAATGAGAAAGTGTGCAGTGCTTTCCTTTCTTCATTGCCTTTTGTCTTTCTGCATTGAGGCAATAACTAGAGAGGACAAAATGTAAGGAGTGAGGAGATTAGAGATTACTGGCTACATTGTTAGTGTAGTGGGACAATGTATTTTTGGAGTGTTTATGCATTGCTAGATAGAGAAAAGAAGTGGGAAGCTGGGAAAGAGATCCCCTGCTCAGTTTGGCAT
This sequence comes from Dasyornis broadbenti, assembly GCA_013397935.1. Taxonomy (NCBI): domain Eukaryota; kingdom Metazoa; phylum Chordata; class Aves; order Passeriformes; family Dasyornithidae; genus Dasyornis; species Dasyornis broadbenti. Next base: position 334,308 of record VZRN01001513.1, on the reverse strand, counting down.
TGTGGTGTAATTTTGCTGCAAATCCAAAATCAGGTAGTAAGATTTCACTATCTGGATCAGCCTCTGGCTGTCTGCAATGTGTTCAGGAAATCACTTTACATCTCTGCTTCCACTTCCTTGGCTATCAAATTAACATAATGATAACTGCCTTGTCTGAGTGCTCAGGCTGCATTAGAGCAATAAAACATTTGGGAGGAAGGAGTCTTAGGTGTGATTTATGAATCCAGCAAGGTCAGGCTGAACTGCCTGTAAACAGCTAAAGAAATCACAGAATGAGGGAAAGATCTTCTGAAGACAGAGGGATGCCGATGCTCGGTACACTGTCCATGCCCAGAATTGCTTGAGGAAGTGAAGCAAATCTTTCCAGCCATGTCTGAACAGGGGGCAGCTAAAACCAGTGTTTTTGTTTCTCACCTTCCATGTATCACCTCACTGCAGTGAGTCCTTCAAGCACTTGGTGCCATTGGGTTTTCCAGAAAGAGGCTTTGCTTGTTCAGTTCTTCTGTGTGGATGTTTTATTAAGATGCTCTGCATGGTTTTTCCCTACATACAACTACTTGTAACATAATATTATACTTGAAGACAATAAAATAAAACAACTCAGTGAGATAAGATACTGAGATAAACAATGATGAGGAATGTTTATAAACCATAAGAGTCTCCTAAATTTGATAACCATCAATTCAAGCTAATATACCCCATGGTGCTAAAGAAAGAAAAAAGAAATCAATATTGCAAAAGCTTTTACTAAGAATTTATGAGTGCTTTGTTCAGGATCAGTCCATGAAGACTGAAGCATAGCAAGCACTTTGCACTCTCTTATGAAAATGCTTATTGAGAAAACTCTTGCTGAATTCACAAACTTTTCAAGGGAATTAAATTGGGAAATATGGAAATGGGCTTTTAAAACATTTTTTCCATTTATTTGTGTAGACTCAAAAAAGAATGTGCTATAATAAATTATCAAACTCCTTTGAGAAACGTGGCTGAATAGACAATAAGAGTGAAGCATAATCCCTGCCAAAGTTCTTGGGCATACCTGCTCCAGTTTCTATTTTATGAGATAAGTGGATTGGTATGAACTGGTTTCTAGTAGGAATTCCTCCCCCCCCTCCCCCCCACCCCCTTAAGATAGACTTTCACTTTATTTAGGTACTACTTCCCAGGTAAGACAAAGTTTGTAACATAAATAGATACTAACATGTATCATCACTATAGTCCTTCAAAGAACTAGAAGCTGTTTGCTGTCTCACACTTGATGCTTGCAAGATCTGAAGCCTGTTTCAGGTATTATTTACTGACATTATTCTTTAGAAAGTGTTGCTGTGCTGTTTGGTTGCTGGAGAATGTGCCAGGCACATGGACCATCCTTCAGTGCAGGCCATGCCCATGGATGACTCCTGTGGTGGTGAATGAGGGTGCTGATGCCTCACAAGGCCCCAGAAACCCATATGTGGGTCCTATTCACAGCTGTGAATTAAAATATAAGCAAGTAAGGAGACCATATCAATAAGAATAGTTGATGGAATGCATTACCAGGCATTAAGAAATGGTTGATAGTTGTGAGTGGAAGAAGCCCCCAACACCCAGTGCCAGGCTGAGGCAAGCAGCACCACTCACGTGAGCATGGAGGGGGTAAACTGTTATAACTGTGTAATTTTTACCTTTGCTTTCCACTCTTATCTCCCGATTTACACACACACACAAAAAATCTATCTTGCATCTCATGTTCCTTCAGATGGCGAGATTCTTACTGAAGCACTCATGTGGCGGTGTGGATGGGAGTCTTGTCTTTCTCCCTGTGTAGTGAAACTTAGTTCTTACATGCACTTCAAAGGTTTCAATGAAAACATCAAGAATCAGGAAAATCTTTGGTTGAACAGATCATCATCTAAGTTAGACCTGGTATTGTGCCTTTTTGCCATGCTGAACCACAACATCTCCTTCATATTTATCTTTATTGGCTGGTGTTTGCATATTGGAGCACAAAACTCCACAGCAGGACCTGAGAACTGTGTTTGGAGGGTGTCCTTGTAACACCCCAGCTGGTGAGCCTTGATCTGGTTCTCTAAATGAGAGCCCAGTAATCCTGGTGAAGGGAGGGGATGGATCAAGCTTTGGATGTGTGATGGGTTTGCTTCATTTAAAACACTATGGTGAAATGATTTCTGATTCTTATGACTATTAAGTAGCCTCAGCAATATCAGGCTGCAGTCAAGACAAAGCTGGCTGGGTCTGTGTTTGGTGGATTGTTCAGCTGAAATGTGTAAAAGTATCTCTGACTTTAGTCATTTTCATTCCATGGTGTTTTGCTCTATTAAGTATCATCAAAGTGAAATTTTCTTGTATGTTTGCCCAATGTACTTCATGTTTTTATCTTTACACTTTTCTCCTTGTTTGTTTTAAGGGAGTTGATTTTAAATTCCATCAGTAATTGTGAGAATTGGTGCTACTTTATTAATGCTTTGCAGATCTTCGATTTCATGTTTGCTACTCACACCTTTTCTGCAGCAACTTTGAGCACTTGCTTGGTCCTTTCCTATACTGCAGAGCGAAGAGGTATTGGGCTGAAAACCAGTAAAGAGAAAACAACAACAAAACTATACAGAAACTCATATTTCTGCTCACTGGCAGCAGTTTTTTGCCCTAAGGCAAGGGGACAGTGGCATGTCCTCACACCAGGAGGCAGCTAAACATGATCAATATAGGCAATAGGAATATCTGCATGAGAGATCCAGAGAAAGCCTGTATTTATAGTCATGATGGTACATGGTGTTAGGGATCTCTCCAAGTGCCAGTAGGTGACCTGAGTAATGCTGTCAGAGGTCTCCAGGGAGACATGGGAGCACTGTATACCCAACCAAAAGGTGAAGGGAAAGCAGAGGATCTCCATGCTTTGTTTAAAAGAACACAGGTTCCTTCTGATCAGTGTTTGAAGTGGAAGCATTCCCAGGATCAAGTAGCCTGGGTTTTGACCTTTTTGTGTGGCTGTTTACCAAATTTGTTTGTGATTTCTGTGTGCCACCTCACTGTTCTCTTGCACTGCAGCATCTCCACCTGTGCCTAGGAGGGCTCTGATGCCAGAATTCACGAGGGCATTGGTCACAGGCTGTAATTTAGGCATTAATACGCTCTCAGCAGTCAAAACCATTACTTGGATTTCAGGGACACTTCCCAGGGAATTGTCCAGTCCTTTTCTCTGAGCACTCCTTTGCTCTCATCTCACTTTGTGCAGTTGTCTTGCTAAAGCATTTTTTTGGTGAATCATACATATCAAAGTGTGTTTTCTTCTCTTCTGTTCTCTCAATTGTTTGTGCTTTTTTCCTTCTTGTTAGTCTTACTAAAAAGTCTCTATTTCACTTTTGTTTCCCTATAAATGTTTGAATAATTAGCAGCAGTGGGCACAGAAAGATTTCTGTCGATGTGAGCTGTATTGGTAAGTGTTTGACATGGCTTGATGAGTAGGGAAGGGAGGATAGTGGGGAGAGACTTCATTTAGCACCAGCTTTCCAGCACTTCCTCAGTTTCCTGTTTGTAGGGAGAGCTTTCAGTCAGCTTTTTTGGTGTTCCTCTAATCCTTAAATGCATGTTTCCAAAATCTATTCCACAGGTGTCAACAAAAAAGCTGAAGAAATATGAGAGAGAGTACCAAACAATGCGAGAGAGCCAGCTGCAGCAGGAAGATCCTATGGACAGATACAAGGTAGGGAGATGCTATGCAGGAACTTGTTCCATTGGTAAATCCCGTAAGGAGTGGCCTATCTCCAGCAGTTAAGCAGAGGTGTGTGTACCATACTCACCTCCCTGGGATATGCTGATACAGACCTTAAGGAAGTGAAATGCCAGGCGAAACTCATCCCCTTTCTTGAATAAGTCCACTTTGAACAGTTGGACTTAGTCTTTTTTTCCAAGAATATTTCAATCACAATTTGTAACTCTTAAGACATCTGCAAGTAGCCACATATAATATTTTTCTTCTTTCAGTTTATATGTTTGTAGGTAACTCTCCTGCTGTTGCACTTTTACGGGAAATCTTCACAAGACGCAGAAATAAAGGGTGATTCTCAGCTACAGACACAAAAAGGAGAAAATACACATTGTTCTAGCGTAAGCTGTGTGCAGTGGCATCCACAGAGACTTTGGAAGATGAACTCTTCCTTGGCTGATATGGTTCTTACTATTTGTTACTGTTTATACCAAGCGTTAGTAATTTCTTGTTAAGATAATACCTATTAAGGTGGGACCCAGAGCTCTCCTGAGGTCCTGGGGTACTACTGCAATAGAATTAATAGTGATGGGTATTCTGCTTTAACGGAGCAGAGAAATAAGGTTCAGTTGTTAATATGATAGCTTGATAGAACAGTTCTTCAATTTTGGGTCAGCTATGCTTATCTTTACAATGTATTTGCTTTCATTGTCACAGCTACATTCGGTTGCCATAGATTTTGTGTGCTAGATGCTCTGCCTCTGGGCACAGACTTTACTGAGTGTTCAGGATCTGGTTGTTCCTCACTCTGTTTTGAACAATTCAGTATTCTCTAGGTGAAGCGCTTTACAGCCCACTGCCCAGGATAGCTGGGAACTGACATTTCTTACATATTCTTGTACTGTTTTCCTGCTGTTCTTCATTGAGCCTTAATATGTTAAGTGACATTGTGGTTGGTACAGAGTCTACCAGGAGTGTGGAGTGGTGAATAATCACACAGAGTGCAACAGGTTTTACATGATCTGTGAACATAGGAAAAGTGCACCATGTTAAGAAAACCAAAGTATGGAAATCTGTAGTGAGAGTGTGTGCCTTAATTCATAAATGTGACAAAATAGACTTACAGGTATAAAATCAGACTGACTTTTTTTTTTTTAAAAAGCGTTTATCTTTGAAAAAATTGTATTTTAAGTGTAGGTTTTTTGCTGTCAAAGGGTGTAGATTTTATTGTTTGGGAGACTTTGGAGTGCTGTAGCAGCCGAGAATCAATAACAAGTATGACCTATTTAGAAAAAACCACAACTTGCTGCTGATTAACTTTTAACTATTTCTCTTGTGGTTCACTTATAGTACTGTGGAATTAAAATAATGCTTAGAAAACAAATAAGGGTTATCTAAAGCTTGGTGGAAGCATAGTAACTAGCTAATCCTGGTCTATGAACAATGAAGAACTTTATCCCAAGCTGCAAATGAGGACACAGAAAGTGACTCTTGGGCCACTGTTGATGTGAGTCACTGTCACAGTCAAGATCACAGCTTGGGGTTTTGGCTTGAGCTTCTGAAACTCACTGTGGATATTTTATTAAGCTGGATTGGGCCTGATCCTCTTAAGGATGTGACTAGAGAGTCCCTGTAACACGTTAGCTGCATGTTATCTTCAAAGTTTGGACGCTTTCTTCAGTTGATGGATGTCATGGAAAAATGCTTGTAAGTGTTCTCTGTTCCTTGTCTTGCTTGTTAGATTTTATTGATATGTGAGATTGAGGTTGGTAGGAATTGACATTTCAGGGCTGTTTCCAAAGGGCATCAAGAAAATGTCAGCTGTGTGGATCCTCTCAGGCAGCATGTGGGGCGCTAGCCTTGCTTTTTGCTTGTGCTTTAAGTGAGCACTCTGCAGCCTGTGTGGTCAGAGATGCATTTCATTGGGGCAGCACGTGTGCAGGGCTTCAACCAGCCAGGCTTGGCTTGGGAAAGGACAAAAGTCAGTCTTGCCTCTGAGCACAGCACTGCTGTCAGCTCCTGCTCTGTGGGCTGTGGCCCACAGCCGTACAACATTGTAATTTTTACTATTTCTCTTTCCAAAACAAAGTGAGGTTCCAGTTTGCCTAGGAAGAGGATGTTTTTTGAATGGGATCATTGGAGTAGAGATCCCTGCAGAATGTTCCTCATATGGGTCAAGAAGGAAAAGAGCTTTCAATCTATTGATAGTGTTCAGCTATAGTTTTTAGAGATTTTGTTACCAGCAGAAATTTGTCAGGCCCAGGGACGCTTGTGAGCTGCAGTGATGAAGGATGTCTGAGTAAGACACCTTCCTGTGACACAGCCCTCAGAGGAAATGCCTTGATGGTCCCTTGAGAGAAAGGGAAATGGGCTGTTTTTGCAGTGTCTGGCCCAGTAACCAGTCGTGTTTGCCTGACAGGTTAAATTCATGTGCTCACATGAGCTGTGTTAAACACACAGGAGTTCCTGCCTGGCATGTATTTTACATGTTGTGATTTGACTTACCAAAAGAACAGTATTAAAGAGTGCCATTATTTTTGTTGTGTCTTTTATTCTGTAATTACAAGTGTTATTTAGGAAAAGTGCAAGTTTTTCTGAACAAGTTTGAACTTTATTTTTCATTGTTTATAACAAATTATCACATTTTTGTCCAATTATAAAAGGTGCAAAAGTGAAATATGTTCTAAATTGCTGTTTGTCATTGAATTTCATAACTTTTAGTTAAAATAAATTACAAATTGCCTATAGAAGCCAGGAAGAAAAGTGAGTTGTATGTGCAGAAAAAATAGTAATATAGTTCAGATAGATATTTTTCTAAATATTACAGAATTTTATTTCTGTGTTAGAGAACACCTCATATAACAGGATTTGGGTTGACTTAATGAAAAATTTCCAGAACTGAGCTTGAGACTTGATTTAAAATAAAGAGGATATAGTTATAAAAAGAAGAGCTGGAGTTTTGCAAGTAGACACTGCTCTTCTGTTCCACCTTTTCCTAGGTGGACCTCTTTGTGCAATGGAGAAGTTGTGTGAATAAATGTGTAATTTGGGCATAATAGCCTTCTTTGTGTTTAAAGGAGAAGCAAAAATTAATACACTGGTCATTTTTATTCAGTTGTGGCAACTGAATGTTGAGGAAAATCGTGATGACTTTTGTTGTGGGACATTGTCTGTTGTTTTTAATAAAAATGTGCTGGGGCACTTTGGGGAATGCTTCTCCAGAGTCACCAAACAGAAAACATAACTACCTCCAGGAGCCCCTGTGTTGCTTACCATGAGAGACTTTCCTGGATAGCTTACTGTAAAAGCCTTTTGGGTTTCTAGATGGAGGTTCACAGGATTTTCCTTTGGACCTACTCCAAAGGAGTAGCCCTTTCCATTGGCTTTTTGAGGACCTCAGTTTGCTCATATCCAGAAAGTGAATTTTAATCAGTGTTTTTATTCCATCACTGAGGATTTGTTCACACTCAGACATCTCAAGTTTGGATGTCTTGATTTAACCCAGGCAGCTGCTCGCTCACTCCACAAGTGGGATGGGGGAGAGAATCAGCAGAGTAGTAGTGACAAAACTCATGGGTTGAGATGAAGACAGCTGAGTAGGTAAAGCAAAAGCCGTGTGCTCAAGCATAGCAAAACAAGGAACTCATCCACCCCTTCCCATGGGCAGGTAGTTGTTTAGCCATCTCCAGGTGTGCAGGTCTCCATCCCACATAACAGTGATTTGAGAAGACAAATGCCATCACTCTAAAGATCCCCCATTTTTTTTCTTACCCCTGCTTTACATATTCAACATGATGCCATATGGTCTGGAACATCCCTTGGGGTCAGTTGAGATCAACTGTCCCAGCTGCAGCTCCTCCCAACTTGCGTACCCCCAGCCCTCTTGCTGGTGAGGAGGTACAAGAAGTAGAAAAGGCCTTGGCTCTGTACAAGCCCTGCTCAGCAATAACCAAACCATCTCTATCCTATCAACACCTTTTCCAGCACAAACCCAAAGCATACTAACCACCATGAAGAAAACTAACTCTACCCAAGCCAAACACACAGTGCAGGGTGTTGCTCAACAGAAACAGAATTGCTTAACAAGGCTGATGACTGATTATACCCCACTTGAGTACTGCACAGAGAGGATGCATCATGGCCACTAATGTCCTCCAGAATTTCTCCTTGGTGCAGCCTGGAAGGGAGCAGAGAGTGGAGTTTAGCCTTTCAGTCTTCCTGAGCTGAGGCTTGCCTACTGCCTTCAAGTTTGCTGTCATCTTTCCATCCAGTGTGTGATGGAAGCGGGAGTATATTTCTCTAAAACTCATAACAAGAAACATAGTAAAGAATAAGCAACTTTTTTTTTTTATTAGAAATTACTTTATATCCTGTTTTCACTGTCTTTACACCAATGGTTGAAAGCAGTATTTGGTCTGTGACTTTTCAGGAGGTAAGTTTATTTGTGTTTGTATGTATCAGCATTTTTTGTCCTCTTTGGAAATGCAGTATCCTCCTTTTAAAAGCTAACTTGAGTTCACCAGCCACCTTTTGGAACCAGAAGGAGGAATCTGGGAAAGAGGGATTTGTTCTTTTACTGACTGTAGAAACTGAGCAATGCTGAGGAGAAGGAAATGGTTGTCATAGTAAATTTAGTGTTGTGTAGAGGAGGCAGGAAGCTGTCTGTTTACACCAGGGACAGCTAGCAGGTCTGACTAGTTGGCTAATGCCAGGTTACAAAATGCTGCCTGTGATGTGAATCCTGCTGTAACAGACCAGTTCCATCTGTTGAACTTCATGTCATTCTGACGTATTTCATAAAACTCTAAATATTTCAGAGCCTATGGAAATACTTTGCTATACATGAAAAGCGCTATTTGTTGTTTCTGTCTTTATTGTGTCCTAGTAGGTTTTATTTAGACTTAGGCAGACTTAAGAGTTTCCTCTTGAGAAGGAAGGCAGTTTCTCACTGCTAGACCTGTGGGGGAGGAGCTGGAAAAGACAACCCATCTCATCAGGCATACTGCCCTGGGTGGAGGAAGAGTAAAGGTGGCCCTGTGAGAGGCTTTCACAGCTGGACATTAAAAGTATGGTGAATGAGCTAAAAACGTCTTTTAGCTATTGACTAGATGCCCAAGGTAAGAGATCTTTAACTCGCTACCAACGTGCTATGTAAATTCTAAGTTAAGAGGAGGATAGCGCATTTCCAAGTACAGAGCTTGCTTACCCACTTGTCCGCAAATGCAAAGCAGGAACTCTCAACCTCACTCTGTGTGCCTTGCTTTGCAGACACTGAAGCTTTTGGCAAAGACATAGCAAAAATGGTAACACCAACTCAATTATTTTGTGAAAGCTGTAAGAATTTGCTGCTTTCTTCCTCTAAGCAACATCCTTATGAAAAGGTATTGGTGCTGCAGCACCTCATCCTACTCTGGTCTCAAGTTTTAGGTGAAATCAGGTCACTTTCTGACAAGCAGCAGAGCTGTGTCTATAAAAATCAACATTTTGAAGATGGTCTGAACAAAATACAGGAATGAAGATGTGTTAGAGATTATTATTATTGACTGCAATTTGGTTTTATACTTTAAAGCGTATATTATGTTTACAGAAAAATTTTGCTTTAATTTTTAAAATTCCCTGTCCTAAGCAGACTACAGTGCATTTAAAATAAGAAAGAACCTCAAAGTTGTGTGTCTTTTAGCAGTGGTTATTTTAACTGTGTTAAGATAAAAGCATTTTAATTAAGTTTCTGTAAAAAACAAGCTACTCAAAGTACAATCTTTTCAAAGGGAAACAAACATACTTCCCTGTACAGGGTAGTGCCTATTCTAGTTACACAATAGGGTCACATTGAGGAGAGAGCATTTGTAGAGGTTCTACATCCTGCCATAGAGGAAGTTCTCACACAGAAGAGACCTTTCTTTTACATCCTTTTAGAACTTTACTTGTCCTGTTTTTGTTTAAGACAAACATGCAAAATCTGCTTGCAACAGAAATGAAAATTGCAATCTCATAGTTGTGAGTTTGGAAAGAAAAAAAAGTCTGATCATAGCTGGTGAGTAGGAGGAAGCAAAAACAGGTGAATAATGTACTTATGCAAGAAATCACTTTGTAGGAACACATTCACTGAAAAACTCCTGGAAAACTTTTAAAGTGCTAATATATATTATTATATATCATTGACTTTTACTGCTATATTTGGACTTTTACTGTTTTCTTTTGGAGAACATAAGTTATGTTTCAGGTGAGAACAAGACCTTTTTGAAATCTCAGCATATAGGTTATTGTTCTTCCACCTATGAGTTTCCATATGAATGTGGTGTTTTCCCTTTAATTTCTATAGGGAAGAGATTCCCTTTGCAGCCCATTTTGGTATGGAAGATACATAGTGATGGAAAGCTAGCAGGTTTTTTTCTCTTAAAATCCATTTGAGGAAGGCATCTCTATCTGTCCAACCTGGCTGTGTTCTGAAAATGAGGACTTGTATTTGATGTTGGACCCCTGGAAGTCCACTGACCCACAGGCATCTTTTGAATATGGTTCTGTTTGTCAACCCTAGAACAACAGTCACAGAAACTGATTTCTAAAATACATGAATTATTGCTGTTTATTCTTCTGTTTACTCACCTTCTGTGGTTAGTTCTCCACACACTCATTTCTGCCTGTGTGGAGTGGGTAGGGAGGGCAGTGGAGCAAGGGCCTGCAGCCTCTGAGTTATCTGTTTTGTGTTCCTGTCATTGCCCCTGGCAGGTCCTGGGCCTGTGCTCAGGGATGAGCTCCCCTCTCCACCTGACACTTTTTCTCAACAGGTTTCCTCTGAAGTACACACTGGTGTCACTGGCATGAGTTACAGAGAAGTGCACAAATGGTGATATACAAGTTGTAGGGAGTGCCCTGCTATAAATGCTGTTCTTTGTTTGTCCTGCAGGAGATGGGAAGTTGGCACTTCATCACCTACAAAGTGGACTATTTTTATGGATCCCTGTAGACAGAATTTTGTAAAGTGGAACAGGATAGCTTTCTATTTCAGTTGGAAGCATTATTATAAGCAACTCTTAGTTGGTCCCTATTTGCTGCTGCTGGATGGGATTTTAGCTGCCTAATTTCTTTAGCTGATGAGCAAGCAGAAACTGAGTGCTTTTGTAGAGAGGTCAGTGTTTACTTTTGACAGGGAAACATGACAATCAGTGTGTCCCATACACAATACAAACCAGTAGGATGTAAGTGTAACAGCTGCATTTGCACTGCTGGCTTAGTTCACTGTTGTTTCCCAGAGCAGTAGTCCTGTCTTAATGTGCACTCTCGCCTTCTCAGTGTTTTATGCACACAATGCACTTGCTCATTGGTCTTTATAAGGATTAACTTCCTTTCCTGGTTGTTCCTTTCTTTCCACAGAGGGAAAACCGCAGGCTCCAAGAAGCAAGCATGAGGCTGGAGCAGGAGAACGATGACCTTGCCCATGAGCTTGTAACAAGCAAAATTGCCTTACGGAATGACCTGGATCAGGTAATGTTAACAGAGATGAGTCTCAGCTCAGGCCTTAGCAACAGCAATTTTAGGAGCCCTGCTTTGTACTCAAGTGAAAGCATGAACGCAACATTAAAACTGTAATTCTTTGTGCCTTTATTTTCCTGACAGCCTCACTCCTAGCTGCTCTCAGCTGGATTTCCACATGCCATGTAGGTATTCAGTGGTGTCTGGCCAAGACTGACTGCATCTTTTCTGTTGGGGATTGTTTAGAAAATGTAGGCCATAACCTTTAGGCAGAAAGCAAAGAATAAACATTTTCCTGAAAAAGGTATCACATGGTTCTTGAAAGACTAGTTTCAAGGAAAGTTGCATTGCAAAATGTCTGTGTGGATTTGTTTTTCACAGCAGTTTTAGCACAGACAAGAAACTTCAGAGATAATGAACTGGCATGGTATTGAAAATTAGAAGGGGTCCAGAGTGTTCATTGATAACTGCTCATGTTCCCTGTGGATACTGGAATGTGGAGGGCAGCAGCATTCGGAGCCCTTTGTCTCAGAGGTCATTTTCAGAGAACTACACATTCAACCCTCTCTTTCTGAAGTGTTTTGTGTGATACTGATAAATGCTGTGACAACTATTGATAAGGTACTGTATACAGAAGGGCCAAACTCCACCACACCTTGTGATTAGTCCCTTGCTCAGTGAGGGCTATAGTGCCTTCTCTAATGAAAAATCTTTTCCTGCAAGGGCCTCTCTACTGGATTTCCCACAGTTATTTGGCTTGCTTTATCTAATCTCAGAATTGTAAACATCATTGACCACGGTTGTGCAAGTTATATTTCACTGTAGGCAGATCCTGGACAGTTAGGCTCTGCTGATTTGGATCCATGGGATTCTAAAATTGTGAGCTGTCTGGGTGAGCACCGGCAGGCACAGATGTGCTGTGCATGGAGCAGGCAGTCTTGTGTGGAGGCTAAAAGCAATGTCTGAGGGGCTCTGTCTTCTCTGGGAATTCCCAGTGTAAATGAAACAGCTTTAAGTCTGCGGCTGCCCATGCTTATTTTTTCCCAAGTGTCATGACAAGGCTCCCAAGTGCATACATGTGCTAGTCCCATTCCTTGCTCTTCTACAGTTTCACAGTCTTTCTGTAGGCAAGAGTGGCTCCAAGAAGTTTTCCCACACCCCACGTCCATTCCCAGGCACTTACAGAAAAGCTTTGTGCTACTGTGCTCCTCATCTGCAAGGACATACGTGCCATGTGCCACTGCAGGTGCTTGGAGAAACTGGCATGAACACAAGAATGGAGGACAGATTTGTAGTTCCTTCAAAGCATATCTTAAAATGGTCTCTCATCAAAAATATCTTCGTAATCTCCAAGTTCTTTTGTTCTAAGGTGTTAATCTCATCAATTTTCCATTCTTCCACTGCTTGTTTTCCTTTCTTCCATACAGCCTTATACACACTAAGCAATGAAGAAATCCTTAATTCAACTCTTCAGTCATGGAGACGGTGGAGCTGGTTCTGCTGCCCACAATCACTATTAATATCCTCATTAATCATTATCACTGGGGCAGAAAGATAAGCTGATACCACCACAGTGGTAGAAAATCAAACTTCAGCTCAGAGACAAGTTCTATATGGTTACTTGTTTCCAATGCCCTTTTCCCTCTTGTAATTTCAGCAAACTCAGCGTTAATTGGTCACAACCATTTCCTGGACCTCATTACTGAACAGGAAGAGTGGTGTGATGCCATGTGTGTTTCCCAGCTGGAGAGGCCTACAGAATATATCCAAACATTGAGAAATACATTTCTTTCCTGATAATCAGTGAGGACAGTGCTCACGAAAACAAAACATTCTCAGTATGTGTCACCACAAGCTTGGGCCTTCCAAGAAAGGAGAAAATTATATTCTCAATTATCATGTTTCTTCATGTAATACTTACTTGCACCAATAAACCATTTTAGCTGGTGGTCCTGTTTGTCTCTTGCACTTGTCTTTGCCTGAACACTTTGTAGGGTACAATGCAGAAACCTAAGTTTTTTAGTTATCTGTTTTCCCTGCTCACAGATTAAAAAATGGGACGAGTTATTTGAAGTTACACTGAAGCTAAATCATGCTGCCCTCACTTAGATTAATATTGGTTCCAACAAAAATATTCTACACATCATTGTTTGTATTAGGACATAGTATCTGTGCTTATGTGCCATCTGTGCACAGGCAAATAATTGGCCAAATGGTTCTTTTGCACAGTTGTTGAAATACAGTGAAATACTTTAAGTGGCTAACTGAAAAGGGAATTTCATATCAAAAAGTTATGTGAGCCATTAGAGGGCAGGAAAAGGCAATGCTAGAACCTAAATCTAGTGTATTTCTGAGCTGTATATGCCAATGTATTTGTATTGGCACAGATAACATCTGATTTACATCAGTGTCTCTGATTCTAGGCTGAAGACAAAGCAGATGTTTTGAACAAGGAACTGCTCCTGACCAAACAGAAGCTAGTGGAGACTGAGGAAGAGAAAAGGAAGCAGGAAGAGGAAACTGCTCAGGTAAAGCATTCTCCAGCTTTTCCCATTCCGTTAGGAAATGCAACCAAAAACGCAGACAAGCGTGGATGTGTTGCATTTGTGAAAAGGACTTTGTCTTCAAAATGCAGTTTCAATTAAAAGTTTAAAGTGCCATGGTAATTTTTTTTTCCCAAAGTATGGCTTTCAATGTTTTTCTTTACTTGAGCTCTGAATGTCTAGTTTTCCATAGCTTACCCTCTTCCAAGTATTGTAATGATTGTTCTCACTGGTGGTGAGCAATCTCAGCTAAGGCGACATGACCAGACTTCTTAAATATCTAAATGAGGAGCTGAAGGAGTTGTTGCCTTGTAAGACCCCATTCTGGTTTCAGCTGCTGGATCGTTTAAATAGTGTTCCTGCCTGAAGCTAGAACGAACAGCAGAACCAGGGATGAGGGTTGGTAGAATTTTGTTGCCTAGACTTTAGTTGCAACATACTCAGTCTTAGTTTTGTAATCCTGTATACCTAACATGTACATTTCAAAAGTGATACCCTGATTTTTACTTTTGCTATTTGGTAACAGTGACTGCAACAATAAATGGTAATTCTTTGTGTCTCTCTAAAATGGAGTTCTCTGTTTGCCATAAGTAAGGCATCAAGGCATTTTTCCTACTGAAAGGGCTCTCCAAGTGGAGTAGTTCTGAAAGAGAGATGAGTTAGCTGTGTTTTAATTCAGTGCCATAGACACAAACAGATTTTTTCCCTCCTGTTATGGAGATGACAGTGATAGTGTTGAGAGATTCTTCTTCTTGTTCCACCTCCAAACAAACAATCTGGCCAAACCTGCTGTGACAGTGGGCAGAAAAACAAAAACTTAATTAGTAAACCCCACTTAATAGTAATACTTTTTTTGTTGTGTTCTGTGGACCATGATGTACCATCATTTAACACAGAGAATGGGAATTGAGCTACAGAAGAATTCTTTAAGCAGGAATAAAGAATCACAGTGTAGATTTTTTGGTTATCACTGATATAATGTTTGTTAACTAGGTAAATCAGACACTTGTCTAAGAACTGGAATTTGGTAAGAAGCAGCTGTAAAGCTACTGTAAACACAGCAAAACATGAAGAGAACAATCTGATGACACATTTTGAGATGTTCTGTCAGTGTACTGTGTAACTTCTTCATTTCCTAGCTGAAGGAAGTCTTCAGGAAGCAGCTGGAGAAGGCAGAATCTGAGATCAAGAAAACCACAGCCATTATTGCAGAGTATAAACAGGTACCATTCCAGAGATGCTCCTCTCGCATGTCTTCTTTCAACCTGTTCTGAGAGCTGAATTTTCAGCATTGCAGATCTCATCCTTCAAATAAGCTCTACTACCTTTCAGGCTTTCAGAGAGCAACCTTGTAATTTGTCATAAATCTTCTTGTGGCTTTCCTAATAGTGTCCTAATTAAGCAGTCAAGAATAACCTGTCTTTTGGCTAATTTTAGTACTGTAGGGTGAATGCTTCTGTACTCAGTGATATAATGCAGTATAAACATCATAAACCAATTCATCCATAAAATGTCCCTGTCTCTGTGTTCAGGTTCTGTATTGAATAGTGTGGGTTTTTATCATTATCAGCAGCAGTGGAGTTATTAAGGGGAACTGCATATGCCTGAGTGAGGCACAATTTAAGAAATGTTGGTTCTAGCAAAAACCATTGTTTAAAAGTACAGATTCTATTTTAGTGTAGTAAACTTGAGCTAAGAGACTGCTTTCTCTGCTCCAGATTTGTTCCCATCTGAGTACCAGGCTGGAAAAACAACAAGCAGCCAGTAAAGATGAACTGGAAGTTGTGAAGGTGAGAACAATGTCTCTACATATGGGATATTTCTAACACAAGTATTTCTGAATACCAGGGATACAGAATAAAACGTGAACTGAAGCTTAAAGTAACATCAGTAGCCCCACATGCATTTTTCAACAGATGTAAACAAGGAAAGGGTTCATTTCCTGTCATGGTTCTTTATCTTGTATCAGACTGTGGAACTCTCAAACTGAAGTGCATACAGTACTTGGCTTTTCTTTTTGCTGTTAAAACGTATACTTCTGGCAAAAAAATGTAGAGAGAGCAGTATTTACTTGGATGTTTTGATTAACAAAAAAAAAAGAAGAAAAAAAAAGAAGACTCCATAGAAGACAAAACATGTTGTTTTCCAAGTGTGCACAGTGGTGGGATTGGAATTGGCCAGACTGGACAAGGTTTATATTTGGGTTTCTGTAATTTAAGCAGAATGTAGGTAAGTAAACCAAATAGCACAGCTAGGGCCATCCCCAGAATACCCTTAGTGGTTCCTCTCCCTTCTCTAAACCCTTTACCATGAACACCTACATAATAGGTAAACATTTCCTGATCAAGTAATAGTAATTCTATCCCTCTGCTCTGTCACTGCTGAGTAGGCAGAGTTGCTTACCCTCTATTGTGGCTTCTACATATTTCTTTAGTACTCAAGCTGAACTGGATTAGTTGCTTTTTAGTGATTTTTTTTTTTAATGTTATTGATAATAACATAAAATAATTCTAGGATTGATGTTCTATATTCTGCTGAAATAGCTCAATATCCATTTTTAGTTTATGTAAGCCAGGCCGGCTGTTTCATCTACTCAGATTTAATTTACTCTTCTGAGTTGTGCTGACATAAATATTACAAAGCTTTGGTAGCAAGAAGATTCTGACATAGGAACAAAGTCTCTATGCTTAGAGCATGCTAAGTACATTTTAGGAATTTTTATAATGGTTAACGTGCTGGAAATTGTTCATGAGCTACTCAGATTTTTTCATGCTAATTATGAAAAATGCAGTACTAGATGGTTTGAGATTGAGGCAGTCTGACAAAAAAAGGCTCTTCCAGGAAGTACAGCAACTCCTGTAACATGGATTAAGAATGAGTTTTCTGGATATTTCAGGGTAAAGTGATGGCCTGCAAACACTGCAGTGAGATTTTCAGCAAGGAGGGGGCTCTGAAGGTGCCTACTGTAAGCACGGACAACAAAGGCATCGAAACAGATGATGAGAAGGATGCACTGAAGAAGCAGCTGAGAGAGATGGAGCTGGAACTTGCACAGACCAAACTGCAGCTCGTGGAAGCCAAGTGCAAAATTCAGGTACGTGAAACCCAAGTACAGCAGGATGGTCACCTTAACCTTGTGCTCAGTCCAAAATTATTCTGAATCATGCAAAAACTTTTTCCAAAAGGGAGAACATACCTGCATGCCTGTATATCTGTGAACTTTCAGAAAAATTTTGTCTTATGAAGAAAAAGACGTTATTATTTGTGTGTCTAAGTATCTTGTGCTGTCTCTGCAGTTTGAATGTCTTCTCTCTCCAGTGCCTAGGAGATATCAAGGCAAGTGCTAGACTGCAGGAACTTAGCGTGAAGATGCTTCTTTGTTAATTAATTGGGGTTTGATCAATTCTGACTATTCTGCTTTCTTAGGAGCTGGAGCACCAGAGAGGAGCCCTTATGAATGAAATCCAAGCTGCCAAAAACTCTTGGTTTAGCAAAACCCTGAACTCTATCAAAACGGCCACAGGCACACAGGCACCACCACAGCCCCAGCTGCCCCTGCCTCCCAGAGAGGGCAGCACATAGTTCCAGCCACACCTGGCACAAGAGCACAAAGAACAACACAGCTGAAACCCTGGAGGATTCTTCCAGTAGTCTCTCCCTCCTGGGGAAAAGACATAAGGCAGCAGTGCAGGCTTGAAGTGAAATTCTTCGGTGTTTTTCATTCATTTTCTGATGTGACCCTTTTCAAAGGGGCGGGGGGGGGGGGAATCGCGGGTTATGTTG
>VZRN01001513.1:283004-309306 GCA_013397935.1 Dasyornis broadbenti | reverse complement strand
TTTTTTGTTTGTTTGTTTGTTTTGCTTTGCTTTTTTTGGGGTTTTTTTGTGAGGAAAATGCTTAAAGAGAATTTTGGTAGCATTACACCAGCATGTTTTTGCATGCATATAGCCAATTGTTCTGTAAATAAAAGCTACATTTTCCGTGTAAATGGTTTGATAACTAAGTCTCTTACTCACAAAGTCACTCTCAGAGTACACATTGTGACATTACAGGTTAGGAACAATTTCCCATAAGTAACTTACACTCTGGTTTTGTTGTGGAAAGCTTATTATGCTTTAGTTGTGGGCGTCTCCCTCCGTGTTGATGTGTGTTGAGGGCACTGTGCCATCCACCCAACTTCTACTGGATTTCGTTGTTCTTAATTAGCAAAATCTTAGAACCTGAAAGCTTAAACCTTGCTGGACTTGATCTTGGAGGTCTTTTCCAACCTTAATAACCTTTTCCATGAAAATGAGGAGCAAACACAGAACAGGGCACTCATTTTATATGTCCGTCGTCCTTTAAAGGCCGGGAACATAGATTTCCTCCCCTTTAATCACTGTTATATCCAACACATCAGTCTGATATTCTTTGCCTGAAGAAGGAAAATAACTCCTTATTTTGCAAAATTATTGGAGGACCTTGATATCCACGAGCATAACAGCATCTACTGTAAAATCAAGGGGAGAATTCTGATAGCCAACATAATATCCAACCCGTCCCCGCCTTAGCGGCCCTCTGAGCCCCTCACACGGAGGGCCCCACCAGACCCTCAGAGCCCAGGGCGCGGGAATTCTCTGGATCCAACCCATCCATCAGAGCCCGCAGGGCGCGAGAGCTCTGGATGCCACCCGTCCATCAGAGCCCGCGGGGCGTGAAAGTGCCTGGTTCCGCCTCCTCAGGGCGGAGTGGGCGGGTGACCGGCAGCGTTGCGTCACTTCCCGCGGCCGGAAGGTTCCAGAGGTTCGGCGGGGAGCTGTCATGGCCGTGGCGCGGGAAGAGGTGAGGCGACTCCCAGCGCTGCCCCCTGGGCGATGTCCCCTGGCGCTGGCGGGGCCCTGTGCGAGGGGCAGCGGAGTGTCCCCGGCTGGGAGGCGGGAAGCCGTAGTCCCCGCGTTCGCTGAGGGCTATGAGGGTCTCCCCTTTCGGCTGTGCGTGTTGAGGGAGTTGTGCCATTCGCACAGCTTCTCTTGGTTTCTGTTGTTTTTTAATTGATGAAGGCCTAAGCATTGAAAGCTTAAACCTTGTCTGATTTGATGGTCTTGGGGGTCTTTTCCAGCCTTGTGGTCTGAGATGGTCCTGGTTGAGAGGTGGGGTTGGACCCTTTCAGCCCTAATTCTGTGAATTAGGATTCTGTGGTTGTGTATATCTACAGGAGTGGTCGGGAGTGAGGAAGGGATGATTCTGTGCTTAACTGGTTGTAGTGGGAAACCAAACTACTGACCTGGTAAAACTGAAACTCCAATGTCTGGAACACTTGGAATTGTCATAAAAAGCTGTGAGCCCTGAGCACAAAGAATGTATCTAATGTATATGTGTGATCCTTTGCTTTTTAACCAGTTGCAGAAAGATTTGGAAGAGGTTAAAGAACTGCACATGAAAGCCACCAGGAAGCGGGTACGTGATGTCCTTGTGGCAGAGAAACACAAGCTGGAGCTGGAAATCAAGAATCAGCCTCTGCCGAAGCCAAAAGATGTGGCAGAGGAAGAAAAGTCATCGCTGGGAGGGTACACTGTGAAAATAAACAATTATGGTAGGATTATTTTTCTAGAGCTCCAGCATTTCTGTGAAGAGAAGACAGGGTGACATTACTGAGAGTTAGAGTTGCCACTTAGTATCACAGTGAAGCCTTAAGTGTTTATTCCACACTGGAGACCCCACTTCAAAAGCTACCGCATGCTTACCTTGCCATCACAACACGTGTGTATTGATCATGTTTGTGTATTTGGTGGGATGCATTAAGTATCCTTGCTGTACCAACTGGTATTTTTCCATTGCTTAGTGTCTAGCAGGAATGAAAGAGTAAGCTTTGACTTCTCTGCTCGCCATGTAGGTGAGAGGAAAGGGAATTGCTCAAGATGCAGGGAGTAGGGGGAAAAGTGGGTCAAGGAAACTGCAGTAGAGGCAAAGAGCTGGCTCTGACTCCCCCTGCACAGCCAGGGTTGCTTGCTTTTTACCTCAGCTGATATGTGGGTTTTCTCAGAATTTGCAGGATTTAGGGAACATGGCTACATGGGGGGACCTCCTTTTGCTCTCAGGTTATTCCTGAATAATTAATGTTTTCCCTTTGTCACTCCGGAAATTGCTTCAGTAAGGCAAAGAGCCTAATCATTCTAGGGGGCTTTATGGCAGAAGTTAGACTACATGAAGCTTATGGAGGAATGGTAGAACTTAATCTCTTTTTTTTCACTTCTAGGTTGGGATCAGTCAGATAAGTTTGTTAAGATTTACATATCTTTAAATGGTGTCCAGAAGCTTCCAGCTGAGAATGTGCAGGTGAATTTCACAGAGAGGTGAGTTCGTCTTGTACCACAACAAGAACACTGAAATGCAGGAGTGTTGGATCAGCCTTTTTTTCTCTGCCCCATTTTTTCTTCTTTTAAGCTTCAGCTGTATTAGCTTTCAGTAGCACTTGAGGGTATCAGAGTGTTTTTCATTTTACAAGTGCATCTACCAGGCTTGACAGGGCACATAGCGTTAGCCCTGGGTATTTGTGATGATAGAACTAAGGTGTACAATAAGGAAATTTGCTTTTCCAAGGTTGTAGGGGTTCATTGAGGTAGAAAGGATCCTAAAGATCCTGATTTGTTGTGAAGTTTGGATTTGTCTTTTTAATTTCTCTGTTAAAATTGAACTGAACATTTTGAGAGCCCTGGGAATAAAATAATTCAAGCCTGTTGGCCTGCTTTCCCAAGAAGTGTACCTGTTTTTCTAAGAAATACACCTGCTAAAGGGTTTTCAGACAATATAACAATTGGAATATTTGCTCCTTTCCTCCCTCCATTTCCTGGGTCCAGGTCGTTTGATCTGCTAGTGAAGAATCTGAATGGGAAGAACTACACCATGACCTTCAACAACCTCCTGAAGCCCATCTCTGTGGAAGGCAGCTCTAGAAAGGTCAGTGCATCTTGTCTGTTAGAGGTAATTTAGGGCCCTCACAAAGTATCATGTTCACTGCCTGACTAGTTCAGGAGACTTGGTTCTAATGTTCAGTTTCTCCTGTCTGCTGCAAAGTCTCTGCACTGTGAACATGAATCTTACTCATCTATGATTGTGGAATTAGTCTCTGGAATCCTATTTCAGGAGATCATGTCTGGATATTGTGTGCATTTTTTAATAGCACACCAACAGGATTTCAGAAATAATTAAGCAGAAAATACCACCAAACATTCATTTGCTTGGTGCTTTGAAATACCTCTGAGAAATTCTTTGCAATTTTAAGAGATTTGTCAGCAGACTGGAATCTTGGGAAGCTTAAATAGGCTTAATTCCCAAAGCAAAGTCTTTAATCTGCTCTGCCTTAGTAAGGGTGTGTTGCTTCAGAACTGAACACTGGTATGGTAGTTTAACCCTAGCGGGTGCTTAATTTTCTAAGGAAAAAATTAACTATCCCAGCCAAAACCAGGACAACTAGTAACATTTTACTGCTACTGACTGGTGATATCCATACTCTGCTACTTGTGGCACCTTTCCAGGCTTAGAGATGTGTCACATACCTCCTGTGAGTTCTGCGTTGTACTCAGCGACATCAGATGTGAAGAACTACTGGTTCAATTGGAAATTGGCCTAAAATGAGTACAGAGTGAAATTAAACCAGCTGAAATAAATGAGGGTGATATTCTGGTGATTTTTAACACGGTGTGAAAGCAAGCAGTGGTCATGTACTTGTTAAGCCAAGCTAAAGCTGCTGTAGACCCTTTTCTGCTGTGGCACGCAGGAGTTCTTTTGAAATTTAGGTCAGGCTTGCAACTAGACAGGCTTTGTAACTTGCAAACATGTTGCAAGATTAAGCAATACCCTAAAACTAGTTATCCTTGAAGAAATAAATTGGAGGAGCCTCTACCTGAACTTGGTGTGCTTGGAGAAGTCTAGTAAGTATAGTCACTCTTTACCAGGCAGTCCTGGGTACTTGAGCTTCCTTCAAATCACTGAACGGTGTTTCTGCAGCACTTTCTGTTCTTCTGTATTGGTTCTGTAGGTCTGTACTAGTATTATATTAACCACATACATAAATTGTCCACAGTGAAGTTAATACTTTGTACCCTGAGGGTGAGTACATGCCTTAATTTTTGTATGCTATATAATTATGGGTAGCTGAGAGAAATGTTTCAGGAATTTGTGATATGGAAGATGTTTATGTTATAAGCCAACTTCATGCATTGTGACTAGCATCCCTTTATGAAGCATTATAAATTCATGCCTTACTGTTCACCATATAGATAAAGACAGATATGGTCCTTGTGATGTGTAAGAAGAAGCGGGAGGAAAAATGGGATTGTCTCACTCAAGTGGAAAAAGAAAGCAAAGAGAAAGAGTAAGTGTCTTTTCAACCCTCCGCTTTGTTTTCCATTTCTTGTTCTCTGTGTTGCTTTAGGACTGTTGGGAGAGATCTGTACTGACTGTGCAGTTGGTCTGTTAGGACTGTTGGTCTGGGGGACAGGCCCTGAGATGTTTCAGGATCTTCAGGTTGGGATTTCTTTTGGTACTTTTGGTACTTGCAAGTGGAGGAAATATACTCTGAGTAGCTGCCACTCCTCCACTGTTTTACTACTGATGATGAAGACTGCATGATAGGATGTATGATAGGGAAGACCTGCAGTGAGAATTCTAAAGGGAATCAACCAATTAAAGATTCATTTGCATTTTGATCGCTGCATTAATTGCAAAAGCTGCATTAATGAGGTGACTGCTTTTAGGTCAAGTGTGTATTATATAGAAATATATCAATACACCTCCTGCAGCTCTGGGATATAATAATTGGTCAAAATAATTATTGTCACCTGTGTGTGAAGTGTCTGCACAAAAACCCCAGCATGCTTCTGTCAAAACAGGTCTTTGTTTACTTAGATGATTATCCAAAGTCTCAAGCCAGTTTGTATCACTTCATCTGCTTGGGAGCAGCAGGGAACTTAGACATACACACATATGAGGGTGGTAAATGACAGCAGGATACACCTGGGGACACAAGAGACTTTAAAATATATATATATATGTATATCGTATAATGATTTTATGTGATTTTACATATACAGCCACCTTGAAGCATGAAAACACTATTGAGAATGTTATCCCTGCCAACAATGATTCATTTTGTGTATGTTTTTAGGGTGATTTGCTAAAACTGATCAGGCATAAGTACCTGAATTTAGGGCAAAACAACCCTGTCCACTCAAATGGCATCACAGGAGATTTAAGACGAAGTGACTTCACAATTAATGCAGTTTTCTGGAGGGACAGGGTCACTTTCTTAAACCTGTATCTTGTGCAGAGAATTCCTGAAGATTTACTGTTTGTCAAATGAGTGGCTCCAGAAATGCCGGTCCCAGCTGGGGTCTGTGCAGCCAATGGTTAGCCCTGAGCTTGAGGAAATTGCTCCCTCTGCTGATCTGTTTTTATCTGCCACGTTTTTCAGCCAGACTGCACTAGGAACTACCTACGGGATTTTGGAAAGTGAGATAGAGAGGCAGTTTTGCTAGAGAGGGCATTATGTATAGTTGAGTCAAATGGGTCATGTCCTTCACGGGTGTTGACTGCGGGTGGCACTGTTTGTCATCTGAGAAAACTGCTTTGAAATGCAATGTGTTAAGAAAGAGTCAGTTAACCTCTGGAGATCATCTGAAAAATGGGAAGCAGAAGAAAAGCTTTTTGGATTGTGAATATGGTCTCTCTGAAGAGCTAAATGTGATAATTTCTCTATTTTTATTTACTTGTAACATAACACAAGGCAGGTATTGGCACTTTCCTGTGTCTGTTGTATTGCACTTCTGCTTCCTACAGTTAACTTTGGGCAGTGCTTCCAGTGTCATGTTTACTGCAAAATGCTTCCCATCAAAATACTATCCCACCCCATGGAACATCTCTAGGTATACTACTCAATTTGTACTTGGTTTAAGGGTACTTCTTAGGATGCTTCCTATCTGGAAGCTGACTGAGAGTGCCACGATCTAACAACTTTGCCAAAGCAAAAGTTCTGCTACCAGGGTGTTTCAAACAAATATTAACATTTCTTTTTTTGCGCAGAGTTGTTTGGTATACCTGACCTTCTCATGTATCCGTCTTGCAGGAAGGCTGCCTATGACACCACAGATCCTAGTGAAGGGCTTATGAACATTTTAAAAAAGATGTACGCGGAAGGGGACGATGAGATGAAGCGCACCATCAACAAGGCCTGGGTTGAAAGCAGAGAAAAGCAGTACAAAGGGGATATACCAATGGATATCTGAAAGTACTCTAAGGGCCACCTTAATACTGATCTTCCATGTGAGACACGCTGTGCTGCAAAGATCATTGTTTACACAACCTTCTTCCAAGCAAAGACAGTCATTTTCCATTTGAGGTTGGAGAAAATATTTGAATAAAATAGTTTATAAAGCATTTCCATCAGTCAAGTGGTTCACCATTTCCTGAGGAGTGAAGCATAGGTATATCCTTACCCCTCCTTGAAAATCATCTCAGGTGAGTGGGTAGTGCTGTGAGACTGAGAACAGAATGTAAAAGTAAAGGAATCTTAAACTAGGGTAAGTCAGGGCCTTTGTTGCCAATGGTAACTGTAGCCATGTGGTTGCTGGGGCTAGTGTCATGCTCACTTCACAGGGTATAGCTTTTTAATTAGATATGGGAAAGTGCGGAACTGTAAAACATGTCACAAAGGGAGAACTGCTGAAGAAAGCAGAACCACATCCTAAGCACTTGATAGTTAAGCAGAAACAATATGGTGTTAATCCTGTGGTATTAAAATTTAATGATTACTCTCAGAAACTATTACTGTCTGTCCAGCCTCTTCGAAATTTTGGAAATCCAAGTGCTTGTGCCAGCTGTGAGCATCTTGGGGTGTCTTTGAGGTGGCATCAGTCAGGATGTAGTCTGCAGTCATCAGCAGGAGAGCAGTGAGCTCTGATGCTGGACGCAGAGCTTGCTCTGGCTCTAGCAGTGTACGAGGAGATGAGGGATAAGCGCCCCTTTCTCCATCAACTTTGAAGGGTTTTAAGGTAACAGAGTAAGAAATATATTGAGATGGCTTATACGCCAAAATATGACTCAGCTGGGTGTGATGAGTTGCTGTCAGTTTGCTACTAGTGTTATTTGGCCTTTTTATTGCCACCTCTCAGCCCCACTGCTGGGGAGGGCGACAGAGCAGCCACTGCCGCCCCTTTTATTGCACTGCTTTGAAGAAGAGTACAGGGCAAACATGACCTTAGCAGCAAGCCGGTTTATGTGTCCTTCCTGCCTCCTTCTCGTGTGTCTCCCAAGGACAGATTTGTTGTTACCTATGAATTACGGAAGCCATTACTCTTCTGTTAGCGTCTGGACTAGGACTTCTTTGCTACCATGTTCTTGAAGCATTGGATCAAGTGCTGCACTACAAACAAGAGACGCCAGCAGGATGTAGTTTCTAACAGGTCCTTTAGCCACTTAGCTTGTTAATATAAATATATATTTAGTTTGCATAGCAAGAGTATCTCAACTTGAGGCCGTGTTTGATTCCCACTGTGCTTGCCCTTGTTCATGGCAGAATACCACTTTGCCCTGTTGTGCAGTTTTATTTTTGCTTTTACCCAGATGAACATGAAGAACTTACTGTATGGTGGCAAAAAAACTGCTTAAACAAGATTTCTGCTGTATGTCTTTATTTCCAGTGTTGCCCATACCACAAACCTCAACTTAGTTCTGCAACCATTGGGTAGTGACTTTTTCCTCATAATCAGACTGCCTCTCACAGACCGGTTTAGTGCAATTGTGCTGGTGTTTGTCAGCTGATACCAGTTGTAATCCAGTGAGTTTAATGAATCAGCACAACTTCTCATCCTTTCCTTACTAGTTTGACATTGATGTCAAACTAGTAAGTCTTGCTTTAACTATATACACAAATTAACGTGGTTTGTTTTTTCTGCCTGAATGCACATCCATGTGGTGATTATTACCACATGGCTCTCTGTACACCAGACATCTGAGCATGGTCAGCAAAGTGGCGGAAAACAATTCTGCTGAGCCTCCAACGCCGCTTAACTCCTCGAGGGCGGGATGTCAGGACACACCTGTTCCGGATCCTCACAGGGCAGCTGTCCCGGGCCAGGGCAGTAATCTCTTTATCAGCCACTTCCTAGAACAGAAGACCACAGCAGAGTTTATCTGTGTTCCCTGGGATTTAGAGGGGCCTTACTGCTAGACCTCAAAATCCAGATGTAGAGTAGGTACATTCACAAGCTTCTCTACCACCTCATGAGTAAGCTTTGATATTTAATTGGGAACTTTCACCTGTCTTCCTCACTCAGCCCGTCCTTTCTGGGCATTCCAACAGTGAATGTAAACTGATCTACATGGAGGTCCTAAAATCAATCTTATTACACAGACAGAACAGTCTCAAGCTGCTAATTATAACCAATCAAATCAGTTTGTCTCTGTCCTTGTTGCAGGGTGGGCTAGCCCTCTAAAAGATATAAAATTTAACCTTACAGACTGAATAACCTCAAGCCAGGAATTAATAGTTGGTCAAAAACCCACTTGGCTTTCTTCTTGTGGCAGGTAGGCTAGTCCTTTCAGATAGCTGAATTTAAATGTATGTTGTTTATTAACTGCCTGCCCAGGTAGCATGCTTTGATGTCAGTAAAAGGGATCTCATACAGTGTACTTTGAAAGGTGTTACAGGATTTCCTTTTGGGGGTTTTTTCTGTATTTCTTGGTTTTGCCCTGTAAGGACATGCAACACCAGCCAGACTTGCCCAGAGAATGGTAAAGTCAATATATAAAAGCAAATTCATACACTTTCTCTCCCAGGATGTGTAAGTATCATGGCCAGATCAAATACATACTGGAATAATCTGATACTTGCAAATGTTTTTGGTGCTTAGTAAGGCAGGCTGAGAGCAGGGCAGTGAATTTTTCAGAACAATTTTAACACCCAGTTCTGATGCAGGTTTCACCTGCCTGTAGCTCAGGCAAGAAATAAAATTAGGTATTTCTAATTGAATTAAGTGGTGGTTTTGGCTAGATCAGGCTTTCAAGTTTTTAAATAAGCAAAAAAAATCAAGAATTTATTTTAAAAACTATTAAAATAACTGTATTTGGTATTATTGGAAGTAAAGAAAATAGGTTTGCGAATGTATGTTAGGGGCAGTGTGATGGGGGGAAAATGTGACTTCACTGTATTTAGTCTTACATATGCTGCTTACATGAGAAGCACTGGTTTCAAAAAACCCTGCAACCCTATGCGCACAACCTCCAGTCAGGTGAATATACTCTTATTGTAAACACCCCAAAAAAGCTAAGATCACTATGGAATATGACATGATTCTTTGCTTGTGAGCTGGGGAAACACAACATTTGTGACCTGGGACAGCTGTTTGGATCTATAAAGTGACTGCCATGGCCCTGAGCATGCCGGAGAAGCAAGAACCACATGTGGGCTCATGCCCTGGCTGGGCACAACTGTGGAGTGGCTGCCAGTACCTGC
This sequence comes from Dasyornis broadbenti, assembly GCA_013397935.1. Lineage (NCBI taxonomy): Eukaryota > Metazoa > Chordata > Aves > Passeriformes > Dasyornithidae > Dasyornis > Dasyornis broadbenti. The sequence continues at coordinate 299,653 of VZRN01001513.1, read as the reverse complement.
AGCTCCTTGGGAAGGATCGAGTTCTTCCGGATGGCATTGATCCGCAGCCTCTCATCTGCATGCTCATATGCCATCTTCCTTCTCTTGAAATCCCGCAGCATCCTCCAGTCCACGTAGTAGCTCCGCACCTGCCTTGGGCAGGGTGAGGGGAGAACCTGATTAAAGAAATGAAATTTGTGATACCTGCCTGTTGCACATAGTTTGCCCTAGTAAAGTATGAACTGTGACTTCCATAAAGCATAGAATATCCTGTGTTGGAAGGGATCCAGAAGAATGGTAGAGACCAATGCCTGGCCCCAAGGCAGCCCCAATAATCCCACCAAATGCCTGAGAGTGTTGCCCACTCTTTGAGCTCTAGCAGCCTTTGAGCCGTGACCATTCCCTGGGGAGCCTGTTCAGTCCCCGACCACCCTCTTGGGAAAGAACCTTTTGCTAATACCCAGCCTAAACCTCCCCTGACACAGCTCCAGCCATTCCCTTGGGTAGTGTGACTCGTCACAAAGATCCGTGCTGCCTCTCGTGAGGAAGCTGTAGTCAGCGATGAGATGTAACAAGTGTAACGTGTGATCCAGGAGTTTAAACGGTACCGGAGACACAGAGGACCCCAAATTACACCGAACGCCACGTCACACCAGACGCGATATTCCCGCGCCGCGTGGCCAGTGCCGAGCCTACAGCGGTCAAACACCCGCATCTCCCCTGCCCGCTCCCCGGCGCCTCGGCTGGGCGGACAGGGCCCCGAAAAGACGCGGGGAAGCAGGGTAGGAGGAATGGAGGGGAGGGGGGGTTGGTCTGACCTGCCGAGCCGCCCTCAGCGCCCAGGACAGCACTGCCGCTGCCATCTTGTTGTTGCGCTGCGCGTGCGCGCAGTCACGGCGGGTGTCCGCCCTCAGGCCGCTCCTTAGGCAGTTCCCGCCTCTTTCCTGCTGGGCTCCTAATGTCTGCGGTGTTTTCAACGCTCTGCTGCTGGAAATATGATAAGAGCCCCAAGCACATTTGAGGGCTGTGCTGTGTATATCTCAAAGGTGATGTCAGGGTTCTCTGGCACCATCCGTCATTAGAGGCAGCTGAATCGGCCACAGAAACGTCAGGGGCCGGCCTTGGGTACAGCAAAGGTATCCTACGTTGAACAGGAATGGCTGTAAAAATGATATGGAAATTTGTCCCACCAGGAAAGTTGACGCAGAGGCATTGCCCCGCTGTTGTGGGGTCCCTGTCTGGAACAGCATGTCCTGACCGCTTGTCCTGCTGCGGGACAGGTTTCTACCAGCAGCTCTACTAAAGTCTGGGTTATCTCTGTTTCTTAGGTTTTTTTTTTTTTTTTTTTTGCTTATCACCTAGGACTGTGCCTAAATTCCTAAATTTATACCTGTGGTTTGCAGGAGTTTTTTCCACTTGTGAATTTTGAATCGTAGAATATCATGGGTTGGAAAGGACTCATAACAATCATCGAGTTCAACTCCTGGCCCTGCACAGGACAGCTTCAAGCATTCCAGGTGCCTGAGAGTGTTGTCCAAATTCTGGCAGACTTGGTGCCGTGACCACTTCTCTAGGGAGCATATCCCAGTGCCCCACCAGCCTCTGGGGGAAGAAACTTTTGCTAATACCCAAACCTTTGGGTAAGTTACAGCACTTTGCAGACAACTTTGAATAATCATAACCCTGAACAGAGATACACAAATGGGAAATTCTGCTTCTATTATTCTTGTTCAGTGAGGGAAACTGTCCAGTTCCACTGACTGGGAGTTTGCATAGGGAGCGTTTAAAATTATGTATGTCCTGATTTCAGGGAGTACATGCATTAAGGTTTTGATGTTGAGTTCATAGTTTTGATTAAGTTTTCTGTTTGTATCAGCTCATTAGATACATTCAAAAAGTCATTCAAGAAGCTGGTTGTCTCGGGTTCGAGACAAGTTTAGGAGGAAAACGTTTCAACTAAACGCCTTCCCCACAGGAATGGGGCCGGCACCTCCTCCCCCCACCACAACAGAAATTTTGGATGCCAGTGAAAGAAAAACAAACCTATTTATTTAACAAAACAAAATGAAGCAAAATGCCCACAGAATACAGGAAAGAGCAGAGGACTTATTAAACCTGAGTGAACAGTCCAATGGGTTTTAGTCTCCTGTTTTTCTTAGGCGTAACTTCCCCCCCCCCCACCGGGGGTCTTGCGGGGCCGGGCGACGTCCCTCAGGTGGCCTCTTGGAGGATTCTTGCCTGCTTCCTCTCGGGGATTGTCTGATGTCTCGGACGAGAAAGCAAGTCGGGAAAAAACAGTCCAAAAAGAAGAACGCAGAAGGAACAGTCCTCTCCCGCCTCCGCCTCTGCTGGATGCCGGGCAGAACGGAAAAAACCCCAGCTGTCTTCCCCCTTCACGCTTTTAAAGCAAAACAACTGGGGTTTTCAAAACAACCCGCGCCAGCAGAGCTCCTCCCAGCTTCTTAAAGCTACAGAGCTTTAAGCACATTGAGCATAAAGCAGATGATAGGGGATACAGGATTATCATAACATCACCCCACGATACTGATTCTCTCAGTTCATCAAGCTGCTTGTTGTCTGTGTGCTGGTTGTTTTACTTAGATGTTTGGTATATTATACTGGTCCAGAACTATGTAATAATCTGGAAGAAGAGTCCAGGTTGGCAGGCTAATCAAATTTTATTATCCATGCTAGAGTCAGCAGCTTTCCTAGGAACTTACCCACCCGGGACTGATGGTAGTCAGTGGAAAGAGGCCATTTTTGGTGCTGATGAAGTTGTAAATTCTTCACAGACTGTTCAGTTTCTGTCAGCCTAGTTGTTAACTACCCTAAAGGTGTTTGTCCTGTGGATATGTGCAGCTGAATCCACTGATACTTGTTCACACAGCAATAACCTACAGAGCTGTTTTCACTTCTTGCTTTACATGGATCTTAGGAGACACAGAGAGGTGAGATGCTGGTTACTGCCCTCGTTTCCTATCTCTCTTTGCTACCTTCATACCATGAAAAGCCAAAAGTCTGCTCTTAAACTTGTGTGAGGGTCTGTCTATGGAGGGGAAACTGCAGCAGCAGAAAGGGCTCAGCATGCACTGACTGTGGGCTGAAACCCTCTGTAAGCATCCCATTCAAAACTTGGGCTGTTTGTGACTGTGTTTCCTGGTGATCAGGTGTGCTGATGCCGTGGCTGGCTTGGAAGTAGGTTTCTGCTGTCTGCAAGGGAAGAATTTCAAGCTTTGTTCTCTGAGGTAATTGTCTATAACTTGCTATTTTTCCAGCTTTCCAGATAGTAAAATCAATTGGTAGAATATCATCAGAGCAAATAAAACAGTGTGATCAAAGGAGATTTGGGTGTTACAGCATGCATTCTTTTCTACATTATTTTGTATCACTTCCCCTTTTGTGTTTATTAGATGGTCCAGATGTGGGAGGAACTGGTGAGAATGGGAAGGAGAGCTATTTCTTCATCTAGGGCTGACTTCCTCACTTGCTCAACAGCATCACCTGTGCTTGGCACTTCCCCATCTTAGATTGGCAAGGATTAATAATGCAGGCTGCTACCATCTTCAACTCCCTCAGCACAGCTTCTGGTTACAGTAAATCAAAGAAACTGTTCAGGATCTGAGAGTTTGTTAGCTAAAAACTGGGCTCAATTATGCACCTGGTTAAATAACTGCATGGGTAGTTCTTGAGGGATTTTTGAAATTATTGTGCTGAATAAAAATGCAGTGTTTAACTGCTGCTGAGTTTAAAATATTTTTTTAATATTTTAATATTTCTCATTTCTGATGTACTCCACCTGAACTACTCTTCATTAATACTACAAATGTGCTTGTCAATACAGTAGTCTCACTAACAATCCTGTGATGTTTGCAGACCTAGGTACAAAACTGGAGAGGCTTTCTGGCTTTTGACTAGTAGCAGAGCATAAAACAAATGGGAAATGGTTCTTCCTGCTGATGAGCAAGAGCAATATGGAGCAGGGGAATCATTCCCAAACCCAATGTGCTCCTTAAGTGGTTTGTAAAAAGGAAACACCCCGAGGCCTCTATTGGTTTCTTTTATCTGGTGCATGAGTTCTTAAATTCACTGCAGGGACTGCTGCTGGTTTGCAGCTGGAGTGGGAAGAGGAGAAGATTTGGTGATTTTTTGGCTCGCTCAGATTACCTTTGCAAGTGGTGGCTGCATCAGATGGGCTCTGAACCAGACAGCTGAAAGTACTTGACTTGAGAGAAAAGTATTTTTATTTCCTTTGAGGTTCCTGTTGTTTGTTCTGAGTGAGAAACCTAGCCAGTTTCTCTCTGACTTCTTATGGCAGATGTCCTCTAAGGATTTTGAAGCCTCACACAAACATCAGTAATCCTGTATTATAGGCATGTCATATGTAACATTACTGTTATAAAATGTACAGTAGTATTTAATGGTTTTTTTAAGCCCATTTTGAAGGGCTTAAGCTTTCCTTGGTTGTCTCTTCCAACCATATGAAACTACATATCTGCTAATATAAATGGGAGGTTTGCCTTTGGATCTAATGGAGCTAGAAGAACCTAGAAGAGTTTATTTTTAGAATTCTTGTTCCTAGTAATTTGCATTTTAGGCTCTGATTTCTGTGTAAGTGTTTTAAAAGCTCTTCCTTTTGTTGTGAGATCACACTAGAATTTAACCACACACATCTTATGATTGTAACAGACACGTTTTAGTAATTGCTCAATATTTTCTCATCCAAAAGCTCTTCCTATGCCTTCTTGTGCACGTTTTCACCGACTCAGGGCTGAAAGGCCGTAGAAGTTAGGACAAAGGATAATGGCTCTAATTGACAGAGCACAGGGTTAGATCAGATATTAGGAAGAAATTCTTCCCCCGTGAGGCCCTGGCACAGGTTACCCAGAGAAGCTGTGGCTGCCCCATCTCTGAAGTGTTCAAGGCAAGATTGGATGGAGCTTAGAGGAATCTGGTCTAGTGGAACGTGTCCCTGCCCATGACAGGGGGCTGGAACAAGATGGTCTTTAATGTCCGTTCCAACCAAAACCATTCTAGGATTTTAAAAGTACCTTATTGATTATCTTATTTATAATAAAAATGACAGTAATTGAATAACTACAATTAATCCAATACAAGAGTTAAAAAATTTTTGAGCTGTGCAGGCAACAGAACAAAGATTTGCTTCAGGAGAGATTGACTTAAACTGGAAGCTACAGACTGAAGAGAAGGGTGCTAGGTAACTTGTAACAAAATGCATATTTGTACTAGTGAGCAAATAATGCAAGTACTGTTAAACTTCTCTGCACATGAGTGTGTAGGATTTTGGAAGCAATTTCTCATTCACATACAAACAGTTAATACACCTTCCTTATCAGACCTTGCAGAAGAATTAGCATGAACGAAAAGGTAAATACAAGTGTGAAACCAGAAGCACAGTATCCCCTGGCTGATTATAATTCTGTTTTTTTTATTAATTATTTCAATTTATTCCAAACTTTTATAGTGGAAAGCAGGTTCAGTCAGTCTGGATAAAAAAAAAGGTAGATACCTGCAAAAGAAACAACCTTGCCAAGCTAATGATTGCATTTTTTGTTGGCAGTCATTGGTTGCACTAATTGCAAGCATTAATTTCATGAAGAGTGCATAATATTGAAAACAGAATGCTGGCTGGCTTATTACAGTAGCTGCCTGGAATGGCTTCTGTGACCAATCCCAGAGAAATGGAAATCTGATGTACAGCTTTCTAAGGCAGCTGAGGTTTGGAACAGTAAAATAGTTCTACCACAGAAAATAATCCTGTTGGTTAAACTAAATTATACTTATGCAAAGTCTGTAAAATTGGTAACTTGTTTCAGCCAAATACTTCACTGAGAAAAATACATAAAACTGAAGGAAAACAGGCTGGCCATCTTAGTATCTGAGTCTCAGTATCATCATTTTGTCACGTTTTGATCCCCCACTTTATTTTTGCCTGACTGCCAACAAAAGATAGTAGCCCACAGTGACCAAGTTCTGCTCTTTGGTGCACTAACTTGTGTCATTCCTTGTCGCTAAAAGCATTGCAAGATGTAAGGAGCATGACTGCGTTCCACCTTAACAAGGGTGAGCTAGTTTATCAACTTTTGTGCTGCTACGTCTGCTACTGTGTCTAAGCACACTGCTTTGCCATGTGCTCTGCAGGTGCCTTTGCTTCTCTCCACAGGCTGCTACTACACGCTTCCCTGCTCCCGCATTGTCATGTCCATACTTTAAACAGAATTCTACGGTCAATATCCATTTGAGGGCAGAGTGTATGATGAATGCCGATCACTGGTAATGCTTGTGTCTCCTCAGTGTAAAAGTTGTTGGTTAGACAGATCTGTTGGTGCACTTGAAGAGAGTTATTGAAGTGAGTGATGGCTGTTTAGAGATCAGCAGTGCTTCTGTGAACTCGCAAAGGACTTTCTGACATGCCTTCTAGTATTTGTCATTCCTCTTGTGTTCCTCAAGAAACCTCGCTGGCTTTAGCATGCTTGAACATGCCAGTTTTCAAACTTGGTAATTAGGAATCTGCCAGTTCTCCTGTCTCTAGTGCTATGATACACTTGGCAGTTTCCATTCTAGCCTTAGCATGCAAAAGGCTGTGCTCAAAAAATCGCACTCTGTACTCCCCCTTGGTACTCAAAAAACTCGGGTCTCAAACTTGTCCCATGGCTCCTTTCACCGTCTCATTTTATTCTGGCTATTTTGCCTTAATGTGTGTTGCTTCTAGTGTTGTGTGGTATAACTCTGTGGCTTGGATACGTGCATAGTCAACTCTGCCCCATTTCTCAGTCTTCAAGCTTAGAATTCTCTCTCTCTTCTGCAAACATGGAGCTGTCCTAGACCTGCATTTCCTTCACATGTGACTACAAGTCACCCTTTGTCTCCTTAATCCTATCTCCATGTCATCTGTACGTAGAAGACCTATACCCCAAAACTTTAGGCACTGAGCAGTAGGATGGAAAAAGACTTGCAGAGTTACATTATTGGAATCTTTCACACCAATATTCCATATTCTCTCCAGCATTGATTGTTCCATGCTTTCCTCTGCAATAATTAGAAATATGTGAACAGGGTTTCCTTCATCCCTGCCCTTAGGAGAATATTCTGTGCCTGGTATATCTGACGGTTAGGCATTCTTTCCTTAATCAGTCCTTTCCCTAACCTGCTGTTATTGCTGGTATATGTATGACATGATATTCTTCATGAAAAGTCAGTTAAACCCACTCTTAACAGCAGGGAAAAAAATCTCTTTATTATATGATGAGGAAGCCAAAAACGTTGTTCTCTTTCATTATGCTTCACAGAAATTCTTATGTCCAGGGGTTTTTCCTCTGGAATAATCTCTAAGCCCAGGAAAATTTGAGTTAAATTTGTGATTTTCATGAAGCCCTAATTAGTCATGACATCATGTTACAACCCAGAATGCTAATAATCACTAGGTGCTGAGCAAAGGGATTTTATGCATATGTCTCTCTGTTTGGGGACTTCATCTCTGGGGGTTTGGAAGTAAACCCCACAAAACAATGGTTTGGGGGTTTCCTGCAATGGACTATGATGAGAATGAGAATATATAGAATTTAGACATAAATTTGTTCAGAGCTTTGAAGCAATTGCTTAGGATTTGATTTGTTCCAGAAATCTGCACAGGAGAAAAAGAAAGGTGTAGCTAGTTTCTGCATCCCCTTGAGGGGACAGGGTGGGAAAGCCATATCTTTTGTCAGAAATAGGCATCTGCAGAACCCCAGGAGGGAGAGATAGGGAAGGAGCCCTGCATTCACAGAGCAACATACTTGTTCCCCTCCATTTCACTTAATATATTTTAAATGTAGCTAAGTGCTGAATGGAGGTGGAAAACCAAAGGAAACAAATTGCTGCTTGGGTATAAGCAGCAGAGATGATTCCCTTATTTTATTGCTAGGATCACAGAATTTTTAAGGTTGGAAAAGCCTCTAGGATCATTGAGTTCAACTATTAACCATTGTCAAGCCCTTCAGTAAACCATATCCAAGTGCCATATGGACATGTATTTAAATCCATCCAGGGGTGGTGATTCCACTGCTGCTGTGGGCAGCCAGTGTGAGTTTACCCTTTCAGTAAATAAATTTTTCCTAATACCTAATCCCAGTATCACATAAGGGTATCAGGTAAGGAATTGTAGAGTGAATCTTGAAATCCATACCTTGTTTTCATTGGTGTCTGTGATTATTTTGCTTGAAGAGAGATGCACCAAAGTGGCCTGCAAAACAGATGTAATTGGGTATAATATGTATTTTCAATGATGGTGTAGGGTTTGTTTGGTTTTTAGCAACCAAAGCCTCATGTTTCTGGACAGGAAGAACACCTTCGTGGAGCTGTGCTTCTAATTGGAGGCATGAATCTAATAGTAGGGATATTTCCAAAACTTCGGCAGACGTTTAGGAGATATAAGGATGTTTCACAGAAACAGTTAATTTTTGTTGTAATTCAGGATTGTATGAATTATTATAGTGGAGATGTGCTGTTACTGTGGTCACATATTGACCAAGAGCTTTCTAGTTATCATATTACCTAATTTAGCACTTAAATAATGGTTTTTTTTCTTCTGCTTGTGCAATGAATAACACAACTGCTTAGTATGTCACATATGGCGGCATTTTGAATTTACATCCTGTGGTATGAAATTCTAAGTTTTCAACAAAATATTACAAATATATCACCTTCTGTATAGATTGACATGTACCATTAATGCCAACATTTAGTGTACAATATTGAGTAAGCCAACTGATAAATTCAGGTTTCTAACTTTATATTTTATCCTTCCACCCCTGCTTGTTCAGCTTCTACTTTCTTGTTATTTTTGCCTATGAGGTGTTCATTAAGTCCAAAATTCTTCCTTGGTTGACTGCACAAAACTTTTACAGCAAACATGTTTTTTTGCTATCATTGACTATATGTGAAAACTTCAAACATTTAAACTTTAGTTTTGACCTGTAAATGTCAGTGAAATTTAACAGTAATATTTTATTTAGTTAGTTTTAGGCCTTAGTTTTGAGACTTAATCAGCCTGAAAATAAGCTCTTCCTGTATATTTATGCAAGGTAGAAAAGAACAATTAATTCTGAAATAAAAGTATGGGAAAACAAATAAGTTTACAACACATCCTCTCACTCCATGTGTTAACAGATATGCTCTAGTAGCTTCTAGATGAACCTCGCCAGTGCTAAGATGATAGATAAACAAGTCAAAGTGAAATAAACTTGAAATCTCTCAAGTAAATCCATTATTCAGGCACAAAAAATGACAATGCATTGGTGTCCATTTGAGCAAATCTTTAATTCTCCCAAATCTGGATAACAGTGTAGGCTCAGTGCTATATTAGAAAAGTAATGTAAAGTGGGCAAAACTGTGTCCCAGACTTCCTGTACAGAAAGATCAGTGTTAGCTTTCTAAATTTTTTATGCACACAGCATCAGCACAGTTATCAGGCTTTGAGCTGAAGATCATGCACGGTGCTGGAGAATGCCATGGCCAAAAAGATGGTCAATAATCCAGACCACAGCCGACAGATCAATACAAAGTCTGTTGTAACTGCCTGGGAATGAGAACTGCTATGGCACAGTTAGCGATTGCAGTGGAGCATTATACCAAGTCTTATTTGAAGGCTGAAAACTTAGAGCTCATATTTGGAGAATCTAGAAGCTCTTTTCTATCTAAATCATCCACTGTGACTTTTCCAGGTACTTACCAACCTAGTTCTGAATCAGGGCAAAACAAATAACTTGTCTTTTAGAAAATCACAAAAACCAGCTTTAGAATCACAACTGTTTTTTTATTTATTTTTTTTATTCTTGAAAGCAACTGTGCTGTTTGAAGGGTCAACACTTCCTCTGAGCACCTGCCAGATGAATTTTCAAGGCTAGCTTGTCTTCCCAATGGGTTTATTGCTGTGCAGTGCTCTCCAGACATCTGCTGTGCAGCGTGCTGTATCTCATAACTGCACCAGCAATGCTCAAAAAATATTCTTCAGCCACTTTGACTGCACACATCCTTCCAGATTAAGACTGAAGCAAATCCATTACAGCATGATGAAGAGAACAGTAGGATGCTGCTAGATCCTGGAGAGGCTGAGGGAAATGAAGAGCAGAATATAATCTTTAGGCACAACATCCATGTGCACACACCCAAAGGGAACTGTGAAACTTTGACCCACATTAAGGATCTCTTTGAAAGGATGAAGAAGCTTGAGAAAGAAGTGGCAGAGCTGAGGGAAGTTTGCAGCCATTGGAAGTGCTGTAGGGGAAGCCAAGGTAAATAACAAGAGTGGTATCTGTTCTTACTTCCCAGTCACAGCCTATTTACTGCAGAGATCTGGGGTCTAGAATAATTTGTCCATGAGTAAAATGCTTGAGTCCTTTGCATGGGGTGGTGCCCTGGTTTTTGTGATACACGTAGGTAGGAGGATTCAGTAGAGGATTTTCTGGAGGTCAGGAGGGTGAAAGATGAGGTAGGCACTTCTAGTTACTGTCTTTTTCTGTCTCAATTTTGCCTCAACAATTTTGCCATTGCTGAGAGTTGGTCTTTTTATTTCCTCTTTGATAAGTGACTAAAAGAAGAGCAAGGTTTATGATGATAATGTTTTGTGGTGGTCACTGGCTCTTCCTGGGATCACAGATTTATACTGCATGGCCTCTAAGAAAAGATTTAACAAACTGCTGTTGTTCGGGGAATGGAGAGAGGGGAAGTCCCAAGTCTTTGCTTACATGAAAAAATACAGGTGTATGGCAGATGAGAATAATGTGCTCTCCATCTTAATAACTGTGGTGAGAAATAGCAAGTTTAAATTGCAGTTAAGATTTAGGTTGGAGGCTGTGAAAAATTTTCTGATTCACTCTCTGGGGTGGTCATGAAACCTGCATTCCTGCTGACCATGGACAAACATGTTTGGAAGGGCAAGGGTGGAGCTGGTTCCTCCTTTGACCTGAGCCAGATTGACAAGGTGATGCCATCAGATCTTTTTCAATCTATATTTTTCAGTGATATTTATGCTTTTCTTTTAATGACCTTAAATATACCTTTACACTACCTATCTATCTGCATCCTATTTTTTTCCTTGTGTTTTATTTTTGTTTTCTCTCATATCTGTGTCACATTTGCTGTTGTACATCCTGGTGCTGCTCTGGCCAGGTGTCCCTCACTGCAGTAGCCATGGGACTCAGCTCTATGAGACTTACAGCTGTGAGTGTGCCAAGGGCTGGGAGGGCAGTGACTGCTCCCGCCTTGCCTGCCCCAGCCACTGTAGTGGCCACAGGCACTGCAATACTGGGAAATGTGTCTGTGATGAGCCTTTCTTTGATGAGGATTGCAGCCTTCAGCTTTGTCTGGAGAACTGTAGCAACAATGGAATCTGTGACACAGCCAAAGGGGTCTGCCAGTGCCATGAGGAGCTCATTGGAGAGGACTGCAGTGAGAAATGATGTCCTGGGGATTGCAGTGGCAACAGGTTCTGTGACACAGGACAGTGCTACTGTCACGATGGCTTCTTTGGCCTCAACTGCTCCCAGGGTAAGACATGGCTGGGCGTTACTTCTCCCTTCATTCTTATAATCTGACTTTCCCCCTCTCCTTCCCGTATACTTTTAGTTAATCCTGTAGGTAAGCCAACCCTGGAATCACCATGGTTAGCTTGGAGTTTCTGCTGGCTGACTGGCCCTTGTCTTCAAGAATTGCCTGGGAAACATTGCTGAATTAGAGAAAGGGGAAATTGCAGTTTAAGATAGTGGTAGCACCAGCCTGTGGGCAGTAGCTGAAGGAGAGAGCAAAATGCGCATGGAGCTTGTAATTAAGAAAGGAGACGGAGTCCACTTCTTGACATACAAATGAGACAGTAGAAGGTAAAATCATGTTTGCCGCAGTATGCACTGCTTGCTGATGAGGTGGTTGATTTGATATAACCTGTGAAACAAAGAATGTGTAAATCCGTTTAAAAACTTCCCTTTGAAGTAAGATCTTTGGGAAATTCTCCCTTTTCCTGCTTTGTTACGAGGCAGTAGGATTTACCTGAGAAGATCCTGAGGAGTGTCCTGCAGTTCCTGCTTCATTCTGCAAAGCTTACAGCCTCCCTACAGCTGCAGGTTGGTACTCCAAGTACTCAGCCTTTTGCCCTGGAAGCGCCTTCCCTTCTCAGCATGACACTGCTTGATCTAATCTTTCACAGCTCCTTGTGAAGGAGAAATACACACTGCACACACTGAGCAGCAGGTAATGCTCAGTAAGGGTTTTCAGTTACCTTCTTCACAGGTCTGATCTGCTCTGTATCATCTCTCATGTCTCAGGCCTAATCTATCTTCTTAGAGACTCAATTTTTAAATAAAATATTATTAGCTCAAAACTTCATTCCTCCTGGCTCTTCCACACTATGCAGAGGTAGAGAATGGTGTGGCTATCCAGCATTCTTCTGTCCGTAGACTGAGATTTGCTACTCAGGAGGCAGAACCTTTACAGAGGTGGCAAGCAGAAGAGTTCCTACCAGAGCAGAAAAAATTTTCACAGAGAACCCAGTCATTCTCTCCCAAAGGGCTGTCTGGCTCCAGCTTTGGATCTTTGTTCCACAACACCTGCAGCTATTTTACAGGCTGTGAAAGTGGCCTCTGTTCTGAGTCAGCAAGGACTAGAGAATTAATGCATATAGCACAGTCCATTTTATTACTGTTTCTGAGCACTATACCTCCAGTCTACTTAAAAGCTCTAAGTCCAAAGGCAAATGGTTCCCATCTCTGCAGCTGTAGCCAAGTGCTCCTCTCCCGTAGATGTCAAATTGTCTTTTCTGTTCCAATCTGGGTTAGATTTCTGCATCCTGAGAGATATGAGCACTGAGCACTGGCTTTATTTATCACTATTAATATGTTCTTTTTTATGTGTCTCAGATCATGAAATGACATGTTTTGTTATGCCATGGTTACTGGAATCTCGGAACATTTAGAAGTTACTATCAAGCATGCAAAAGTATAATTAATGCTTTGCAATTCCTTCTGAAGGAGAAATAGAGTACAAAGACATGTTGAACAGCAGAGAGGCAGCTACAATCCTCTTCTGAACCCTGCTTAGACAAGGAATAAAGTATATCCCATGTATTTAAATGCTGCATTATTTTACTGCAAAACTGGATTATTTAAATCTAGCTTTTATATCACAAGAAGGGACAGGATGAACAGTCTCACATTTTGCACAAAGTTTTTCAGTAAAAGCAGTGGCATGCACATAATGAGGATGGGTTTGGTGAAAGCTGTGAAGTACACATGGGAATGAATGCTGTCTTTCAAGTGAGAAGAATTTCCTGATATTGTCTGACCTCATGTTGCTGACACATGCCTTTTTACAGGCACTATCTATCTATATTTTGCTATCATTTAGAGACTTGCTAATGAAATACAGCTGGTAGATTATTTGATCAGCTTATGGTGTGCTGACTTGTAATTAAAATCAGGTAAACTTGACGGTAAACAGATGTTCTGTATGGACTATTTTGGTCTACTTCAAGACACTGATGAGCTGTCTCTTGTGGCAAAAAAATTAAGGTACTGTTGGTGTACTGAAATGTCTTATGTGCAGCAGATTTGCTCAGGTCTGTTCCAGGCACCAAGTGTAAGTTTACATCAGTACTCAGTCAGAAAAGCTCATTTTTCCACCTCTGCTGTGGAGAAGCTGCGCTCCCCAGTTTTGGGGACCACTTGACATTTTTAATGAACCCTGACAATTACAGGAAAAGAGTTGTTTGGCTTGTCTTTCTCTTTCTAGATACATTGGTAAGGGAGAATTTTATGAGAGAGTTTTCCTCATGCCAGTGAAGGTTTAGAAGCTGGAAAGAGTTATCCAGGAAATTACTGTATTTGTTATATACTGCATTATTCATTTGCATATAATGATACACTGTTGAGCAGAAAGAAATGGTTAAATCCAAGATGACTGCAGGCTGGGGGTTCCAGTTCTGCATTTGTTTTCTTGAAATAAGTTTGAAAAAATTTCATGTTTGGCCATGTGGCAAGTTGTGATCCTCATTGCAATGTTTTTCTTTGTTTCGCTTTTAGTCTTTGCTCTCCAGAAACATGCAGCTGCTGGACTCCACAGAGAACTCGCTGCCTGTCAGCTGGGATCCAATGACTGAGGTGGATGATTACTTCCTTACCTATTGTCCAGGTGGATAGGAGATGTTGGTGAAAGAAATCTATGTGCTGAAAGAGCAGCTCAGCTATGAGATTGTGAGACTCAGTGCTGACACCATGTACGATGTCACACTTCATCATATGAAGAAGGGGATTGCCAGTGAGCCCAAGTATCTAGAAGCAAGTACAGGCAGGAGTAGGTAGTATTTTTCTTCAGAGTCAGATGTTGTAAATCTTTAAAGTTAGGTTTCAACAAGTGGGGGGAACTGAGTGCTTTCACTTCCCAGCCTAGAGTTATCTGTCATCATTGTTTTCTGGAGAATCTGTTCCCAGATTTGGATCATTAGGGCTGAATGTATTGCAAATATAGTCTCTTTCCATTTTTCTTGTCCAAATCCTATTTGTGTTGACACCTGTAGATTCCAGTGAATTTGTAGTGTTGCCTGCTGCAAGAAGCAGGAGTGGAAGCATGCAGGATAAAGGCAGCATGCTATTAAGAATAACGCACTGCTCAGCTGGATGCAGAAAGAACTTTAAAGTAGGCAGAGTGTTATGCCTAGGTACTTATTGTCCAAACATGTCTGCAGCAGTGAGTTCTCCTCATAGTCTCTTCTCAGGACTGAATGAGCATGATCCTGCTGAGGTTAAGAGGTTGAGTGTGCAAAGGCTGTATATTTGAAGCAGTCTCTTCAGAACTGAAATGCCATTTGGTTAGCAGCTGATATTACGCTATCTGCTTGTACTTGGCAAAAACAGTGAAAAGCTTGGTGATTTTGACATTTTTCTTGCTTCTAGCACAACAGGTGGGAACTGAGAGCCAGCAAACTCCAGAGCTGAACTGTTACTATGAATAAAACTAAGCCTGTTGAAGTAACGATTGTGCTGTACTTGCTTGACTCTTCAGTTTGGCTGAGGAAAATATCTTGGGCCACAGAAGAAACTGGGCAGGGAAGGAGCATTGTTTAGTGACTTTCTGTCTTCTATTTATCTTTTTGTGCTGATGCTGCTTCCCTACATCTCTCTGCTGTCTTTCCCGTTCCTGTCTGCAGACAATGCCATCTGGGTGACAGAGGAGATGGAGTACTCCCTGGAAGTGGAGTGGGAGAATCCACCAACTGACGTGGATTTTTACAAGCTGAAGTTCAGATCCCTGGTGAAATGGATGAGAAGCAGGTCATGATGCCCAAAAGCAATGACCCTAAGAGCAGATACTGACTGGTGAGTACTCATGGGTATTCCAAGGAGTAGGGCAGGAATGTGGCACGAATGATTGACAGTCAGACTGTGGTCCTGAGACAATTCTTCTCTCATGTGTCAATGTCCAGTGAGATCTATTGGGGCTGCCCTATCCCATCAGGATAGGTGTCTCCACAAAGAGAAAGCTATGCTCTGTGGATAGCAAGTTTCCAGGCATATTCCTTTGTTTAATTCTGTCCTTGTTAGGAAAAAAGTGCGTTCTTCAGTTTCAGAGCTGATATTATGGAAATCCCCACCAGCAGTAATCAATACGCCCTAAGGGCAAGACTAGACCAAAGGTGCTATCAAAGCATTGAAAAGAAAAAAGGATTTTGGATAGAAATCTAAACTTTAAGTTCCCCTCTGCTACAACCATAGAGCTGGATAAACTAAACAAAACAGCTTTCTTCAAGAATAAATGCTGTCTTCCCTAATTGTTGGTAGTGCTCCCTTTTGCTCTTTGTAGGCCTGACACCTGGCACAGAATATGAGGTCACTGTCATACTTGTGAAAGAGGGGAAACACAGAGGGGAAACCATCCTCAGTGACTGGCAGGACTGGTGTGTGGAAAATGGATTTTACTACAGTGATGTTACTACAGGGTTTGGAGACAGATCTCTCAAGATTCTAGCATAAAAGGTTCATAATTGACTGCTTCTTCATGCATGACCTGCAGCCAGGTCTGCTTATACCTTGTTTGAGCTTGCCTACATTATGTATTAAACACTAAACCCAGGCCTAACTCAGTGTTTTGCTTTGATTTTTTACAGTAACTTCACCCTTAACTTGACTAGCAACTCCATCCAGACACAGGATAAGTGTAGTAAGCTAGCCTCTGTATGGAATAACAACCTTCTTGGCTAATTGACTCCTAAAAAAACCAAAAAAAGGCTGAATATTTCTCAGCTATTCTATTGCAAAAGAGAGCTTGAAGAATTTTAAACTCTCATTCTACTTCCAAGGTTCTGGAATTTCTGAAATTAATCTCTTTCAAAAGTGTAGGCATGCTGCTTCCAAAGACTGAAAAGTCCCATATGAGGCCTGATATTCCTGAGGTTGTTTTGTAAGTGTGTTAGTTTTGCTTGCCCCAGTTTTTGCTAGTGGAGGGGGGAGCCCAGAAAATGGCTCCTGTGAACATGTCCAACAGAGCCAATCCCTGGTGGCTCTGAAATGATGGACATGCTGCTGGCCAAGGCTGAGCCAATTAGAGATGTTGGTTACGCCTCTGTGAAAACATATTTAAGAAGAGACCGGGGCGGGGGGGCACACTCTTCTTTTGGCCGGAGGAGGAGG
>VZRN01001513.1:201844-282548 GCA_013397935.1 Dasyornis broadbenti | reverse complement strand
CATACTGTGTTCCCATGTGCAGCTGCTGGGAGGGAGGGTGGTGAGTGGAGAAATGGTGTTTTTAAAAGGTTTTATTTCATTCATCATTTACTTCTCTGATTCTGTTAACAATAAAAGTTTTAGCCTGTTTTATGCCCTGGTGCGTCTTTTTCTCCCGGTTTTCCTTATCTCAACTCATGAGCCCTGGGTGTATTAATTTATGAGTGCCTGGCATTTGGCCAGAGTCAAACCACAACAGTAAGTTATTCCATAAAAATAAAGTTTATTTAAAATAACAGAACCTACAACCTCTACATTGTCATTCTGAGGCTACTCTTCTACCCTGTGTAGACTCTGATTATTTGGAACGCCCTTGACTGGTGTTTTCAAGCTGTTCTTGACAGACATGGAGGTTGCAAAACTTCTTTTAAAAGGAAAAAAAATCCCCAGTGCTCATATTCTTATGTAACCCCTGGAATTTAGGAGATGCAACTAAGACAAATACCAGCTACTTCAAGAGCTATCACCAAGCTCTGATTCATCAGCTAAAATAGCAAAATCTTGGAGGAGTCTGAGAGACGGGTCTGCAGGGAAGGCGGAAAGTGAAGAGCAGCAGATGGCTGACAGTGGAGGCAGAGAAAGGGTAGGCACTGTACTTGGAGCTGGGAGAGGGCAAGCCAAAAGGTAATCCTCAAGTTGGTAGCTATGGAAGGTGAGGCAGGTAGTCTACAAGCTCTGTCTGCAGAAAGAAATGGAAAGTTTCATCTAAATGGTAGAACATTCCTTCTTTCTCCTGGTTTCTCATGGATGCCTTTCTTTGAAGGCTGTAGGGGGAAACCTAAGTGAGTGTTTTAGCTGGCCAAAGCAATAAGGCAAAAATGAAGGAAATGTGTGCATGGAGGGGTTTGAGTTTGAAGGGACATTAAAGATCATATAACCCAACTCCTTGCCGTGGGCAGGGACACCTTGCAATAGCCCAGGTCACTCCAAGCCCCATCCAACACTTCCAGGGGTGGGGCAGCCACAACTTCTCTGGGCAGCATATTCCGGTACTTCACCACCCTCACAGGGAAGAATTTCTTCCGTAACATGCCATGACAGGTATTTTAGTTGTTTAATTCAACTGGAGATTGCTAATCCTGCACTTTGAAATGCTGTCTCAGGCGTCAATAGCTCTACCAATGTGACAACAGACTGAGTAACAGAAGATACCACCACTGTCTCATGGAATAAAGTGGAGGCCCCTGTAGATAAGTACATAGTGAGATGCATCTCAGCTGATGGAGATACCAAGGAAATACAGGTGGGCAGTGTAAATTATATGATCACCTTACTGGATCTGAAGCCAGATATGGAATATGTCACTGACACCTGGGTAGAGAAGGGGCCCCAGAGGAGCAAGAAGGCAAGCACCAGAGCTGTATCAGGTGAGCTGTAGCAGCACTGGAGGGAGCTGAGTTTGAAATTCAAACTCCTTCATGAATTTTACTTGTTTTGGTAAAGCTTCTCCTGGCTTTGCACACATTTTTAGTGAGGCAAAGAATTCGTAATTCTTATTAGTGTGGCTGAACAGTTCTCCGGCTCAGCTTAAGACTCTGAGTCCTGTTGTGGACAGGCTCTATGGCAAGGGACCAGTTACTAGTAGTACAGAGAGCAGTCACCACAGCCAAAACTAAAACTAAAACTAAAACTACTCTTAACTACCTGGAATGTGTAATTCATGCCTTTCCCTTTAAATGCCATAAATTATATCCAAGTGTTTCTTTGGGTGACTGTTGTAGCATTTCCCAATAGGACAGAAGGCTCATACACATTTCAGACAGATAATCATGACAAATGTTTGTTAAAAACCATATTTATTTGGGTCATAACATAAATTAAGAAACATGGGAAATCAAATCTCCCAAACAGTGTATTTGGTTGCTGTCCTTTGGTGACAGGGAGTCTCCATTGGAAGAGTCTGAGGCAGCTGAGGGTCTGAAGGCATCTTAAGCTGCAGCTGGATTGGGAGGCTTCTTTAACCACTGTCTTAATGAATTTTTACATTGACCATGCATGTGTGACTGTGAGCACAGAAGCAGTTTCTACTGACTATTGACAAATGCATTATCTATGTGCAATCTGCATTTCTTCACAAAAATTACTTAGGGGGCTGTTTGGGGTGTTCCACTCAGGATGTTAACCAACACATTTAAGCTTGTAAATTGGACTAGACACAACAGGAGATGCCTCGGGGGAATTTGTAGGACTGTCTGAAGCTCTCGTAAGGGGATCAGTGAAATGCTTAGTGATGAAGCTCAGTCAATCCCATATTTTCCAGTTAGTTCATGGTCTCAAGCCAGCCCATGTTGTCACGGTTACAGATGACTGTCTGGGCAGCTCCTGAACCACGCATGGAGTTAAGTAGTGAAAAGCACTGCATATGCAGAGCAGCACAGCCTGTACCCAGCTGCAGTGCAATTAGAACTAAAGAACAAACTTTATTTCATATTACACAAGAAAATAATTTGCTTCATTTTTCTTGCCACAGGTGAGTATCTCATACTTGTTAACAGGCTGAGCTGTGATTATTCAAAGTCCCAATTCCCAGCATGTGCTGCTTTAGGGTGGCACAAACAAGCCTCAGCATCTTTCATTAAAATGAAAAGTAATGTGTTTTCATCTCACAAAAGAGCTGAGGTTAGTACATGCAGGTGGAAAATCACAACTTTTTCCATGGCTAATGTGTGGTAAATGACAGTGCAGCTAAGCTGGTGTGTGGTAAATTACACTGCAGCTATGGTGCATTTGTGTCCTGGAGTTCAGAGCCTCCAGCAGAATAAGAAATGCTGTTCCAATAATTTGGGAGGCATCTACAAGACCTTCTTTGCCCAGGCTGCTAAGATGAATTTCGCAGTTCAGTGAATAAAAAATCCTAACCAACCAAACAAAAAAACCTCCTTCTCGGGCCACATTACTGCAGGCCATGTTGTGATAAGAATTTATGACTCCTGAAATCTAGTGTTGTGTTTCCGTCTGAGAATGGGGCAGGGAAGGGATTGTAGCAGTGAGAGGAGTTTGAAAGTGACAGAGAGCATTTCACAGGTTCTGAGCGGGTGATCTGGGGATTTTTTTGTTAATTCCCAGAATAACCCAGGCAAGATGTTATGATATTCAGAAAGCAAAAGACAGTAACACCATATTCTGTCTGGGCTCCGTCTCTGCCCAGGCAGTGGCTGTGTTTTTGTTGCTCCAAAACAAAGAGCCCTGCTCTCATAGGTGTGAGGAGATCTAACTCCCAGCTGAAATACCTCAGAACTGGGCAACCTGCAGCTTGCTAGTTCAGGCCCATCCTTGGCAAGAAATAAAGGGTGAGAGATGGAAGAAATCAGCAGGGCCCTTGAGGGGAAGGAATAAGAGTAGCCTTGTTTGAACACCCATGTTTTTCACTCTCAGCTGTTCCACAGAAACCAGCAGCCCAATTCACCCATTGCAGGGCAGAGGGACAACTGACACTGCCAAAGCTCAGCCACCTTGGCACTGATGTGCAGATATGGTTACCAATGTACCAAGAATAGCAGGACATGGAAGCAGTTAACACACTTGTTTTATCTTCCTTGCACTGTATCCAGCAGTACAAAATGATTTGGCTCTACAAATATCCAATGGTGATTTGCTTAAGTAGCGGTTATTTACACTGCATGATCAAAACTCAGTTTACAGCTAAAGATTAAACTTCTATTGGATTTACCAGTTTGGGCTGGAGAGAAAAAACCAAGCAAGCTTTTGGATACACAAAATCCCCTAAAGACACAGAATCATTTCCCAAATTTCATCTGTTTTTCTAGATGTATTTGATAGTCTAATAAAACACAGTACCTCTGGCTATAAAACTTGTGTTGTCTGTGTCTTTAGGCCATTGTGATAACCGTAGCACTATACTAAAACTTCAAGTAATTATGACTTTTTCTTACGGAAATTGACAGCCCAAGTGAGATGTTGAATGACCAAGTGACAAAGGATGCAATTACTGTTTCCTGGAACGTAGTCCAGACTTCAACAGACAGATACAGAGTGAGCTACACCTCAGCTAGTGGGGACGCAGAGGAGAAGGAGGTGGAAAAAAACAAAAATGCTACTACTTCAGCAGGACTGAAGCCAGGCATAGAATATGTCATTTACATCTGGGCAGAGAAGGGAGAACAGCAGAGCAAGAGGGCCAGCACTGAGGCTGTGACAGGTAAGTGGGCAATAGACTTTGTTGAGTGTAAGCTAAAGCCCAGCTTTGCCTTGACACTGAGGATGGCCACCCTAACACAGTTTAATAGAAGAGGGAGATTCAGGCTTAACAGATCAAGTCTTCAGGTTAGTGCATCTTGCTGTGAAACCTATTCAGCATCATCACAGAGAGAATCTAATTATCTGCAGGTACTACAAATGGGTCATGTTGTAAATACGAATAAGGATTAGAGTAAACAAGGCCCTTGCAGCAGTGTCTCGTATGGGTTTGTGTAGTCTTATTTTAATTGGTTGATTTGTTTATCCTTTATCATGCAATAGGGAAATATTCAGCTCCTTTAGATGAAGAAATTGGAGTGCAGAGAGGTTAACATGATGAAGGCCACCTTTTTTTGCAATGGAATGAGTAATCATGGTTCCCCAGTTGTTCTTGTGTTGCCAGTCCTGGTTAAGGATGTGTAGTGATCTTCCTAATATGTTTGCTGTATATAACAGCACTGTAAATCTGAACCTTGGAATCCACTGAAACTGGTGACAAGCATTGACAAGACTCATCTCCATGTCAGGGACTTGCTGGACGGAGATGAATAAATGTGTACCTGGGTCATCCTGGGCTCGTAACGAAAGAGCTTTGATTGTTCTCTCATTTTCTAGATGGATTATGTATGTGTGCTTTTGAGGCTTTTGACCACTTCAAAACAGGAAAAGTAGCAGTATCATGCTTTGTAAAGGCTTTTCTGTCCAGGTCAGGACTGGCTGTGCTGTTTCCCAGGAAAGCGTATCTTAGAATTAAAGACAGACCTGTTAAACCACCTCAGACCTTGTCACCTTTCAGATTTATGGGTCCAATCAATGTGTGATCAGAAATAGGATTTGAAAAAGTAAGAAACTAGCAAGGCCCTTGAGGGGAAGCAGTGTCATAGCATAGCCTGACTATGACAGCTTTGCTTTTAACTGTCTCTGCAGAAATTGACAGTCCGGCTCACCTGGTGACTGACCAAGTGAGAGAAGACACAGCCTTCTCCTGGGACAGGGCCCAGGCTCTCACAGATAGGTACATGGTGAACTACACCTCTGTTGGTGGTGACACAGAGGAGACAGAAGTTGGAAAGAACAAGACTACCATGACTGACAGGACTGAAACCTGGCATTGAATATATCATCTTCCTCTGGGCAGAGAAAGGAACCCGACAGAGCAAAATGATCCGCGCTGAGGCAGTGACAGGTATTCCAAAGAATCTTCGTGCTTCTGCATGACGCAATATTGAGGAGGTGTTCTCAATTCTGGCCTGTTTTCTCCTGGCCTGTTGCAGATCATACGCTAGACACAGGTTCAGCTACTGTCACTGGTAAGAATAGTACTCATTAATGAATCAAGGGAGGAAGAACTCTTATTTTAATAATCTTTTCCTGGAACATGGAAGAGTAGGAAATGGTTTGAGCCTAGATAAATTCTCTTAATTATCAGTAATTCCATTTGTATAATCAAGGTTTTTGCTTGCAGAAGTTGGCTGCATAGCTAGGCTGAAGCCTACCTGATTAGCAGAGGACACTGCTAGTGCTTCCTGGAAATGAGGGAGAGATGGGGCAGGACACAGGTCTTACTATCCAGATTAGTTTGAAATCAGATGTGGTGTGCATCATCTGTGTCTGGGCAGGGAAAGGAAGCAAGCAGAGCAAGAGGGTGGGCAAAACCACTTTCATGAGTGACCTGTGGAAATGTTGGAGTGTGATTTTACAGCTATGGAAGGAGGAATGTTGTTTCACATGGTGAAGTAACTATGATTATGTTCTTCTTCGACCACTTCTTTTATTGAGGGATTCCTTTCTCAGTCATAATGTGGAGAAGTGTTACACCTCGCTGGCACCTCACAGCTCAAGAAGAGATACTTGTGGGAGAGATTGATAAAGGGGAGCAGGCTGTTGGTACTGCCTCAGGCTCTCACATCTTCGTCTTTGTGTCACTGTATCCACATCATCCAGGAATCCAGAGCCATGAACGCTCCCAAATAACTAGTCTAACAGATCTCTGTTAAGGTTCATAAGAACTTAGGCTTGATACAACCTCACATTTCAGCTGGATGTTCTTCTGCACAATCATTCTTCCCTGTACCTCTACTCGATATTTTGCTCCTGGAGGCTCTGTCTAGCTATGTCTCAGTGCCTTACCGTGTTGTGCTCCACTTCTGCATTGTCAATAGCAAGTGTGCTGATTAGCCACTGAGACCCAGTAAACCCACAGATGGGTTAGTCTTTGTCATCCTTTGTTTCCTGAGGGTAGTATCATGGGGCTTTAGAAAACAAAAATTTTAGGAGAAGTGTGTGCATCTTTTTACTCTGCACTTTATTTCATAGAAATGGACAGCCCAAAGAATCTGGTAACTGATGTTACCAGAAGTGAAGTGACACGGGACTCAGCTACCATTCTCCTGTGACAGAGTCCAAACTCCTGTAGACAGATATATGGTGAGCTACACTTCTGCTGATGGGCACACCAAGGAAATAGAAGTACAGAAGGACAGAAGCATTACCACCCTGCCAGGACTGAAGCCAGGCATGAAATTCACCATCCATCTCTGGGCTGAGCTGGAGAGCAAGGAGAGCAAGAAGACTGACAGTTTGACAGGTAATGTGGGCAGAAGGGAAAGGAAATGGGGTGGAAATTGCACATTGACACAGACAGGCATCTGGAACAACCACAAAACTATGGCTGAAATGCAAAGAGTAAATTTATTTCAATATTTCACTAATTGGATGATCCCAAAGCAACACCTGAGCAGAGACACATAAGCAGGTATGCCGGCACCATTAGGCTCAATCCCATTTATCAAGGACCCATGCATGTGTCATTTACTACCACGATGTGATCTCCTCTGTGTTTTTTCATGATCACTGGGCTTTGATCTCCTCTCTTACAAAATAGGGAGCTTAAGTCTGTGAGAGCACCTCCTAGTCTCTCCAAACGATCTGTTGGAGGGTAGGAGGGCTCTGCAAAGAGACTAGAATGAGTGGATAGATGGGCAGAGTCCAATAAGATGAAGTTCAATAAGTCCAAGTGCCGAATCCTGCACTTTGGCCATAACAACCCCCTGAAACGCTACAGGCTGGAGACAGTGTGGCTGGACAGTGCCCAGGCAGAAAGGGATCTGGGGGTACTGGATGACAGCTGGTTGAATATGAGCTAGCAGTGTGCCCTGGCGGCCAAGAAGGCCAACGGCATCTTGGCTTGTATTAGAAACAGTGTGGCCAGCAGGACCAGGGAAGTTATTCTTCCCTTGTTCTTGGCATTGGTAAGGCCGCACCTCGAGTACTGTGTCCAGTTCTGGGCCCCTTAGTTCAGGAAGGACATTGAGGCACTTGAACATGTCCAAAGAAGGGCAACAAGGCTTGTGAAGAGCTTGGAACACAAGCCCTACGAGGAACAACTAAGGAAGCTGGGGTTGTTTAGCCTGGAGACGAGAAGACTCAGAGGAGACCTTGCCACTCTCTACAGCTACCTGAAGGGCGGTTGTAGTAAGGTGGGAGTTGGTCTCTTTTTCCAGGCAGCAACTGTCAGAACAAGAGGACACAGTCTCAAGCTGCGTCAAGGGAGATTTAGGCTGGATATTAGGTTTTTTACTGAAAGAGTAATAAAGTTTTGGAATTATCTGCCCGGTGAGGTGGTGGAGTCACTATCCCTGGATGTGTTTAAAAGGAGATTGGATGTGGCACTCGGTGCCGTGGTTTATTTAGTTGGGGTGGTATTAAGGCATGGGTTGGACTTGGTGATCTTGGAGGTCTCTTCCAACCCTGTGTGATTCTGTGATTCTGTGATTACACAGAAATACTGCTTCTCAAAACAGACAGAGGATAAACAGCAGTAGGCATAATATGGGGTTTGCCACACTGTTGTTCTCCAAGCCTGGGCATTCCCAGCTGCAAGGTCACTGAATGTACCATCCTCCTCATCATTCTTCCACTTTTAACCCTTTCCTCCCAACAGAAGGACCCTGCTCTCTTGCTATTTTATGGTTTATGAGCTCTTCTTGCATTATTGCACAGTGGTAACCCCACTTAAATAATTAAATTTAGTAATTTAAATACATGCATACAGGCTACCATAACAGAGACTGCTGTTATAGATGTTTTTAGAAGAGGCACATGTCATAATACAAGAGTGATGGCAGCTGATGGTCCTTATTTCACTAATCCTTATTCAAAAGCATGCAGTGCTTTGCGTGCTGCTGTCAAGCCTAACAATAACAGGTTTAACAATCAAAATGAAACCATTTTAGAATTGGAGACAGTTACAAATGGCCTACCCTTTGACTTGTGACCTGAGGCCAGTCCTAGGGGACTGCTAGGCAGGCTTAAATCTATCCTCTTCAGTTAGCCGTGAGGATTGTGATGTACTGGGAGCATTCATGGTTACTGTATATCCATTGACCTTGCTAATGTACTTTTTCAAGTTTATGAATTCAGCTGGTGTGAGATAGAACAATTAAAGCTTAGATTTAGGGCACGATGCCAAAGAGTTCCCCAGTGCTTACAGAGATCAAGGCCAGGTGATGGGGACAAATCTTGAGACTAAAAAGCTGAACCGATCTGGAACTAGAAATTCAAGGGAGAATTTCAGCAAAGTGAAATGGTTTTTTTCTTGAACAGGCATTAAAATGGAGGCACTTCGAAATTTCACATGAAGTGAAACTGCTGGGAGAGGGAATGCATTTAACATTATTAGTGATATTTTGGAAATATCTGCACCAAAACCAAAAGATACCTCTGCTAAAATAATACAATTTCTGAGGACAAAAGAATATATTTTCTCACTCAAGGTGCTGGCTGATTACTCCCTAACATTAAAACTGGCAGTGGCAGGGACCTGCCCTGTGGTGGCCTCCTGCCCCCGTGGGAACTGCCAGCTGGGGCAATGCTGTGCGACTGCAGCCTCTGAGGCTGCCCTTCCCATCCCTTGCTTCATAGGATAGCTTGGTACCTCTTAGCTCCCTCTCCTGTTCAGTTGGAGGTACACATG
Organism: Dasyornis broadbenti; assembly: GCA_013397935.1. Lineage (NCBI taxonomy): Eukaryota > Metazoa > Chordata > Aves > Passeriformes > Dasyornithidae > Dasyornis > Dasyornis broadbenti. Next base: position 273,337 of record VZRN01001513.1, on the reverse strand, counting down.
TAGTGAATTTCTCTGAGAATGTTTCTGGGTTTTTTCACTTAAAGCAATTGTTTAGTGCTCTCCCAAATGAAACACAAGTTCATTAGATAATGGACTACTGCTTAACTCATGAGCCTAGTGTAAGGTGGTCTTTGGCTGTGAAAGGAATGAGAAGGGAGTGTCTTTACAAAAAAACTGTGGGTCTGATGGTAAGATAAGACCGCTACTGAGAGAAAAAATGGGAAGATTTCCATAGGAATTCTCCTGATCGACTTACCCAAGACTGTGTCACAAGAACAGAGACATAAGAAAAAGAAGAAAGGGGGTATGTATATTAAGGGAGTCTGCATTGGGGGGAGGGGAATATATATTCTGGGGGTCTGCATTAGGTGTTCCAGGAAGTCTGTACCTCTCGAGTACCTCAGCCAATGGGGAAAGAGAGAGGAAACTTGCGGCCAGGAAATTAGGATAAAAGAGGCTGCATCCTCTATCAGTTTGAAAGACCCCATGAGAAATGCCCATGGCCTCTCCCTTTATTCATGAATAAAGTTCATAAATACGGGACTCCTCGGTCTCCTTGTCGGACATAAACCTCTGGCATTTGTGGATTAATTTTCCTGACAGGCTGTAATGAATAGATAGCATTTTAGACAACATGGGGTGTGAACTACAGTGCTACTGTCCCTGCTCTTATATTTGGTGTTTTGATTTCTTCTTGTCTGCCCTTTTATCTGCTTTAAGCAGTAACACTGTGCATGAGGAGTGCAGCATTTCCTGGGAGGAGACACCCTACTCAACTCTTCTCATTTCTCTAAGACAGACAAAGCATGGTCTTGTGGTTTTCTGTGGTCTTTTAACGACTGCATTATTTCTCTGATGTATTATAATTGTTGTTATGCTTATCCTCATAGTATTCTTCAAGGTCTGGGAAGTTTTGTAATCTGTTTCATACAGAGAACACAAACAACAGCATGCACATAGTCCTCTAGGGAGATTTGTGGAAGAGCAGGGAATTGAGATAAATTATTCATTTATAGTTTGATATAAACTCAGATGCACTTCAGTGTTGGAGCACTCTTCCATAGAGGCCAGCACTGCTGACCAAGGACCTCCTCCGTAAAACTTGGAAAGCCAGTAAAACCTTACTTATCAAATTGCTTCCTTAAGATGTTCCCAAAATATATAGAATCTAGCAAGCACAAGATGAAGATTAGGGAAAAGCTGCTTCCAATGTTGTTACTTTCCATACAGATTTAAAAATTTGATTTATCCTGAGGGAAGCACTGCAGCCATCTAGTTGGCACCTCATAAGACATCTTTTGACAACTGCTGTGAACTGGCATTGCATTCAAATATTTTTGCTTTCCTCATGTTGACCTTGGGCAGATTGACTGCTCAAGAAAAGCCTGGCCAAGTCTTTTGATGCCAGTGAAGGAGGTGTCCCATATCCAGCACAGACTGAACTGTGTAAAGCTCTGGGTTTCTTTGTATTCCTGCATTTACTGAAGAAGACTGAAGCATGACAATAACAAAGCCTGTGAAGTCATTCTTCATCTGCAGTAGGGGAACAAAGGGAGGGGCTCTCAGCAGGCCACATTAGAGCTGTGCTCCAGGACTGGGGCATAGAGCCTAAACCTGTCCTAACTGTGAGTGCTCCTCAGAGATGAGCCTGATGGAGGCTCATGTCCCCAGGCAGACATGCAAGGAGCTCCTGGACACTGCACAGTTGAGCCAATTTTCTGGGCTCACAGAACATCCCAAACCAGATCTGTAGAAGGCCTTCCACTGTTTGGTCTAGGGTTCTTCTGTTTGCTAGCTATGAAGGCCACTGGGTGATTTTCAGGCAAATGCAGTTCAGCTCAAAACCTGCACTGCAGTTTGTGTCTTTCATTTATGCAATGGGACATGACTTTTCTTTTTGAATAGATTGATCCTCCCAAGAATCTCCATGTATCAGAGGTGACTTCTTCTACTAGTGTAGTTACCTGGACTCCTCCTGCAGCACAGACTGATGGCTATTTTCTGACTTAGCAGGGTGAAGATGGTACAAGTGAGGTACAGTGAATTCCTTGAATTCCTCAGGCCTGTAGACCCCACTGAAATCATCTCTGTGATTATGGACTCTGCCAGTTGAGACTTGTGGGTATGTGGACCACAGAAAAACAATTCTAAGGGGGAATCTATGCTATCTGTGACCCAGGGAGGGAGAGCTCAAGGAAGGCAATGTCTTGCTGTCATGAGTAGAAGCTGTGGAGGGACTTGGTTGACAGTGGAATCCTCTTCCCAACAGATCTTCAGATGCCAAAAACATGGCTGCCTCTTCACTTTTCTAAGTTGTTATTACCTGGAAGGGCAGCATGCACCAGGGGCAGGGTGTCCTCAGTGCCCTAGGAGTGTTTCTTGAGACCTTGCCCCAAATCTTCCTTATGAGGAGAAGGACTTCATGTTTCAAGGATATATGGTGAATTTGCCTATCTGAACCGTACAAAAAAGCCTGTAAATGCATATGGATATGAGGCACAGTGGTTCAGAAAAGCTAAATGCTGTTCTGAGCTGGGTTGAGCTTTGATCTCTGTCACTTGGCAGGAAGTACATCTGGGTCCCAGCAAGCAATGGTTTGTGCTGGAAGGGCTGGAACAAGCAGTGAGGTACACTGTCTCTGTGATGGCCTACAAGGGAGATCACCAGAGCAGAAAGACAGAGAGTAGCTTATCAACAGGTAGGAAGTGGCCTTGGATGTTGCATTTATCCCCTGTGCTCTGCAGCTGTTGCACATCACAGCAGAGATCAAAGAGTTTGTGTCCTGCAGATGCACAGGGAAACTGTGATCATAAGCAAACCATTAAGAAAATCAGTGGTGTTACTCCTGGCTGAGTGTCTGTTCTAAGCCACACCATCTGGAGGCTTGGTAACACAGTGCAACAGTGTGAGTGGAGATTGCCCCCACTGGTCACCAGTGCTGGCAAGCCTTGCTAGCCAAATGCAGGACAATGGCTGCTGATGAGCTGCCAGTGGGCAGGACAGAGGATGATATGCAGGAGATCTTTCTGCACATCCTAGTAATGGTAGGACACAGCAGGGTAAGTAATCTCAGGGCCTTGGGTAGCTGCCCAGGTTATTCAGAGGTCAGGAAACACACACTAGAGTGGCAGCAAATCAAACATTTCATGCCAGCATACTGTGGGAGCCTCTCGTACTGTGCCAATGCTCACAGGGGTTACCAACTGTGGATTAATTGCGAAATGCAGAGAAATGAAAGTCCCTATTTTCTGCCACTTCCACTTTTACAAACAAGGGCTCCTGTTCCCACTCTTATTGTGAGCCAAGGTTGAGTCTTTTTATATGGGCAGGCAGTGGTAGGGCAAGGGGCAGTGGTTTTAAACTGACAGAGGACAGGTTTAGATTAGAGATCAAGAAGAAATTGCTTACTCAGAGGGTGGTGAGGCATTAGCACAGGTTGCCCACAGAGGCTGTGGCTGCCCCATCCCTCGAAGTGTTGAAGGCCAGTGGATGGCTCCCTGAGCAATCTGATCTAGTAAGTGGCATCCCTGCCATGGCAGGGATTTGGAATAAGATGAACTTTAAGGATGCTCCCAACCCAAACCATTCTAGGATTCTCTTCCAGCCTCTGGGGACCCTATCCGTGTGCCAGTTCCAAGGCAGTGGGGAAGGCTGACAGCTGCTACCTGCTGATGCAGCTGGGCATTGTGTGAGCGCACAGCAGGGACTACTGCTTTCTGTGCTTCTCTTTCAGTACCATTGTCCGTAGGAGCTTCCCAAGGTGAAGTGCCTCCTTCTGCTTTGCTGATGGACAGTTTTGCCCACTCTGTTCTCACAGTGAGCTTCCTCTACCAGTATCCTACGGACTGCAGCAAGGTCCAGCAGCCTCCAGCAGCGTGTACACCATTTATCTGAACAGGGATGGCAGCAGGCCACTGATGGATGTGGGTGGATACTGAGTGAGGCTCTGCTCCTGTTCCTGCTTTTTGATGAATGTAACCACATGGACACAACACAGATGTTAGTTTAGGCTCCTTTTACCCTGCTGCAGTCCTGTGTTTCAGCTTCTTCCTGAATGGAGTAGCATGTTTTAGGGAGTATAGTGCATGCTGATGTACCCACAGTCTAGGGTTATATGTATGTACAGTTAATGCAGTTCAGCTAATGCCTGTTAGTATTTTCATTGCTAGTGCTGTGAGCATGCACCTCAACTCTGGCCACACAGGATGTGTTGAGTGACTCAAAAGAATCTGAAGGCAGAAGCATGCATGCTTTGAGGTAGGGAGTGTGTGTGAATGTGGAGGAGTGAATCTGAGGTTTTCTGATAGAAATCTCCCTGAACAACCAGAGAAAAACATTACCTTTTTCACTTTTCAGTGATAAGTGATTTTCTCCACTGAAATAAATTGTTGTGTGTTACTGCCAAGCCCCTCTGATCTTAGTGAAGTTTAGAAACCCAAAGGCCTTGTGGATCTTGTCTCTAAGCTTGTTTTGTCTAAGTGTTTAGATCACGCTCAGAATTGTGGAAAGTAAACTGTAACATTTGTACAATTAAGTATTTGCCCCAGTGCTTATGTGCAGCCAGAAAATGGAAATGGATCCCTGTGTGTACCGTGCTCAGGTGAAGTGTATCATCATAAAATTTGGATTCAATGATCTTGGAGGTCTTTTCCAACCTTAATGATTCATTGATCAACTAGGGTTGCCTGTTTCTGAGCGCTTCACCTTTTTGTCTGGATGAGTATTTCTCATCCCCTTCCTCCTTGTCTCTCCTCATCCTCTCATGAGCGCTCACTCTGCAATCCTTGCTTTGAAAGTGTTTCAGAGGCAGAGCACTGGCAAGGTGGATTTATACCAGCACTGGAAAATTATGTGGAAGGCTTTGGAAATCCCACTGGGGAATTCTGTCTCGGTATAGTACATAGGTGTGACCAGGGAAGGACTGAAGATTGGCTTTGTAAAAGCACTTAAATGCTGAAATATCCAGTCTCCTGAGTGTACAGGCTTGACTGTCAGCTTGTGTGTCTTCCCTAGCAAAGCCAATGAAGTATTGAGGCCTGCTAAGTATTTCCACTGACATCTTTGGGCTTTGGAGCAGTCCCAGAGCAAGCCAAACACTGGGCTGTTTATTTCAGACTTATGTGTTCCTATGGGAGGGGAAATAAATTTTATTTGTGAAAATGCAAAGACCAGGAGACTACACAAAACTTAGTGTACTCGTCATTTTTTGTCTGTCTTGTTCTGCTAGTGAGCAATGTGTGAATCAGAGAATCCAGCATTAAATAGGGCAAGGTTTTTGGAATAAGAGCATTTAAATGTCTTGGGAAAAATAATGTTGCAGTACAGCCAGCCTTGTGCTGGTTAAGGTTGTTTGTTTTTTCTGATATTTGTGTCTCTTGCCAGAAACTGAGATGATAGCATAAACTTGGCAAATTGTCATGAAGCCTCAAGCACGGAAGGAGGAGGCAGGAAATAGCTCTTTTAACCAAAATGGCCATGGGGTGAGAATCTAAGACTGCAAAGGTGAACAGACTTCCCTCTTTAAAGAGTAATTGTTTTTTATTTCTAGGTCTTGACAAGCTGCACAACCTCCCAACCAGCAGCTTCATCCTCTATGAGCTCCGTGTGGATTTGTGGACAGCCAGTGAATCTGTCTATGCTGTCTATGACTTCTTTCAGGTAGCCTCAAGCAGAGGCAGGTACAGGCTGTCAGTGGGGAATTACAGAGGCAATGCTGGTGAGGAGGGCCTTGTATTCATGCTGTCTCTGCACAGAGAAGCAAATGCTGGGACCTGTGTATTTGTTTTGCCAGTAGTGTGGGAGCTCCTTAGGTCGGATCAGATGTGGTTCTCTTTGAGGAGAAAAGTCTTCCTAGGGAGACTGAGGAGAGTACACCCATGGGCCTGTCTCATGCCGAAGGCAGGAGAAAGAGTTGCTTGTTCAGGGGGAGGTGAGGGCTCTCTGACCCAGGGAAATGCCAGCTGAAAAGAGTTTCCATGTGGTAACCTGTGCTGATGGAGCAGCAACTCCTGGGGCTTCCCAGCTGAGAGTGCAAAAAAGGTGTCTTTTATTCAGATGGGAGTTTGCTCAACAGCAGTGCTGGCTTCTGCCACTGGCAAATCCTTACTATTGCTGTTGTGTCCATAGTCTTCCATTTATGCTTTAATACCCTCTTGCCGTAAGGTTTAGATCTTCAGCTGGGATGATACAGCACTTGGACATGCCCTCTAATAGCAGTGCTTTAGAGATTAGTGTCCAGACCTATCCTGTGCTGTGGCTTTTCCCCTGCCAGGCCTGCTGTGTCACACTTGAAGGGTGGATAAGCCCTCAGATTGAGCAGCTGTAGTAACTTACTCCTATCCATGTCTTTGATCCCTTCTTTTAGGGGATGCAAAGAACTACCACAATGGCTGGAAGTTCACAACGTGGGACAGGGACAATTATGTGGCTCTCAGCAATTGTGCCCTGATACGCCATGGTGCACAGTGGTACAAGAACTGCCACCTGGCCAACCTCAATGGGAAGTACAGGAAAAGCAAGCACAGTGAGGTGAGTGGCAAAGCTGGTGTGCTGATTATCTCTTCTTTGTAGCCTGGAGAAAACACATGGAGGGAATGTCTTTCCTTGGAGCAGGAGGGATTGCTGTTTGACTCATTTCATTAGAAAGCAAAATGCTCTATAAGAAAACTTACTCTCTCCTCCCTGCATCCAGAGGACCTGAACACATGGCTCCCTGCTTCTTGTTGGCAGAGATACTTGAGGTGGAACTGTCTTGATCTCTGAGGGGAACACCTACAGGAACACTCACTAGGAGCCTCACTGGGATGCTTGCTCGCTGTCTGATGTAGCCTTTGCCTTGGCTTTGAGTGCACACCTTGGGATACATCTTGCTGTACAGGCTTCATTTGGAATTGAAGATGGCTCAGTCCTGTTGCATTCCAAGCTGGATAGAGGTTTCATTTATATTAAGAGTGTCTAAAAGACTGATTATAATTAAAGTGTCTGTTTATTGGAGGGTTAAATGGTATTTGAGGCGCGCAGTAGTAGACTCTAGCATCTGATCTGGGCACTTTAGTGAGAGAAATTCTTTTGTCTTTTCCCAGGGTATGAACTGGGAGCCATGGAAAGCACATGAATTCTCCATCCCTTTTACGGAGATGAAGATATGTCCTCAGTCTTCCAGTAATGAGCCAATCCTGTGGAGGAAGAAGAGGTCTTTATCAGGGAAGAGGAAGATGATCAGGACTTAAACAGAACTCTCTGCAGGACAATACCTAAAGATAATGATTCAGTATTTCTTAACAAAGCTTGATTCAGACAGCTTTCTCCAATACATAGGAGACAATAGCTGACCAATATGCACCCAGGGACATCTGGGTTGATCTGCAGCTCAACCTGCTAGTACCCTTTGGAGCTCCTGATGGGTGATATTCCAAAGACTAGGAGGGGGCTTGTGGGGGCATCCTGCTTGTAGGTACTCTGATTGGCTAAGCATGACAAGGACCTGCTTGATCCAATACATGCAACTTCTATGAACTTTATGTAAAGCAAACCTTAATGCATGCTGTTCTTTCTGAAACCTGGACTGCAGACTCCTCTTAATTCTGTCATTCTCTGGTGCCATCCACTTCAGATTTCCAAAAAGAAATTTGAACCTACTAACAAATAATAGCCCCCTAATTTGCATGAGAGAGAACTTTTCTGAGACTATCACTTCTCCCTGTTTTGGTCTGCAGTTCTCCTCATTATTTGGGAACATTCCCTACTTTTCCTGCAAAACTGGGTTTTGGGAAATGCTGCTAGTCTACTGGCAAGGCTCCTTAACCCACGTGTGTTCTGTAGACTGGGTTCCTCAGCCTCCAGTATCACATCTCTGCAGGTTAAAATCTTGCTATTTTGCTTATGTCATGTCTCCCAGCCCAAAAAAACCTAAGGAGAAGTGCAGTAAATTGATGTTCACACTCTGGGGTGAGGGCCAGAACAGGGTGAGTATAAGGGCTACTCTTCTCCAGGCTCTGGTCACCATCCCAAACCTGGCTCTCTGTACTGCTTGCTTACAGACAATTAACAAAATTCTCTATGTGACTGTTCCATCTGCTTTTTCATCAGCAGTATGGCAGCTAGTGATGCTGAAATGATAACACTTGTCATCCACCTCTAAAATGAGCATCTCTTGGAGTTAAACTGATCCTGTGTGCTTTCACTTGTGCCCCAGTGCCTGGGTTTACATTTGACTGCTGGTTTTTTTTTTTTTTACTTTTTACTCACAGCCATAAAGGTGAGGTTTATTTTCTTTCCCTGTGAAGATATTAAAATTCTGGACCACCTGCTCCAGCCAGGGAAGAAGTATGAGCTCACCAAATGCTGCTTGCTCAAAGGCTTCCTTGTCTGAGCACACTGGGACATGGTTGACCCTTGTCTTAATGGCCTTTTCTGTCGCAGTGCTAAGCTGAACAATACATTTTAAAGAATCCTTCCCACACTTTGGAGAAAGTAATAAAATTGTAAATAAAGGATGTCTTAAAATATTTGTCTTCTTTGCTTTGGGTGCTGGAATTATTTTTCTTCCTATTTCAAGTAAGCATTTTGTATGGAGTGGGAGCATTACCCATGCCCAGAGTGGAGCTGTGCAGATTAGGTCTTTGGGGTCTGCTCCAAAACAGGGATGGGCATTGTGATCTCTTTGTGACTTAAGTCTGTGAAGTGCTTTACTAATCTGTGCTTGCTAGAACCTGTCTGAGGAGAGCAAACTTTAGAGTTATCTGTCAAAGTTGAGGACTAAATTCTTCATNGCCTCTGAGCTGCATTAGGATATCCAGGCCCTGGTTTGGGGGAAGGAGGAGACTAATAGTGAGAGGAGTAGAAAGGAAAATTGCACTTGAAGTGTTTTGCAGGCTCTGTGCTAAGAGCATGAGAGAAGTACATGGGAAAATGATGAGAGCACTTTACTGTAAAGTGCTTTCTCCCTGTTTCCCACTTGTCTGTAGGCAAGGACAGGTTTCAGTTTATTGTTCAGTTAAAAGGCACAGTGAAGTCATCAGGAAGGTGACTGAGAGGGAGAGGAGGACTAGTCTCACACACAGGCACCCCAAAAGTAAATGTATGCTCTAAAAAACAGCAGGCGTGATTGTTCCCTGTGACTTTTTCCTGTGCAGCAGCAAAACATAATCCCATCCTAAAGCTGAACCCCACGTGGGAGCAGGGAATATTCTCTTAAGCGGTATAAGCTTTGTATTTGAGCTAAAGGCAAATGAGATACCTTATTTGCAGTTTCTGAGGAGGGTTTATCTGTCACCCCGAATGCACCTCTCTTTCATCAGGAAGGGCAAAATGACAGCTGCTGGGAAACCATTGCAGAAAGTCAGTATTCCCGAACAGCCACAGGATGGCATTGTCTCTTCACGTAGGAGAGACTTCCCTGTATCCAGCTGGCCTCTGTGGAAAGAACTTTATGGGATTAACCAGAGTCTGTGCTACAGCCTGGGAGATATATGCTCAGATAATGGAGTTTGTTTGCCTTGAGGAACTGGCTGTTCTGGTTTCAAGGCTCCGGATGGTTGGGGGCTGTCCCATCGAAATGTCATATCCCCTTACACCTTTGTCTTGCTATAATATGTGGCCCTCTAACAGTGATGCTGGAGGGCCAATACATTCTTGAAACCTCTGCCTTGCTCTGAGATAATTTAGAAGTTTATATACTGATTTGCAACACACCCAGGGGCAGAATTTGAATCCCAGAAGGCTGCTCACTGCTTTGGCATTGCTGTGTTGATGGGTCCTGATAACCCATCCCTGTTGGGTCCTACCAGCCAGGACCCATCTGTTGTGATACATCTGCTGTATCTGGGATCCCAGAGAAATGTTGCTGTATTTACCCAGGAGGAGGAGGGAGAGAATGTCTCTTCCCAAAGATACTGTGTTTCTGTATGGTGTGATATGGAAAGAAGACTGAAGTGTCTTACTGATGCAAAGAAATTAGAAGTTAAAGAATAACTTGTTAGAAACTGCTTGCTAAACAGTGTATATTGCTTACTTAACATTTATTGTGTTTGTCAAAGCAAGATGGGGAATGAAAGATTATTGACAAAAACAGAGACTGTGACCCAACTTGTGCTCGTGGACCCCCTACGCTAGCTAAAACCAGAGCTGTTGTTTGGACTTGGGCCAGGGACTCAGAGAGCATGCGCAAGACAGAAAGGTGCAAAGTTCAGAACAAGAAGGTAAGTGTTTTACTTCCTCCTGAGATGCCCAGAGCCCACCACCACATACCACTGCGCAGGCGTGAGCACATGGAAATGACTTTTGAACTCATTATAATATGAAGCAGGGATAGGTCATGCATATGTATATCCATATTGTGAAACTATGAATGTGTAACATGTAACCAGATATATACCAAGCAATACCGTATTGGGATGCACGTGTGTTTTTGGAGGACTGTCTCCCATGTGCCCAGTGCTGCAATAAACATACCTACCTTACAATTTAAAACTATATAAGTTGTGAAGTTTTGCCTCATTTTCTGTGGATCATTTTTGGATCATTACTGCACTGGACACTTTCTTGGAAAGCAGTGTTGTTACTTTTGGTCACTGCTCTATGCTTTGTTGGCTGAATAAATACTGAAAAGGTCAGTGAAGATCCAATTCTTCCATCATAGAGGGATTTAATGGGCATTTTTGCTTCCCTTCAATCTTCAGACTGCTCCAGGATGCTAAACCTCACCTCAGACACTGCTTATTTCTAACCTAGGACCCTGGAACTATCCTTTCCCCTTGCAGCCCAGGCTACCCTAGACTGCCTGGTCCTGAATCTAGCATCTGACATCTGGAGAAAAGCAAGGTGTGCACTGCTCCTTTCTTCTCCAGAAAGTGTACCTCTGCCATTTCTAGCTGCTCATCACTGCGGTCCTGCACATCTCTTTCACCAGTCTCTTGTGGAGCCTCAGCTCTTTGGGCAAAGGACAGCTTGGCACCTCATCCAGCTGAGAAGCAGGATTTTATTTTTTGCCCTCATGGAAAGGCTCTACCCAGCTAGCTGCAGACACCATGAAATACTTGTCTGATCAAAACCAGCTGGGGCTAACTAGTCCATGGTGCTGATCCTCTGTAAGAAAAAACAAACCTCTTGCATCCCACCTCCTACAGCACAAACATGGCTTTTCTTCTTCCCACTACTTCTTGCCCTTTGGTAGAGGAGCTTGGCTGTGCTCATTAACAAGGCAAGGCTATTAAATTTGATTAAGTTAAGCTGGTTTTTAAAGAAAATGTCTCTGAGCTGCACAGTTGGCTGCAGGCAGAGACTGCACAGCCTCTGCCTGCCTCTTATCACAGGTCACAGATACAAGAAAGATTTCCCCAGGAATATAAACACATGACTGAAAGACTGAGATACAGTGTTTGTTTGCAGTTTAAGAGTCATTTATTTTTGGTTTAAAAGATTGCACAGAATTTGTTTTGTTGTCTTTCCCTGTTGCATGGTCTTGTTCAGGAAAATTGAAGGTTGATATTGAAATGTGGTTGTGGGAGGCAGGGCTGAGGTGTTGGAGAGCAGAGACCATGCAATGGAGTTTCTGTACTGTGCATCTCTGCCCCCTTGGTAGCATGGGTGCTGCAGGGTTGCTGCTGCCCAGCTGGTGGGTGAAAGGTTCTAGTGCACCTCAGGCTGTTGACACTCTTTTGCTTTTTTCTCCAGAAGCAGCTGATTCTGAGCATGGTTTGGCTGGAACAGCGGACATCAAGCAAACCAGCCCCTGTGCTTTAGGGAGTGTGGAGGCTCAGACCATTCACTGGTTGGATGGATCGGGACTGGGTTGTATCCTGATCCCTCCCTGCCCAGCCCAGGGGTGGTTTGAATGATGATTTTGGGGAACTCTTGAAATTCAGACCTAGTTCTGAACTCCCCAAAGCCTGGATCTGGAGATGTGTGTGGTACAATGCTCACATTTTCCTGGCAGTTCTCTGGTTCTTGTAGGAATTGGTTACCCTCACCTGAAGAGTTACTTGCTATGCTTTCTGGAAAAAAGACTTCCTGCAGGAAGCCCTGCAAAGCCTGGCACCTCCACACCAGGTAGGCTGTACTCTGACAGTGCTCGCTGCCTCTGTGCCCCTGCTTGTTTGGGTAAACCTCTGTCCTCCCACTGTTTCCCTTTACTCTGTTTTTTTTTTTTTTTATACCTCCAGGCAGCACCACTCTGCCTCCAAGGCTGCTCATGCCTCTGGATCACAGCAGCAGCACCTGCATGGGCTGCTTTGGCCACCCAGTGAGTGTGGAGACAGGAGGGCTGAGAAAAGTTACTTGGATGGGGGAAAGGAGGGAAGGAAGAAGCAATAATAAAAGTGCCGGGTTAGTTCTCCAGGATCCTAGCTGGACTGGGGGCTTGGGACAGACACCAGAGCTATTTCTGCATTTCTTAGCATTACATGTGGCAGATCCTAATTTTTATACTATTACATGTTGCTTCATGTTTTGGAGAAGAAGGGAGTCACTAATTTCAATGGTCACAAAGCAAGCTGGAAAATAAGGCACATCTGTGGTCAATTTAAAGGGCTGTGTGCGCAGGAGCCCAGCCGCCCGGCTGTTCCCAGCACAGCCACATGCAGCTAAACCCCATGACATGATGTGACCATCACAGCCCTGCCTGCATCTGACAAAACAGGCTGTGTTGGGACCAGGTGGCACAAACAGCTGCTTCCAACCAGTGGCTTTGTCTTCCAAGTTGGGGGAAGGTGGCATCACCTTTGCCTAGGCTGGAAGCAGCTGCACCCAGCAGCTCAGTCCAGGCCTGCCCATGCGGGTTTGGCTGCTTGTTCCCCAGATGGCTGGCTCTGGCTGGCAGCACAGCCTAGCAGCTCTGGTCTGCTCTAGCAGCTTAAAAACTGGAAGAAAACAGAAGGAAGACATCCAGTATACAGACAGGGCAAAAAACAGATGTGATGAGACTTCTCATCACACACATGCGTCCCTCAATGGAAAAAGAATGGGAGAGACAGAGTCTGGTGGGGCAGAGAGTGGGGAGCAGAGGAGACTTCCAGCTCAAGGGACATAGGGTGGCAACACAAGCTAGGGTGGGACAGGGGAGGAAACCACTGTGTGTGGTCCTGTTAAGTGCTGTGCCCCGGTGAGCCATCTTTCCACGGAAAATGAGGACAGAGAGAGGTGCATAGTCTGGCTGTGTAATATATCCCTGTGTAAGGGATGACTGTGGACATGAAATTTACTTTGCTTCTACGGCACATTTAAAATCCCAGAGCTGGTCAGCCTGACAGCCATATAGAAGCCTTCATTGCGGCATACAGAGCTGCCCATGTGGCATCAGCTGGGGCAGCACATGCTTGTGGGTCTGTGTTGTGTCTGGCACATGGCAGAAGGGCTGCTGGGAGAGGTGATGGCTGAGTGTGCCAGGAAACCATGTCTGCTGCTTCAATACCGCTTTTGATGTGCCTGGCCCTGCTCCAGAGGGGCCTTTGGTCCTGCATTTCTTTAGTAGTCATTCAATAAATAACTCTAATGCCTGTAGCAAAGCTTTTACACAGCCTCAGGTTGTGTTTCTGCTCTTGCAGTAGCATGGTGGGCTTTTTCATGGCAAGTTTGTATAAACAGTCTTTCGAGGAAGGGGTTTTCTTACGTGCCAGTGCAAAAGGGCTGGTCTGGCAGCCTCCTCTCTCCTTCCTGCCTCTAGCCTAGGTGGCAAGGTGTCCTTCTGCTGTACTGCCTCAGGATGGTGTGTGAGGTCTCTAAGGTTGGGCTGAGGGCATCTGGCTTCAGGTGCTCCCAAGTGACTTTGGTTTGGTGGCCTGGGAGATGGCACATCTTTGAGCTGTGGGGTAACTCGGCTTTCTTTGTGTTTCCAAAGTGAGCTGCGTTTGGACGGAGCCTAGACAGTGAAGCTGTGCCATCTCCATGGCAGGGCAAGCAAATGAGGTGTGTCTGGGCCTGCTTCACTCACAGCTGTCTGTGTTGTGCAGGGGGAGTGTGCAGGTGGCTTGGTTTTTGGATGAATGTTGTCCTGTGCACCCTTCTCTGTGCCACAGTGTGTGTGCTTGCAGGTGAGTGCAGAGGGAGAGCCTTGCACCCCATTCGCTGTGTGTCAGCCTGGTGTGTGTGCATTGTGCTCATGGCAGGAGGTATGTAGGACCTGGGAGCAGGTCACCCTTGTGTGCTCACCTATCCTTTGCAGGGGTCTCTGTCATGGGCATGCTGTCATAATGGGGGAAAAGAGGCTTGCACAACCTGTGCCCGACTGCCTTGTTTTGTGTTGGCCCTTCAGTATGCTGGGCTCAGCCTCTGTCAAAAGTCACCATAAAGTGGCAGTAGCTTTGGTATTGCCTCACCCCTCCTGGTGCACAGGTGAAAGGAGTGGTGGCATCTCAGAAGAGAGGACCTGAATGCCCTCCTGTCCACTAGATGGGCAAGGAGGGTCTCTTGTCCAGCAATAGCAGCTTGGGCTGAGCCGAGATCCACAAGTCCTCTTCATCTTGCTGCTTCTTCTTCTTCTTTTTCTTCTTGGTCCTCTCAGCATGCAGCTGCCCATTGCTGCTGGGGTCACCTTTCCTCGTGCTTTCTCTCCTCTGTCTGCAGAAGCAGCAGTGGCAGCAGATGAAAATGAAGGCGATGAGGACAATGCAGGGTAGACCCAACAGCACAGCCAGGCAGACTGTGTTGAAGATGCCTTCCTCATGCTTGGTATGGATGAGCTCCAAGATGGAATTAAAGAAAGAGCTGATCTTCTGCTGCATGTTGGCTCCTGAGCAGATTGCCTGTGCTGCTCCCTCTGCTTGAAAGGCACCTTGAGATATGCTCAGCTCCTGTAAGCAGCTAGTGGGCTCCACAAGTGTCGTTGTATGGTGCCTGCAGAGCCAAGAAACCACATGGATCAGGTGTCTGCTCCCTTAGCAGTTTTCTCCATGGAACTTTCAGAACAGCCTAAGCCTCAACAGGGTAAGATGTCTCCTGCCTTGGAGGGGCCTGGAGACATGGGGGATGGATTATGCTGCCTGCTATGCACCTTTGAGTGTCTTCATATGAGAAACACAGCCTCCTATCTCCTGGGGTTTGTTCTTGATGGTGGGGATGGGTGAGGTGGGCTTTGGACATCCGTACTTGCCTTGGCATTTAACCAAGCACAAATTCTGCTCCTTTGGACTTACACATCAGCCCTGGTTGAGCACTCACAGCATGGAGCTCTTATTAGACCTTTGTAGGGTTTGTTTCTTATCAGAGGAAATACTGTCTGCAGGAGGAGCTTTCCTGTCTAGGAACGGACTTGCCTGATCTAGGCCAATGACCATTGTAGAGAGCAGTACTGCCATAGGAGCCAGGACTCCATACGTCACAGGTCTCTCCTTATTCCCAATCTATCCTGGGATGGCATGTCTTTAGACAGACTCTTTCTCATGGTCCATGGTCTGGGATGGGCAGCACAGAGATAGGGTCTGTTCTTGCTGCCCTGGCACCGGGGGCACCACCAGCAAGTTTGGTGTGGGGGCTGTGGCTAAACCACCTGTATTTTGGATGAGGACTATGGTCAATGGGACTCACAGGTGGTACTCAGTTGCGGTACCCCAGCAAGCAGCCCTGTACCCACAGCTGCTTTCATGTACCCAGGGCTGGCCACAAAGGTGGTGGCAGGGGAGGATAAAGGTTGGCTGGGGTGGAGGAGTTGCTGCTGCTGTGCCTCACCTGAGAATTGCTCCAAGGGTTTGGGTAGGGCTGAGAAGCATTTCTGTGGCTTGACCTAAGACTCTCCTCTTCCCTCAGGAAGGGAGAGGTACTGCTGAGTGGTAGGGTTCTCAGGCAAGTCCTCCTGCAGGGGCAGGGAGCTGCTGCCTCTGCTCACATCTTTCTTCCTCTCCTGTGGCCAGGCAAAGCATCTGAGTAGGGCAGGGGAATTTGTGCTGTGAGTTTGCAGTTCTGGTTCAACAAAGGAGTCACTAAGTTAGAGGTTGTACAGATGAAGAGCTGGCAGGGGCAGTATCAGGCTCCAACACCCTATTTCACCCTTGCTCAACATTTTACACCAGTGTCTTTGCCAGCCTTTGGGATTTAAGCCCTGCAGCCTCTTGAGGAAATGCTTAAAACCCCATGTGCCCATGTGGGGAAACTGAGGCACAGTAAAAGGAAAACCAACACTTTCATGTAACAAAAACTTGAGAGATACTGCCTGAACGTCAAAGGTATCCCAGAGGGGCTACTCCACTTGTCCCCTGTGACACCAACTCCTCATCTTTCCTTCTGGCAGCTCCCACAGAGCTCAGGGACCTTGAGGGAGGGACAGGAAGGGGACCCAAGCTGGTTTCAGCTGAATCCTTCTTGTCTATAGCACTGCCCTTCCTTGCTTTGTATCTCATTTATTCCTTGTGTGGCACCTGCTAAGGGATGCTCTCTTGTATGGAGAGTTTCAAGATCCTCCAGCCAGCATCACCATGCTTCCTTCTGCCTCACTGTGCCATTACACTCCACTGCTAACAAAAGACCAAGCCAACCGCCTTGCCCAAAAAAGCAGGCACCAGTCCCACCCAGCCCTAACCACAGCTCTCATTATGCTGCTGAGGTGGTAACTCCTGGGCAGCCCCAAAAAAAGGCAGCTCTCAAGGGAAAACCTGCCTTCCACCATGCTGTCCTGGGACCTATAAAGCTGTGCAAGGTCTTGTTTCACTGGTCTCCCCTGGCTGCTGGCTTTCAGACTTGATTGTCAGGACCTCAGGAGCTGAATCACTCAGCATAGATGCCAAGCTCTTGATTTGGGATTCCACAAGTGCTGAGGTTCTATTAAAAATAAAGGGTTTATCTGTGTCAGAAACAGACTGACCACTGTGGATCTACTGTTTCAATCTGCATGAGCACGCAGCTGAGCTGGGCCCAATTAACTGGTGGTTTCTCTTTTAAACATGAATTTCTCCAGGTGCCTTTCTAAAAAATTCAGATTTGAGATTTACCAAATGAAATGCAGTGCTCCATGAGGTAGTTCTGGCTTTGGCTAAAAGAAGTTTATTAATATGATTATTATTACTGGATTTTTGTCCAGTCGGCTGCATCAAAACTGGCTGCTCCTCACATTCCCTCATTCCACTACTCAACAGAGGACAGAAATATCATTGACATACCCACCTGAGAAATCACAGGCTACCACTCAGAGACTCAAATCCCATACACCCTCTTCCTACCCCCTGCCTGGAGCCAGCTTCTTTTGCTCCCAGATCTGTTTTTGCTCACAGGGGAGATAAGAGAGGGCTACTTCTTAAAGCTGCTTCCTGTCGTAACCTTCATCTTTACCTAGGTCTTTTATTTTGGGCAGCTGTAGTAAAGGTTCAGTTGCAGCACAAATAAACAGAGCAGCTTTTCCTCAGCCTAAATCATCCATATAATGCAGGTTTGCCATTTATCCATAAATATCCTGACAGCTCATTATCCAGGCAGGACACCTATGATACACTTGACTCCAAAAAGAAGTAAAAAACCTAAACAACCCCCGAACAACAACCGCCCTAATTTCAGACAAAACAGGATGTACAGTTTTATTCCTATGCTGAACTTCTTTATATGTATTGCCTCTAAACTTCTGGGCAGGGAAGGAGGGCTGGAACTTCCTTTTAAACTTGTAATTAATTGTTTGCAGAGGAAAAAAGAATGGGGGGTGGGGGGAAGCAAAGCCCTTTGAAATGTTTCCACTTTAAACTGGAGCTGAATGGGCTCTGGCTGATTCTTACTGGGAAGTGTCCAGCTGGGGACGTGTGGCCACCCTGGGCAAGCCAGATGTGTACTCCTTGGAAGGGAAAGGTAGAGGTACCTGCCCCTACCCTGACCAAGCAGCACCCAGATCCCAGGGCCATCTTCCAGCATGGCCATGCAGCTGGTTTTCAAATGCCTTTTATTTCTGGTGTGTGCATTGCTTTTTGTTTTGTAGATGAAGGGATGTCTGTGTTCTAAATAAGGGGGGGGTTCTTCCATTTTATATTTAAAAAATGGAGGGGGAGGGGAAAGTAGAAAAACTGATGTCTTTGAAGGCAGCAACTCCAAGGGCAGAGGGGTTACCCACAGCCATCTATTGCCAGCTGAAAACCTGAGCGCCCCATGACGAGCTGCATTTAGGAAAAGCCATGCTACTGCTCAATTTGGTGTGACATCTCCCCTTACAGAAGGGATGAACATGGAGAGCTGCTTCCATGCCATCGGTCACACAGGATGGGTGTGAACTGCTTGCATAAAGCATGTGGAGCTGCCATTGGGAGGTCAGCTGTTTTTTGGGTCAAGATATTGGACCAAAAAACAAGGCCAGGGAGGTAGTGGGAGACAGGGCTGTGTCTCAGGAAGGGCTGTGAAGCCTTGCTAAATGAGCTCTTTGTTTTTGGGCAGCCAGAGCTGGCAAAGCTAGGGGAAAGCTAACATGGAAACTCGCCTGGGACTCCTGTGGCCAGGGATGGATGGCTCCAACAGATGGCAGCTCTACATAGCGGGGCTTTATGCCACTTGTGTAAGTTTTAATCAATGCTGGACATCCAACATGAAGGTCTTTAATCCACATTAGCTTCGAAAGAGCTGGTTTGCAAGGGTGGGAAGCATGTGCCACTCCTTTGGAGTAATGGAAGGCATGGGTGGAAAACAAGATCCTTTTGAGAGACGGCTTGCAATGATACTGCAAACTGTTGGCATGCAGGGCTTGCCTGGCTGACCTGGAGGGGTAAAGGCTGCCAGCCTGTGTGTGGGGAAACCAAAACAGAGGGGTTGCCTTGGCAATGCTGGCTTGTCCACATCCTGTGTGCTGCAGAGCGACCGCAGTGACTGGGGATGGAGGTAGAGTTTGCAGAAAAGCTGCAGTTTACTGGAAACTGCTATGCTGTGTCACCATGGCAGAGGAGAGAGCTGCTAGTTAAGGTCTTTAGGCTCAACTCTCAACAGGCTCTTGTGTCTGCATAAGTTCCCTCCAATCTAACAAAGGTCAACCTACTCCTCTCAGCTGAGATGCTGCCTGACTCAGGCAGGAGTGGGGCTGCTCTAAGGTGCTCCCTGCACCCACAGTGAGAGCAGCAGCAACAGCTCTGGGGGGCAACTGACCTATGGGGTGTGCCCCAAGTATTTCTGGATTATTTGAACGCTCCTGTGCTCAGTGGCCAGCTGCAGCTCCGGACTTGTGGATGTGACATGGAATCAACTGACCTACAGCCACCCCCATTTTCTTAACACAGAGAAGACCACACTTTGTGCAGTTGATGCTAAGGAATGCAAAGCAGGAATCACATTATTAAACTACCATTTTCTTCTGTTACTGGCTTTATGTCAGCTTTATACCAACTTTGCATTGCAGTGACAGCTATGGGTCAGGTGGGGAGAGGCTAATTTTTGTTTACAGACTGTGAGCTCCCTGATCCTCCCAGCAGAGACACAGCTATGCTGTCACATGAATAGCATCTATTTTTCCTGTTTGCACCTGCAGACTTAAAAGGAAAACTGGATGAAACCTGACACCGAGGGTGAGCAGTTTCCGCAGCATGGATTGCACATTGCTGTTTCGGAAATGGTGACTAAGAAGAGTTTTACCGCTGGTCTCCCAGAACTCGCAGCAGGCTACAAAGACCTTCCCCAAACGTAAAAGACAAACACCAAAAGCCACCACTCAGGAAACACGACCAGCTGAAGCTTCATCTCATTCTCACTACCATCAAACCTTCCTGCTAAAAGTCACGCGTAAATGCTTTCACTCCCTAAAGGGACTGATTTGGAAAACTACTGATATGGATGTTGGGTAACAGGGTTAAAGTGAAACTATTTTGCAAGCTGCTGCCTGGAGCCCACTCGTCATCACCGTCTGCACACGCGCAGCTGCCTTCGGCCCCGGGATCATGGAGACTGGCCAAAAGATCAGTTTTCAGTTCAGATGAGCACCACTGTCATCCCTGGATGTACTCACGGGGAGCTCCTCAGAGCCATGCTGGGCTCTTCCAAACTACGGTATGGGCAGTGCTGCCTCTCTAGGTAGCCAGCAGCCCCTACTCACGGCCGTCCTTGGGGTGGATCACCTGTGGTTTTGGTTACAAGAGGCTCAGGGGGCTACCAGAGAAGATGTGGATGTCCCATTCCCGGAAGTGTTCACGGTCAGGTTGGACTGGGCTTGAAATAACCTGGTCTAGTGGAAGGTGTCCCTGCCCATGGCAAGGGGATTAGAACGCAATGGTTTTTAAAGTCCCTTCCGATCAAACCATTCTAGGATTCTATGCTGTTCAAAATGTGTGGGTGCAGCTCGGGTGCACTGAAACTCTGGTGCCAGGCAGACTGCCCCAGACACACGTCCCCTGAGAGCTAGTTGCTCCTCATCTCTCTTTCCCCAGTGGCACTGTTCTCACCCCCTCTCCGCTGGCCTGCGCGAAGCAGATATGTGGCCTTAAAAAAATATATATATATATAAAGCAGAGAAAAGTCCTGGATTTGAGTAACACAGCACCGAGAATAACGCCTAAGGAAGCCCAGCCCCCGGACCCCCTCTCGGATAAACCCCCCGGATCCCCGTCCTACCTCTGCGCCGCGGCCCCGTCCCGCCCGTTCCTCTCGGCAGCTTCTCCGGCTGCAGGGGGAAATGGGACGCGCCCCGTCCCGTGGCGTCCCGCCCTCCTCCGCCCCCGGCCCGGCCCGGCCCGGCCCGGCCCTGCCCCGCCTGGGGCTTTCCCCGCGCTCTCCGATGGAACCCCAAAACTGCGGGGGGGACACACACCGTGGGGCGCGGGCCAGGCTGAGGGATTTAGGCCGGGAGAAAGGCGGGGACGAAGCACAAACCAGCCCCGAAGCTTCTGTGGGGAAGAGGGAGGGAGCCAAGTGTTTTGCTCGTCGGGCTTCGGTGCAGCCCAGGTTTTCCCAGAAGCGTTTTTGGGAGACAGCAAGGAGGGTTGCAGGGTAGTGATGCCAATGCTGTGGTGGGGAGGGTAGGGTAGAGCTCCAGTTCCCCAAGACCAGTGCCAGGAGTACCAGCCTGGACCCTGTCACCATTGCCACCCTGGTCCCGCCGTCATCAGTGCCCCCCAGCTCCCTCTCACCTCCACCCAGCGCCCCATCACCACCACCCTGCATGTTGTCACCCTTGCACAGCCCTGACACCCACCCTCTGTCCCTGGAAAATGGCCACAGCAGCCAAGCAGGAGTTGATGGAGTATCCCCAGGGAAACGGGCATCCCAGGAACTCTCCCTGGTCCATTCAGCATTCAGGAGCATAATGGGTGCTATGCAACCCATGATGATGGATAGATAATAATGGATGTTTCAACCTGGGAGGCCACTCCTGGCTGTGCAGGGCTTAGTGGTGCCCTTGGCATCACTGGGTTGGACTGAATGATCTCAGAGGGCTTTTTTAACTTAAATGATTCTGTGATTCAATATTTTCAAACTGTGATCCCAGTTCCATTGGGATTTCCACCCCCACCCTTCACTTGTTACTTGCTCTCCAATTTACTTCTTTTTTAACTCCATGCCAGGGATATCCAGGAATTGCTGAATCCATGCTGCTTTCTAGTCCAGGGCTTTACAGCCTCCATGCAGTGTTGTGATGCTGACAGCTGGGCAAGCTGTGACTAGAAAAATGTTCTGCTGGAATTTTTCTGGTCGGACTGAGTTCTTTTGGATTACAAAATCCCCACATTTGCCCTCCTTGCTCTCCTTCATGCTCCAGAGCCAGTGGCTTTACTTTACAGCTTCAGCCTTGGTGCTGACTTGTCGAGCTGGGGTAGCCAGGGCTATCTGACCCTTCAAGGCTCCTGGAAAACAGCCTTATGTTCCCAATGCCATGACTTGGAAGCACCAGGAGCAATGCAGTCCTGGGAATAGGAGGGAAGAGGGATAGACAGGAGGGTGGAAGGATGGAAGCAAATTTGCTGCCAGCCTTTGCTGCCCTCCCTTCTGCTGCCTTCACCCTAGTGCTGGGGTCAGAGAAGTGAGAGATCCTCAGAAACACATATTGTAGGCTACAGCTTGTGCTAAGTGCCTCCTCCTAGCCTTGGGGAAGGTGTTTATGTCCTTTGGGAAACACCAAACAATTTTTCCCTAAAGACTTGCTGCTTAAAGCCAGGAATTTTTCCCTTGGTTATATGCTTCAGGGTGAAGATCTCTGGGCTTTGTATCTTGTGGCTCACTGCATCCCAGCTTTCTGTATCCCAGCTCACCCTATCTTGTCTCACTCTGTTCCATCTCTCCATGTCTCAGCTCACCCCATCCTATTTCTCCCTTGTTCCCTGACCCTATCCCAGCCCACTGCATCCCAGCTTACCCCATCCCATCTCTGCCCCCTCACTGAGCTGCTGCCATTCCCTCTTTTGCGGGTACCAAGTCCCCCTATGAAAACATCCTTCCCAGGGCACACAGAAGCCACCTAGGTGCTGACAGTCACCTGAGGGGTACCTGGCCACTCTAGAGCACCAGATAGCACAGTACCACCTTTGAATCCCCTCTAATAGGATTGCCTAAAAATATTTATTATCAGAGCTCTCCAAGGGCAAATCTGTCTGGAAGCATCAGGCTTCAGAGTGCCTGTCCCTGAGGTTGGGAAAATGAAAGTCCAGCCTGCCTCTGGTGCCTGGGAAGTTTGCTTCATTCCCTGGGCAAAGAGCCTCACTGGGGCTCCACACTTTCATGTCACTAATTTAATTTGGCAGAGGCCTTGCCAAGAGAGGAGCTGCTGGTCTTGCACCTTCCCTGGATTTTTGGGGGGCCCCCTGAGCACGGTGCTTTGGCAGCCTCTTGGCTTCAGGCAGGAGCACTGTGATGATATGGCAGAGGTGGTGGGCACTGATAATGCTGATACCTTGGAATGCTGCTAGGAGAATGTGAAGGAGAGTTTTGATGCCATCGAGGGTGATGATGCCATTAAACTGAGTTGGGAAGCATCAGATAGACTTTAATAAACTTAGAATTAATGCAAGAATATACAAATATAATTAGTCAGCCCAGTTCTCTGTCTAACCGAGCATCCTCTTTCTAACAGCTGACCTGTAAAAGTCCCTTCCAACTCAAACTGTCCTATGATTCCATAGGAGACATTTTGAATTTGAATCTAAATGGTATGTGATGCTTGACTGTATGGATGTTTCCTGCAGCAAGGTGTGTCAAGGCTCCTTCCCATGCAGCATGCTAAAAAGGTACATTTGTGGGGATTTTGAACCTGCCACCTCCTAGTTTTGTTTGGCATGCAGCATATCTGGGATCTAAGGAATCATGCTTTGTTTCTTGAAACTTCTTGAAACTTTAATGGGCAAGAGAAGGCCATGACTCAGCCACTGATGAATCACTGCAGCTCCAGATTACATGACTCTGTGCTTGCTGGTGCGCCTCAAGCACAGCAACTGCCAGGAAGGTTCCTGTCACCTCATGGGATGTCAGTCTGAGCCCAGGCCTGGGACCAGCTGGAAATCAAATGCCACCTCCAGCCCCTGTTTTCCACCCATCCTTCCTAAACTCCATATTTTCATGTGATATCAAAGCCTTTCCTATGCCAAAAAGCACCCCTGATAACTTTTATTTCCTCCTAAGTCCCCTCAACCCCTAATTTGATTTAGTGAAAACACTACTAATTTTACACTGAAGATAGAAACACCCTCTTGCTTCCCCCTTGTTTCATGGGATCCAGCTAATTTTGTTACCAGTTAGTCCTGTGAGCTTCACTCCTTGATAATACCCAGCTGGAACCCAGGGTAGGTTTATTTGGGGTTTTCTCGGCATAGTGGAGCGGTAGAGTGATTGAAGATATGATCACACCTTTCTTCCCCAGCTGCTTCCTCTGCTCTCTGGTGGTGATTTCTATTTGCAGACACAAATCTGTCTTAAAGTAAGCAATGGAAAACTCTGCTCCCAGAAGAACATTCCTCTCATTTTTTTTCCCCCATGCTTCTGCCTTTTCCTCTCCCCCTCCCACAAAACAAGCCTGCAGTTTAAATACCAAGAATAACACACACCCTTGGTCATGGGCTGGATAAAAATAGGAACTCTTGGTATTTAGCTGCAGCAATGGGTTTTCTGGCTTTGGAGGAAAATTAGGAGGAGGGATAGGATGGAGTGGGATGGGATGGTGATTGTTGATGCATGAGTAGAGGACAAAAACAAAGCTAGTGTTTTGGGGGAAGCTGCTTCATTCCCTCCTCTCCCTTGTTTGGTACCAGCTGGGCTCTGTCCCCTCCGGAAGGGGGGAGCTCTGAGGGTAGGTTGGGCTCAGGTGTCCCAGTCCCACCTGGGTCCCACCTTGGTCTGGTTTGGGCTTGCCCTTCAGTGTTGGGGCTAAGTCCCATGTAGGCAGTGATGAGGGAAAACGCCTCAAAGCTGGTGAGTTTTTGGGAGGCTTTGCAGCTGGATTTGCCAAAGTGGATTAGGATTTGTGGGATCATCCCTCCCTGGTGCTTAGATGAGGAGAATGTTGGGGTAGGGAATTAGGTGGGGTCCTCAGGTGACTCCTCAAATACTGCTTGGTGCTTGTGTTGAGAAAGCTGTGGTATAGGCACCTGTGCCGGGGGGGGCGGGGGGGAGGAGAGGATGATGATGATGATGATAATATGTGTCTGCTCAGGGCACATTTCAGTGTTTGGTCTGTTTAGAGCTGATTGTTTTGTGTGTGTGAGCCTTCAGGAACTCCTTCCTCTGGAAAATCCTACAGGCAGCACTGGTGGCAGGCAAGGGGGAGAGGAGACACACCAGGAAGTGGGGAAAGTACCAGGGCTGGGCAAGTCCCGGCAGCATGATGTGGTGCCTTCCTGTTTGGGAACACTCAAGAATCAGTTACGTGAAAGCCATGGAAGGAAAATCTGTTGGTGAATGGAGATGCTCCTTCCCCCAGCATGGAAATGGGGTCAGCAGCAGCAGCATCCAAGGGCTGGATTTGTGGAAGGTGTGAACCAAAGGCAGAGGAGCAAGAGATACTTGGGCACAGTCTGGTGCCCCTGAGGACTAGCATGTGCCCCCAGTTGTAGCAAACAGTGGCTTGTGCCTCCTCCAGCCACCCCCAGGGGTGTCCCATGCTGGATGGGTGTCAGATCTGATCTGCCAAGGTTGATTTTTAGGTGAAAAACCAGTTATTCTAGCTGTCCCCTCTGTCACAGTCCTTCCTTTGGCTCAGACCCACAATACTGAGGAGCAATCAGTGGCCACCCCTCAGTGTTGGCTTCCTCCAGAGCCCAGCTGAGGTGGGCAGGGAGAGCCAATCCTGCTTTTTAATGAAATGCAGGTGCCAAATTATTAGTTGTATTTTGAATATTTTTATTATTTATTCCCCTCCATTAGCCACTCCCCTGGGGGAAGCTGTTCCTGGACATCTCTGGTGAGCCAATGTCTCAGATTTTGGCTGGTGGCCTTGGAGTGGTTGGGATGTTTTGTGCTGCCCTTGGGGCTTAGCTCCTGCCTGGGGATGGGACTATCTGACCTTTGTTCTTCACAGATCAAAGTCTTCCTGCTCCTCACCTTGTTTGCTACCAGGGATTCGGTGGGCAGGGCAGCTTGGTGGGAGCTCACCCACGCCCTGGGAGGGAACCGAGAGAGAAATGCAAATTGTAGTGGGTAAAAGAGGGAAAAAACAACCATGACCTTTCTCCTGGGGTGTGTTTTGCCTCTTTCTGCCCCTCTGTGAGGGAGAGCAGGTTCCTGTATTTTGAGGGGCAAAGTCCCCCCTCAGACAGAGGGCAGCGGCAGCCTTAAGTTGTGACTGGGGAACCAATATGAGGGGTGAGCAGGCAGATGCCATCTGGTTTTGGCCTCACTGAAGTGCAGCAAGTGGACATTGGACCTGGAGCAGGGACAGACCCTGTCCCCAGGAGTGGGGGAACACTGCTGCCATGATGCTTCTCTAGCCCCACCCCCTCTGCTGCTCCTCTCCTGAGTGCACATTTCCAATGCCTTCTGAAATTCTTAGAGGGAGATTTACTACTACATCCCACTCCTTCTCTTGCTTTTAGGGAGGATTTTTCTCATAACCATTTGCAGAGTTACTTCCTTCAACTACCTCTTTTATTGTGATGTCACCAAATGCAGTGGACAGCATAGGGACAAAGGCCTGCTGGGTTGAAGAGAAGTGGTTCGTGTTCCCATCACAACCTGATGTGTTCCGCTCTGCCAGTCAGCAGCCACACCAGGCCCTGGCCCCTGTGGAGGAGCAATGAGAGGGAGATAACCTGTGTAGGAGCAAGAGGGTTAGCCATGCTGCTGGGAAGAAGCCTGCTACAGGATTGCTGCATGCTTTGATGTTCCTACTGGCAGCAGAAAGCAGTTAAAAAGTACTGGGAAGGGAGAGAAGTGCTGCTGTAGGGACAAGGGCAGGATAGGTTCACACTGACAGAGGACAGGGTTAGATGGGATATTGGAAGAAATCCTTCCCTGTGAGCATGGTAAGGCCCTGGCACATGTTGTCCAGAGGTGCTGTGGCTGGCCTAGCCATGGATGTGTTCAAGGCCGGGTTGGATGGGGCTCGGAGCAACCTAATCTAGTGGAAGGTGTCCCTGCCCATGGCAGGGGAGTTGGAATTATACAGTCTTTCAAGGTCCTTCCCAATCCAACCCATTCTAGGATTGATTCTGGGCTTGATGAAACAAATTGCAAGCAGAAAAATTGCTGGCTGTAGTGCAGAGAAGGGCGATAAGCCTGGAAGCTGCTATTCACAGCATTCCTCATCCCAGGAAGAGGGGACAAATCAATAAAATTTAAAATCCCTGCATTTACATTTGATGAAAAGAGATAACTTATAACTTTTTTTTACATTCTACATAACTAAGCTTTAAAGTCTGTAGCCCCAGGAATTAAAAATATAAAAATGGAAATGAGAGTTTTAAAAGGGATGATGAACACATGCCATCTTATGAGAGGAAATTAAAATCTGAGAATGTTGAAGATGGTGCTATAAAAATCACATCTCATAAGGCATAAAGCAACTGTGAATTCATGGCACAAGGCTGCTGCTTCATTGACCTGCTCCAGCCTTGCTCCTGGAGGCATTGCACCTCCTCCTGCCATGCTCTGTGCTCCTGGGCCAGCATTTCCTTAATGGTTTTTTTTGGGCTGAGGTTGAAGGATGTGTTGTTGGGAATGTGTTACTTGAGCTCTGGCTTTGGGATGGATGCCCAAGGTCCTTGCTGAGGACCTTTGTACACCCTCCTGATGTTTGCTGTTAGAACAAAGTTCCTGAGCATCACTCATGCAAAAAGGGGACTTTGGTAAGAGGGCTGTGATGAAATATCTCTGTATAAAGTGCAGATGGGGGTGCTGCAGTGGCCAAAAGTGCCTGAAGAGGAGTGCAGTGTGCCTTGTAAGGCATGCTCCTTGGAGAGACTGGAAATGTGAGATCCTACCACGTGTGATACTGCAGGACTGTGTCTAGATTATTGTGATGGCTCTGAGCTGTGCAAGGGCAGAGGATGCCAGCGCAATGAGGCAGGAGCTCCCCAGGATTTAGTGTGATGGGCGAGAACACTTCCCTGACTTAAATCAAAACTTGGAGCATTTAGGAAAGGGCTTGTTCCTCATTCCCTTTTCATCCCATCTGTAACATGGCGTTGGGCTGTGACCCTGATTTTGAGAGGTGGTTTAGATCCAGAGGGACGCTGCAGCTCGCCATGTATCTACTTTCTCTAGGTACCAATGTCTGAGTGATACATACCTGCCTCTTGTTATTGGTTATTGCAATAGGAAGACTGTGTTTCCTCCAGGTGAGCTTTCTGGGGAGTTGTCCGCAGGAAATTGAGGTCCTGGGGCCTCTCTTGGCCCCAGACATGCTGAATGGGAGAGCACAGTGGAGGATGTTGCCCTTCTTTTAGAGACCATAAATCAAACACCCTGGGCTGGGTCAGCTGCTTGGCCAAGCATGGTGAGACTGAGATGACAAGTACCAGCATAGGTAACCCTTCCTCCCCATCCCAAACACATCTCCATCCCTCAGCTCCTCCATGTACAGGCCTTGCCTGAAGGGTCTTCCATGGCATTGACTCCCTTCAGACACAAAAAAGTTCATTTAATCCAGACAGTTGAGTCCATCTGGCTTCAAGCTTGGCTTTTGGTGTATCAAGGGTCATGGCCAAGGTGGGACATCCCCACTCTCACAACTTCCTTTTTTTTGTCTCACAAATCTGAGCAAGAAAGAGAAGTCAAGAAGTTGCCACCAAGCAAACTCCCCTGTTTTGTCTCTCTGAAATCAAATTTAGAAAATATTGAAGTGGTCTGGCGGAAGAGCTTCTTTCGGACTTTCTCATCTTGTCTGGCTACGTGTCGAACGTGAAAACTTTAAGCAAAGAGGTTTAGATAAAGTCTTTGTGTGAAGTAAGAGAAGAATTTCAAAATCTTCTGAAGTTCATACTTGTCCTAGAGACTTTTGCTTATCAGGGTTGGAGTTTTGTCTGGGGTTTTTGCTTGTTGTCTTCCACCGAGAGTGTGTTCGCCTGGAACTAACCTTCCAATCTGTTCTTTGGTGAGGTTTCCATCATGATAGGAATAGATTGCTGTTTAAATCAGGCAAATGGTTTTGATTGAAGATTTTGGGGTTGTTTTGCTTTGCTCCCAAGCATGCATATCACAGCTTTGCTTTCTCTGGCTGCAGATTGCAGAGCCAAGAACCTCTCTAGCTCATGGGAGCAGCTAAATTTAGTAGCAAAATGTCTAATGCTGAGGCCAAAGTGCAGCTCCCTCCCTTCCTGTGGTGAATGGACTGACCATGCTGACCTGACTTTGTGGCCACTTTATTGCCATTTATTTTAACAGGATGGTTGGGCTGGGGGAACTTGGGAGTCTCTGGTCCCACCTTCTGCCCAAGGCAGCCCTGGGGTTGGATGAGATTGCTCAGGGCTTTTTCTGGCCTGGTCTTGAACACCTACAAGGATGGAGATGGTACCACCAGCCAAAATTGGGCTGCGCCAAAACTTCCTCCCACTGTTTTTTTTATAACGTTGCATGTGCTAGGTCTATCAGTGGTTCTGTTCCTCCAGGTTTGAATGTGAATCTGTGCTAACGAGCCACCCATGCTCCTCCCATAAGATAACCAAAGATTACGGACTGGGGATGTGCATCCCTTCTTGGCATGAGGTTGGGGCTGGAATGCTGCTGGGCTTGGATGCACCAGGACCCCGGTCCCACCCCACTCCTGAACAGGCACACAGCTCACTCTTTTATCTTTTATTAATGTATAGAAAATGCATTAAAAAAAGGAACTATACATAGCCTAAGAGCAGTCAGGATTAAAAATACTAGTTAACAATGGTTAACAAGCGTTGATCCCATTCTCCAAGCTACGTTTTCATTACAGGGTGGGGAGGGTTGTTTAATATATTATTTATTTATATTATAGATTTTATTTATGCATTTACTTTGCTCTTCATTTGGTTGCAGTGGTTTGTGTTTGAGCTCATCAGAACCTGTCCAAGGCATTTTGTTGCCTCTGTTCTCCCTTCTTATTTATGTTTTTTAGATTTTGTTAACATATTAAGCACATTTCTAAGATAACACCTGTACACAGGAGGCTGCGTATTTGTTTCTTTAGGTCTTTGTGCCACCATCCTTCTGAGAAACCACTGATATTGGAAGAACTGCAGGCTGGGTATTGAGGTGGGTCTAGGCATCAGGATCTCCCTAGGGAAGGGCCTTTTCCTCCCACTTACCCCAAATTTCCCCTCTGGAAGGGGCAAGGAGTTGCCACCACTATCAGAATTTTAGGAAAGGAGAAGGTGACTGTGGAGGGTGCTGGTGGTCCCCAGGGGGCTCTTTTGGATTTTATGGCCATCCCAGGGTGCTTGGCTGGCTAAAACAGGGATGGGCTTCTTGTTTGGCCCCAGGACAGAGCCCTTTGTTAGAGGGTGTAAGAATGAATTAAAAGGTTTTTTTGGGGTGAGAGTTCTTTGCTGGCAGTGTTTGGTAAAGTCAAAACTTGTGGGCATTTCTGGGGGGCACAGGACAGGGGGTGCGTGGTCACCCCAGGATGTGATGGTGGGGACATACCAGGAGGGCAGGTGTGGGCTGGGATGAACGTCATGTGCGGGCATGGAGGTGAGGCACCAGAAGGGTACTTTGACTCCTGCTGTATATTGTCAGGTTGCTCTGAGCCTGTTGTGGGCATGGGGGCACCACTGGCTCAGCCCTTACCAGTTGCATCACTGGGAGTGAAGGTGGCATGACCTGTGCTTTCCACACCAGGCACTTCACGTGGGAAAAGCATCACTTTGGGAAGGAGGCAAGAGGTTGGGACAAGAGTGCATTTAGGCCAGTACTATGCTTTGAGATGCCCATGGTAAAGTCATGTAAAGATAAGAAGTAGAAGCAAAGATTTCTCCCCAACCTTTCTGTGGATACTCTCCTGGTACCCTCCTACCAAAACTCAGCTACCCTTGGGGAGAGCCTGGCCTCTCTCCTTCTTGAAATTATTAATTTATAAATGCTATCTTAAGGATCACTTTATTAAAAGCCTTTCAGGACTTTTTTACTTTGGTTACGTTTCAGTGCAGTGAGCAATGGGAAGGTGCTGTTGGAGAATGGAAACAGCAGGAAATGAAAATTGTGCAAGAGAGGAGAAAGTCCCTTTGCATTTCCTTCCAGAATTCTGGGGTTAGAAATAAGAAGTGGCTTTGAAAGGCTGTGAGGGTCATGGGCACACATGGTGTTCTGCTGGGGAAAGGATTTGATGTGCTTCTTTCGGCTTCCTGTTACATGAGATGACATCTCACAGTGGATAGTGTGGTTTGGATAACAACTTCAAGGTTCCTCCTTGGGCTCTGGAACAAGCCTGGGCCACACAAACTCAGGATGGCAGTGGAGTCACCAGAGCCCGGTATAGTTCATGTACTGAAGCCAAGGTCTCTCAAGATGAGCAATGCACCAGATCCAGGTTTGGTTTCTGGGAATTTCAGGGCCAAACCTGGTCTGGCTGGAGAATGAACTAGCTCATTCAGTGATGGATGTGAGAAGGCCGCACTTAATCCTGTGACCATTCTGTAGCATCAACATTAAGCACAAATTTGCTTGAAACTGCTGGCAGAAGCTTTGTCAAAAAAAAAAAAAAGGGAAAAAGGAAAAAAAAAGAAAATTAAGGCAATGAAGAAAAATAACTTTCTGGGAAACTGTATCTTGTTTATGGACAATGTGAACAGGGGATGATGGCCCAAATGACTGGGTCGTTATTGCTCGTTGTTTGTCTGGGCTTGGGTTGGGTTATCACCAGGAGAAAACTATGATGTGTGGAAGTCTTTCCTTTAAAAGATTGTAGCAACTGTCTTTCACCAATGTCATGGAAAGGCAACACCCTGGTACCACATGAGACATCAGGGACCAGCACTTGATATATAATAGCACTGAAAGATTGGATATTGTCTCCTAGAGTGTCTTTCATACCTGGCTATGCAGTTGGGTCAACTGGGCTCACTCATCCTGGTTACAGGAGTCTTAAACGGAATGACAGACTTGAGGAGGGAGGGAGAGATATACAGTAAATCTGTTTAGAGAATAGTCAGCCTTTTTGAGGATCTTCTTTTGAACCTCCTGGAAAAGCTTGGCAAGATTTGGTTTTCTGTTTGAGTTGTACTTTTGAAAAGAGAGGTTTCTTGCCTTTTGCTTGATTGTGGATAATAAGTGTATGTTTCCACTGACATCTCTTCCTTTCACCTGGGTGAGTAAGCAAACAGCACCATCCACTGCCAATCTCTGCTCCAAATTATAACCACTGCTCAATTTTACAGCTTTTATTGGGATATTTCTTCCTATAAATTCCTGATGGTTCAGGGAAAAATTTACTCTGCTGGTCTCCTAAAAGCCTCGTTAGGCTTTAATCAGTTCCATCTGCTGATTTTTGTTGGCTTTTGGGTTTTAAAGCAGGGTTGGGTGCTCAGGAGGTGTGACATGCTGCCATCTATGACAATGGCCATGTTCTGCAAGACAATCCCATCATCTGCAGCCTCTGACTCACCTGTTGCTCAACTGGTTGACTTGTTGCCTGATTTGATGCCAAGGGGAAAGGAAGTAAGAAGAGACGGTTCATTATATATGAGATGTTGCTGAGCATCCTTTCTCCAGCTTATAAACTGACCACATGAAGGACTGGACCCTGTATCTAATCTTGACCTTGGTGTTAGCTGTGATTTCATGTGCCGGTAAGTTGCAAGGAAAAGGAGGTTGTGTTTCCCACTTAATGCTCTTCTTCAGCTCTGCAGCTATGGTAAGTAACATCAAAACATTAAGGAGTGTGACCATGAAAGAGACACTGGCCTGAATTATAAGCTACTGCAAAGATGCCTTTATGTTGCCATCTGGAACGTGTTTTTGAGGCAAAGCAGCTTCAATGTGATAAAATCAAATAGTGGTGTTTAGCATCTGTAATGCTCCTTTGGCTGCAAATCTAATGGTGAGCTGCATTGTCCTTGGATGTAGGGATGAGCCCCTCTTTGAGACCATGCCAGTGACAATGCCCAGCATTGATCAGAGTCCTTGGCAGAGGAGTGACTTGAGCATTGTGGTAATTTGGGCTGTGTGGAGGTGGGGTCAATGACAACGGGGCACAGACAGAGCTATCCAAAGGGTCCATCTTCCTTGAGACATGAAAAGTTAAGGATGGGAAGAGTGAGCTCATTAATTCCTCCAAGGGCCTTGAAGTGCTCCAAAATCTGAATGGACTAAGCATCTCTTCCAGGAGGGGAAACAGTTGATTTTCTGTTAGAGGTGGCAATATCAAGGCACTGAGATTTGTGTCCCTCTTGTGATGGCATTGAAGAGGGATGGTGTTGGAGAAGGAAGGAAATGGTCATTCCTCAGCTTGCATTCGTCTTCCCTTAGCTGCATTGTCATAATTCCGTGTGTGTGGAGGCCCATAACCAGGAGCACCTGAGCTGTGACAGCTGTTGGCTTCAGGCTGGGCTGCAGTTGTGTGATATCTTTTTATTGCTGCTCCTTCTCTGAGACTCTTTTTTTTTTTTTTGGCATCAATAACCTCAGCAAGAGAGAGTGTGATGGAATGTAGAAATTACAGAGGAAATGGGTCCTAGATTTCAGGACCACAAGTAGTGATTTTTCTCCTAAGTGTTCTAATTTAAGTCCTTTCTTCTCCATCAAGTTCAGCATAACCCAGGCAGATGTTGTGGACCTTGAGTGGGATGAGTTCAGTTTGGAGTAGTGGATAATGCAGGTTGTGGCTGGTGGAGTAGTTCTTATTCCCATACACCCCATGCACACAAGGATGACTTTGTGGTGGGACCAACACATGAGCTGTGGACTCTCTGGAGTTTGCCTACGTATGCAGATAATCGCCAAGCCCTCTTGTGAAAACTGGGGATGGGATGAGCCTTTGCTCATCCTCACTTAGATGCCATGTGTCCAGAACATGCATAGAGGGGAGAGACAGGCCTCTGTCTACTGGAAGAGTTGGTGTCTACAGGATGGCATGAAGCTTGGGACTTCCCTGCCAGGAGGGGACAGAGAGAGGACAGGCATCCCTTGCCATGACTGGCATAGAAATGGCTACATCAAAGTACCTGTGGGGAGAGTTTCTGCCACAAGTCCTGTGACAAACATTTCTAACAGGTTTTGCTGGGGATTTCTATGTCTTTAAAAAAAAAATACCAAAAAATCTGTCTCTTTCTCTTTCTTCTCATGTTAAGGGCCAGAGTATTAGGATAGGGAGATTGGAAATTTGGTATTTCTCTGGGATAGATGCAAAGCAATGAGGTCTTTCCTTTCCCATGGCCTTTCCTTGTGCCATGGTTCTCTCCAGCACTCATGAGGGGCAAGTTGCTATCTCAGACAAGCAGTAATTTTTTTTCCCTTCATATTATAAAATACAAAGAAATGACAGAAAAGGTCAGGTGGTGGGAGGCACGAGGGGTTCAGCTGGCTCAGAGTTGTAGGGATCGTCGCTTCCTCCCAGAGATGTTACGGTGGTTGTAAGGTCGCATCTTCATTTCCACAAAGGGGATGGAGAATTCGTGGCCTTTCCAATGGTACCAGTTAATCCCCTGGCAGGAGGGAGAGAAAGGCAGAGGGTAAAGAAAGACCCTAACAAGAAACTAGAGTGGGAGAGGAAGGAAATAAGATTGACTGCCGTAGAGAAGCCAGAAGGAAAACCTTGCTATAGCAGGAGCAAGAAACTCCCCTGCTGCTATGGCTTGATTGTTTTTTTTCAATTTTCATGTAGGTATACTTTTTTTAATCTAACACACTACAGCAAATGACTATGGCAGTGTGTGTGAGGCACAAAGCATTAGCCTAAATGGCTTGAAGGTGGCACCCTTTGCTCCAGCTGGTGTGGGCTCATGCCACCAGTTCTCCTGACCTTGGTGCACCAATTACACAGCCCCAGCCCTAACCCAGGCTTGCTGTCATGCTCCCCTAGAAGAAATTCCAGAGGTTTTCAACTCAGCTCTGCCCTTACCTGACTGTGCCGGGACTCTCCATACTTGCCATTGAGATTGGTGCGGTGGCAGTTCTTATACCACCAGGCCCCTTTGTAGGACATAGCACAGTTGGTCACAGCGACATCGTTGTCCCTGTCCTTGGTGGAGAAGGGACGTCCCTGATGATAGGTGAGGGAGTCTCCTGTGGAAAGAAGTGCCATTAAAGGCACTTGAATGGAGTCTGAGTTATCTGGTCTTTTCACAAGGAAATTAGGATATTCTGGTTGTGTGGTAGCCTGCCAATCAATGGCTTAAGCAGCTGACAGTCTGGGAATAACAACTGGAATTGTGCAAAATTGGTTCATCTGAGGTCTCTTCTGTCTGTTTAAGATCAGTGCAGACCATAGCAAATCTTAGAGGCTTCTCGGCTTTGTCAGATAAAGTGCTTGGATATATGTTTGCATCTGAATTTTAATGTTCCTGAAATTAATTCAATCCCAGATTTTGGCATTCCTGATTTCCCGAGGCTTGGGTCTGCTATATAACTTCAGGATGCTTTCAGCCTCCTTTTTTCCTGTTATCCAAAGGGAGCTTTTTCTCTCAAAGGAGAGCAAACATTCATCTCTTGAACCAAGATGCTCGGCCACCTTTTCTCCCTTTGGATAAGGGGAGGAAGCTTTTGGAAGATGTGTGATGCCTTACTCCATCCAAAACCTCTCACCTCATCTCACCTCCTCACTAGAGAACTAGAGAGCTGCTTTTGGCTGAAAGAAAAGCCAGAGTAAAATATGGTCATTATTAAAATTGAGTGATGTACTTACAGGAGACATTCTTAATATGCTTAGGACATATGAAGTGGACTTATGCTGGCTGTATGCAATCCAGCCATGGAGAGACTTACTAGAAAACCTCTTGGCAATGAACCATTTGTCAAGCCCTGGCTCTGTTATCTCAAGGTGGAGCTGCAGCTCCTTGGTTGGACAGCTAGAAGCAGAGTTTGCATGGGGAAGGGGAGGGTATCATATCTGCATGACACTATTACTGCTATTTTTAGCAATAGGTTGGGTTCTTTGTGCCCTGGGACTTGAGGTTAGAGCAAGTGCTTTGTTGCACAGAATCAAGATTCCTGTCACTTCTCTTTCAGTGGCAACTAACTGGTATTGAATAGGGAAATTCCTGCATCTTAGGTATGTTGTGGGGCTCTACCTAGTACATAGTGGAAGTTTCGTCATGGAGGCTTGCATGTCTATCCCAGCTAAAGGGGCTACAGTTGTATCCCTTCTCTCGTGTTGAGGAAGAGGTCCCCCCTCCCTCTATCACCTTTTCTGGTATGCAACTTTAACTCTTGTAAATCAACCAAGCAAGCAGGTGTGACAGTGTCCTTGCAAAACTCAGCAGTGTTTGGCCTTTACATGAGGAAATGACTCAGAGGATTTCAGGTTTTTCCATAGCTGTGGAAAGGTAATAAATACAGCCTCCAGCATGGCATCAACAACCAGCTGTGGTTATTGCCAAGTGAGATGACACCTCTGATGATTGACCTGGTTATTTGAACAGCAATCTCTCTGATATTAAATATCTAATCCCCAATGGAAATTTCCCTGTGTCCTTAGTGGGATTTATCAGCCTGGTTTATGTGATGGACTGCAGGAAGGCAGAAAGGACTGTGGGTTTTTGTCTTGCCACTCTAGGTAAGTGAGCTTTCACACTGGGATTTCCTTTACAGTCTTGGACCCATTGGTCACAGGATTTCTCAAGATCCTTGCTAGCAATGAGGCTGTACCTGAAGTGCCATTGTAGTCCCCAATTCGCAGTTTGTACAGGCTTCGGGAGTCGCCAATGGAGAACTTGTCGTAGTAGGCATACACTGCTTCCTGACCGTCCCTCATGTCTATTCGCAGCTCATAGCGCCCTTGGGATGTGATCTTGTGGATGTTATCCAAGCCTGTTGAGACAGTGAAATACCTAGTGAGGCCTGGTGCCCAGATCGACTCTGTGAACAAACAAGGAAAGCTCTAGGCAAATAAAATGGCAGTGGGAAATGAAAGCAAGGAGAGGGATCAAAGAGCAGCAGCACTTGTGGTGAGTCAGTGTATCTCCTGGCACTGCTGGGGTCTGAGCTCACTGTCCCCACTCAAGCTTCACTTCCCTATGGCTATGAGTGGTGGGTTCAAGGCCCAGGTTCAGATTTCTTCATGCTGCTGAAGCTGGGGATATTCAGCTGTTGAGCCCTGGTGCTTCTTATGTTGTTAAGCTCCCATACAAGCCAGTGAGTGTTTATGCTGCAGGTCCCCTTGGCTCATGTTCAGGTTTTGGAGGAGCACACTCAATTTCAGACCACTCTCGATTTTCAGTGCTGTCTCCCACTCACTCCTTTCCTGCTTTCATTGGACAACTGATTTTCTGGCCACCAAAGCAACCTGCAGTCATCCAAAGGATGGTGATGGGTTTTGGTCCATGAAAACTGACAGCATACTCCCCTTCTCTCCGAGAACGAGCAAACTAGGGAGCTGCTGACCTTCACAATTTGCTTTTATGTGGTGTGCCTATGCATGACTTCCTAATGTGAAGGGCAGGGAATGAACAGAAGGAAAACTAACTGAGGGAGAATGTAGAGGAATGTGGTGAAGGGCAAGGAGCCAACAGCTGGCATGAGCGAGCAGCACAGTGCACATGGAACTCAGGTTTGACACATCAATAAAAGACAACCAGGGAAGGTCATACCCAGCCAAAACTCATCCTCCAAGTTTCCAAAGCCAACGCGGTAATCTGCCCATTTCCGGAAGAAATCGGTCAGCCCGTTCTGCCGCCGCTGGAAGACCTGATATGGAGGAAGATCAGGGGGAAAATCATAATGATGGAGATGAGAAACAGCTTTGCCAGGCTTTGGACACAGAAGGTAAAGATAATACTTTGTCTTTCCATTGTGCCTTTCAGGGGAGAGAAGTGCAATGACCATCCAGTTAGTGTTAATTGCAGCCATGCAGTAAATTAATGTGCAGATGTAGAAACCAAAGAGATGCCAGATTATGCCCAAAGCAAATAAACGGTAGAATAGGAAGAAATTGGCCTTTGAGGTTTCTGCTTTAACTAACACGTGGTGCTTCTGGTTTTCTACCATGTAATTCTGCTTTGAGCTGGCTATTTCTGTGATATAAAAGGGAATGCTCTGAAGCAGAGTGAAAGGGAAATTTACTGGCTAGAAATCAGCATTTGAGGAAGCCCATTTTTTGGTTTTGACTATACATCTGGCAGAGTTTTGTGTAATATGTGTAAGTAAGAGTTTGACATGAATAAGATCTAAGCACCATGGCATTATTTACTTATGGTGTAAGTCTATCTACATCAAGACAAGCAGTGTTTGTGCAATTCAAAAGCCAAACAGGCATTTGTTTCTAAAGTGCTGCTATGCACACTCAATCGAGGTGATGCCTAACACCTTCCTTCTGCAGGCAGCATGAATCATTCCCTGTGAAATCTACCAGCCATTAATTTCGTTTCTAGAACAATAAATCAGCTTCACTCACTTTTGCTTTCCAGAAGCACTGCAAACATGTCAAATAAATCAAAGGGCATTTCTCCAAGTGTAACTATTATTGCTGGAGTGTGGGCCATTCCCTATGGTGTGGGAAATGAAGCATACGATACTGAGCCTGCTGTCGTTCCTGCTCAGTGTAGTCCTTGGCTTTGCTGGTAGGGTGAGGCTCAGTTACTTTGTGATGGGGACAACAGGTAGGACAAACACATGGATACTCACAATCCAGCCACCTCCGTCTGTGGTCATGTCGCAGTACACTGGCACCCGCTGGCTGAGGTCCCCATTGATGGAGATGGTGTAGACACCGCTTAGCGTGTCTCCATTCATCAGGTGCTGGGCACAGTCCTGAGGGTTAGCAAAGACACGTCCTCCTAAAAAATAAAAAAAAAAAAGTCAAAATTCAAACAAAGAGACACCTTTCCCCCATGTCCCAGGCCCCACTAGTTACGATCCAGGAAAAGTCTATCTTGGATTCTGTGTTCCAAGTAATTCCACAAGGCAGTGAGACTTTACATCTGCCATCAACCTCAGAGGACTTAATGGAAAAAAATGTGTGTATATATATTAATTATCCTTTCATATGTCCTATATTGGAAAGGTGCATGGTAACATCATGATGAATGATGAGGGATGTCACTTCTTGGACCATCTTTCTGCACTGTGTCTGAAACCCTGGTGTTTAAGCTGTCACCAGCATATTTAGACAGCTGTGAAAATACCAAAACCTGTTCTCTAAGGATTGCCAGTTCCAATCAAGTTTAATAACTTTACTCATTCCAAGGGGATTCTCCTGATTCTCCATGTCCTTGGAAATGATGGTGGACTTACACTGAGCTAACTGTCACTTGCAAGCTGAGCAGGAATGAGACTGTGAGATGCTAGAGACAGGCAGCATGGGCTGTGTGACTGTGCTACACATGTTCTCTAATGAGGAACCATCTCATTTGGTGATCAGAGTTTAGGAGAGTCTTAGTTATGACTTAATTATCATGGCAGTATTGGAATGTCAACTCTGGGAACGATTTTTTCTTATTTAAGACTAAAGAGGGAAATACATATTTTTCTTTTATGTTGGTACATATGGATGATGGAATAAATGAGTGCAGAGTTCGCAATGTGGATATGGTTTTCAAGGATGTCTCTGTCACAAATCGAGAAGGTGTGAGGGGACCTTCAAATCTTGTATGCTGTGTGTGTGTCTGCATCACAGTTGTGTAGTGCCCCATAGGACCAAGGCACAACCCTTGTCTGTTGCTTCCCACTTGGGTGTATTTCGCCCTACCGTGTAACCTGAAGACTTGGAGGTAACCACTGTGTCCAAATGTTGAAGATCCCCTCTTTTTTTCCTACATTCATGGTCTGTAGCACAGTCTGGCGAGACATTGTTTGTATTTTATAGTATCTAACAATGAAAACTCCTTCAAAGACAACCACTTTGGGTTCCCCTGAGCTCTGTGGAGATTGCTTGGTTTTTAATTTATATTCATATCTTTAAGAGCCAAGGAGACCTTGAAAGACATTTCAAACCACTATAAATTATAAATACTGTATCTGTTTCTTCCTTTTGTCTCATCTGTATACAATTCCCCAAGAACCTTATGCAAACATGAAACAAAAGACGCTGAACTATTAATATGTCAGAGGGAACAGAAGAACCCCAGGATGTGTAGTGTAAGCAGGAAGCAAAACAATTTAAATTAAGCTTGTGTGGTTTTCTTTTTTCTTTCCATTCCTTTCCTTTTTTTTTTTCTGTCTCCTTAAAGACACGTTCTCTGCAAAGTGCCCTGACGCATTGCCGCATTGCCAGAGTGCATTGAATCACAAGATTAATCCCCCATCTGTGACAGGGTGTTCCACCTCTATCTCTCACCGACAAAGCTGATGCATTGATAGCCAAGGCCGAGTCAATGACCCTGCAAGAGATTATCTCTTGGCACCTGAGACCCTAAATCCTGACCAAGGAATAAACATCTTGGTACGGGAAAACAGGTGTGGAAAGAGATGAAAGGAATAAGCAAGTGACTGAAAGACGCACTTTTACACTATAAAAGACACACAAAATACCATAGAGGCAGAGGTTTCCTGCACGTACTCTGAAGCGTGGAGCAGCTTCTCCCCAGGTCTGGACGCAGGTCTGTGGTTACTTCCTCGAGGATTGAGTGAAAGGATCCTAATGTATGTTCCATCACCAAATCAGAGTTGGTAAGATATATCGGTTTCCTAAATTGTATTACTTCTTTGCTAGCTGTAACAATAGGTACCTCAATTCGCACTGTATTATCTACTAGTAGGTTTGGGTTTTTTTCTTTTGTTTCTATTTCATTTTGTGTAGTATGTGGTTTGTTTAGTTACTTACCTTGTTTTCTTGTGTCTAATAAACAGTAATTCATTTTATATTAGACCTAATTGGCCCATTATTAAAGAACTTGCAAACGAGACTGGGTTTTAGGGGTGCAGGCACCCCAATAAAAGTTGCTGCCTGCTGCTAAAGGCCTAGGCAAAAGGCAGATTTAACTCAACCCCCATCTCTGTTTCGTAACACCATCCTCATCTGGATGCTTTGAAGAGAGATGCTGTCCATGGATTGCGTTGCCTTGGTGATAGGTCATGGTTGCTTCTTTCTCATCAATATTGGGGTAAGTGGGGAGAAACTGATTTGTTGCTAATGCCTGTCTTCATCTTAAAGGAAGTTAAATGTGTTGGATGCTGCATCAGCTGGCAATGGTGACTAGTGTTGCTGAGGTATGAAATTTCTGTTTGATGGAAAAGGTGCTCTCCTTGCCTGATGTGAGTGGGTTTCTGCTGCTTTATCCCGCCTGAGACGTCACCCCATGCGACTACATCCCTGACTCCCATGCAGCCTCAAAGATTACATGTATTTTTCCATCACCTGCTTGAATTGTACTGGCTTTATGTGCATGTGTAAGAGGCTAGAATAACAGGAAAGCCTGTTTTGTAGATGCATTAGAGAAGCAGTTTCTTCTTTTGTTGACTTTAATAGTTTCTGTTATCTCTTAAAAGCAGGTGAAGGGACCCTTGCATGTAACTGAGATGGGGAAGAATATCCACAGCAGACTGAAAGAAAACTCTCCTAATTGAACAGGCAGCACAGTTGGGAGGAATTTTGGTGGACATCATCTTGAGACTTCTCAGTGCTTTTGAAGCCAAGGAAAAACATGATTGGATTCAGCCCTGAACAAGATGCATTCTGTCTGTAAGTGCCCTGGCCTAACCATGGTTTTCAAAGAGGATGAAGGATAATTTGCTTTGCAAAGTTTCTATTATGAATGGTTGCAGAGGATGGGAGAAATGGTGACATTCTCATGCAAGCTTCAGTCTTAGAAGTGTAAATATTCCTCTGTCTGTGAGGGTTGTGGTGACTGTGGATGCCCACCTTTTAATTTTGAAAGGAAACCATGCCCATCAGTGTGTTAGTGGATTGTGAATGCTCTGGAATTAGAGTGGGGAGGAATAATGCAATTAAATAAAGTGCTGGCTCTGTTGTCTGTGACTCTGCTGGTGGTGGTGGAGATGCACCTGCTTGATATTTCCAGGGATACTCCATTCCTGGAAACTTTCAAGGTCAAATTCAACAGGGCTCTGATCAACCTGATAGAGTTGAAGATGACCCTGCATGCTGCAGGGGGATTGGACTTAATGACCCTTAAAGATTATTTCCAGCCAGAAGTATTTTATGATTCTTTGATATTTATGAGCAATCAGATCATGTCTACAGCATGGAGACACTGGCCAGGTCCTCTTCCAGAAGCACACCTGTTGATATGTGTTGTTGATTTTACTGGGTATTGTTTATGCAGTTGAGATGGACATGGACAAGGCAAAGGGCCTGGTAGATGGTTCCTGGTCTGAAGCTCAAATCCCCTTGCCCTGGGCTGGGTCCTGTGTTTGAATTATAGACCCTTCAGCCATTAACTTTTTGTAGCAAAGCAGCACTGTGGGTCATGGCATTGTAAGTACCTCTTTGTGGATCATGATGGAATGCTCCCTGAGGAGGGAAAGTCCCTAAGAGCAGTCCATTCCTACCAGCATGATAAGTGGGCTAACCTCCACCTGAGGGGATGCAGTGTAAGGCCTCACCTGTGGTGAAGGTGGTGGAGATGAAGCTGCTCCTCATGGAGTTTTGGGCAGCTTGCAGGTGCACAGTGTACTCCGTGGTCTCAGAAAGCCCCTCCAGACGGATCCATGTGTCCTCAGCATCCACAATCAGCTCCTGTACATAGGTCCCAGAAGGAGGTAGACATCAAGAGCAACAGATGAGAAAAGCGATGGAGAGCCTACAGAGCAAGTGAGGAGGGAAGGGAAGCCACAAACTACTGCAGTCCTTGGAGCCTGGCTGAGGAGCGCATTGCGTGACTGCTTACACACCTGGACTGAGTGACGGTGGGATCAGTCAATACAGTCAAAATTTCAGAATGGTTTGGATGGGAGAAAACAAGCTGGTTTGGAGACAGATTTAAATGTTTGCAATCTGTGCGCTCTGTTTAGTGGCTCTACTGGGATCTGTGTGCCCTCAGTACAAGGCATGACTGCAGCATAAGGAGTAGAGGTGGCCAAACCTGATTATCAGCCAGTTTTGACTCCATTGATTCCTGTCACAGTAATTTTTCTGGTTGTCAGCCAGTGCCACATAGCATTATCAAACCTCTTCTGCAAAGCTATAATCCTCTGGCTGCTGCAAGCCAATCACACCAGCAAAGGAAACCAGACTATTTGCCATGATGTATTTCTAATAGTGTTTGTTGCAGCTCCTCCAGACATGCAGATGTGGACACATTCATTAAATAATAAAATTTATTGTATTGCAGGATTAATTAGCTGTCTGTGCCTATCTTCCTTTTTGCAGGAAGGGCAAATGGCATTTTTAGCATCTCTGTTTGCAGAATAATATTCTCCTGCCTCAGCTTGCTTGTTTCACAAGCTGTGAATTTCCCCTGTTCCTCCAAACTTTCCAGGTAACCACTCTATGCCTAGACCAGCAGGTTTGTGTAAACATTTTGCCTTAGGCAATCTCTTCTTTCTTTTTCCTATCATACTGTTACGCAGGAAGTAGTGCCTACCCTTCTGGTCTCCCTGAGCCAGTGAGCATTGTTCTTTTGCTTTGTTTGGCTTTTCCTGCTTGTTTTACCATGCTCTTATTATTCCCTGATTTAATGAGCCTCTTTTTTGTGAGAACTCACTCACCTTCCGGCTGCCATCGGTGGATCTGTAGGTCATGACATAGTTCTCGATCTCTCCCATGGGAGGAACCCAGGAGAGCAGGGCGCTCCGTCGTGTGACTTCACTGGCTGTCAGATTTGTTGGAGAATCCAAAACTGCAAGAGTAGATAGGGACCCAGGGAAGTGCAATTTCT
This sequence comes from Dasyornis broadbenti, assembly GCA_013397935.1. Lineage (NCBI taxonomy): Eukaryota > Metazoa > Chordata > Aves > Passeriformes > Dasyornithidae > Dasyornis > Dasyornis broadbenti. Next base: position 230,147 of record VZRN01001513.1, on the reverse strand, counting down.
CACATGCAACCACCTCAGCCCTGCTTCCCAGCTCAGTACACCAGGATTCAACCTTGCAACACTGAGCTACAACCCAAAGTCCATCCTCACCCTCCGTTTCAAGACCTCATCACCCATCCCTAGTCTTGAACAGAGCTCTGCAAACCCTCTAGAAGTCCTCCTCTACCTGTGTGCCACCTTAATGGTAACAGCTGTGAAATTCGTCTGCTATGGGACCTGTCAAACTGCTTGTGAGAAAAATGGGTTGTTGTGCTTTTCTGGACTATGGCCTTGGGCAAAAAAAAGAACCTGTCAAAGGTCTGCTTGGAAATCACATCCAGGGGAAATCACTGAAAGAAAAGGATGGATGGATGAATGTTGAAAGAATGAAAATAATGGTTGATGCTTGTTGACTAAAATTCTGTTCTTGTGTTGTGCCCTACACTGGTATTTGGGATTGGTGTTTGTGTCCTTTTCGCATGTAGCTATCTCTATGCCCATGGCATGTAACAAGAGCTTCGGCTTGTTCCTGCTGATTGCTTTTCCTCGAGTGGGTGCATGGCTAGGGGTGGAGTGAGGGAGGTGATTGTACATACGAGTAGTGAAGTTGGTGCTGATGGTCTGGCTGGTGAGAGGCCCGTTGGTGGCGTACATAGAGACTGTGTAGGTGGTACTGGGCAGCAGGTTGGTCAGCTGGTACTCCTGGTTGTCTCCATCCACAAGAATTGTTTCTCCTGCAACTGGAAGCAAAAAGGAATGAGTTAGGGTCGACATTGCAGGTGGTTCTCCAAAATGTGTTTCTGGGTATGACCCCATGAATAAAAGCACTTCTATTGCTGAAACACCATAAAGTACTCTGCAGCAGCTGAGCTGTAGTGGTGCTGTTCAATCTGAAGGATGGTCTAATTTTTCCACAACCCCTATAAAACCCAAGGCAAGGGTTACTTACCTATACCTTCTGTCAAGGGCACCCACTGAGCCCTGGGCTTTGGGATGGGAGAGAGGTCAAGGTGAACTTAAACAGAGCCCTAGTGTACCTGCATGGTGCGTGAGGACGAGGACATAGCTTTCCACCTCCAACAGTGGTGGGTTCCACCGGAGCAGCGCCTCAGTGGGAGTGATGTTGCTGGCCGTGACCCCCAGGGGGACATCCATGGCTGCATGGAGGAGAGATCCAGAGAGTCAGAGGCATTAAGAGACTGGACTATGAACTGGAACGGCATCTTGTGGCACATCGCCCTATGCTGCCCAGACACATGTGCTTGCACAGGAGTTACTGCTGCCCAAGCTGGAGTGCGGAGATGTCACAGCTTGTGCTACTCTGCGACCTGGGCTGCTCTTCCACTCTTTTCTTGATGCACAGTCTGGGATGTTAGGGGTTTTCTTTAAATTTTGAGGAGTTTGGGGACAGCAGAGGGTTTTATTCTTGCCGTCGATGCTGTTTGCGACAGGGCTTCCCCAGGGATTATTTCTGGAAATCTGTACTTCCTTTAGAAAAGGTTGTCATGTTTCTGCCTTCCCGGTGCCTGGTACACAGGCTTATCTCTTTCACCCATTACTACCCATGAATATTTGGGATATGTTTTGCTGAGAATATACTTCAAAAGCCCACATTGAGCCCTTGTGAGCCCTGCTTATCGTCTCCATTTTGTATCTGGCTGGTGTGAGGTCTAGCTTGCTCTCTCAGTCACCTGAGTATTAGTGCAAGCAGGGACTGCCAGCCCTGCCCAGGGCTGGACCTGACACTGTTTAATTGTTCCCTGCCCACCAGGAGCTCCTTCCCACCTGTGTACACGGTGATGGATGCCAGCTCGCTCTCCTCCCGGCCCCGCACACTCTTCACCCCAATCTCATACTTGGTGGCAGGCTGCAGGTGGTGGAGGGTGTACTCGGTGGCATCCCTGGTGATGGCCATACTGTCTGTCCTCCCTGCAAAGATGGAGCCAAGAGCTTTGACATCATGGCTGGCCCTATCTCTGGGGCTTAGGAGGGGCTTGGTAGGGGAGGGCAGTTCCACAAGACACTGAAGTTAACTGGGTTGCATTCCTGCAGGTGCACTCCTGTGTGCCCATCTGCTGGCCTGACTCTGCTGGCCTGATCTGTCCAGCATCATAGACAAAATGGGCCACGGGAGATGAGGTAGTGGAAGCAGGTGACGGAGGTGGGATTTCAGGATTGAGCCCTGAATTAACCACCTCTGGGGAGGACACACTGCTGGGGGCGATTCTATGTGCCTCTCTGTGCCAAACTGGCCCTTGGCTGCAGTGGTCCCTTCTCATCCTCATCCCAGACACCCCATCCTCTGTTCCTGTAGCCAACCTCAGTTTTTCGTCACTTTGCTTAAGGCACTGGGATGCTGCCTGGGTGAGGATGACCTGGTGGCTTGTTGGGCCTGCAGATGGAGGGAAGGTTGGCAGCTGTGATTTCTGGGTGTGAACAGGAGTGGTCAGGCATGTTACCTTCGGCAGCACGGTAGGATATTCTATAGTGGTCGAAGGCAGCTGTGGGAGCACTCCAGTAGACCATCATGGACTCCTGGGTGACATTGCCCACCCTGAGGTCCTTTGGGGCATCAATCCCTGGTGAGATGGAGCAAAAGAAAAGCTGTGGGAGATAGGTCCACTCCCCAGCCCCCTGCCTGCCCTCCCCACTGATGTCTCATGCCTGGTGAGGGGTGTCCCATGGTACCTGTTGTGATGGAGCCCACAACAGGCTCGGAGCTGATGCTACCATGCACAGCAACCAGTGACACAAGGTACTCAGTGGATGGCTGCAAGCCTGTCAGGCTGGCATGCCTACAGGTGCCATTGAGTGTGACCTGCTGTGCCTTCTCCTTGTCCCGGGAGCTGTAGGTGAGGATGAGGCGGTCTGCTGGTGGGGATGGGTCACTCCATGTGACATTCACACTGGAGGATGTCAGCTGGGAGAAGTGCAGCTGTGAGATGGGCCGAACACCTGGAAGATGGAGGGAGATGCAACCCCAACTGGCTGCAGATCCTTACCTCACGTTTTTCCCAGTGCTTGTATGGGAAATATCCAAGAGAGGTGCAAAGCTGAAGATCTAGGCTCTGCATTGATCTGAAATTGTGCTGGGCTCAAGAGGCAGAACCAGGAGGGGAAAAATTGTGCTTTTCTCAGCTCCACCTGCAAATGTCCTCCATCCCAGACCCATATGGTGGGTGATGGAGCTGTCCCACTACAGATGGTATGTGTTGTCTGCAGTTCATGACAGCAGACTTTTCAGCCAGAGGTCCTTGTGAGGTCCCCCAAGGCTTCATTTCTTCTTCTTATGGACACACAAGCCACCCTGACCACAGAGGACAGCAGAGGGCTGTCTGTTTCCCCCTGTTCTGTCTTGTCCTTTTGGAAGCCTCCAGCTAAGCAAGTGGGCTCAGTGCTGCTGGCCAAAGGGATTGTGCCACCACATTGGTAGGGCCGTCCTCCTTTTGAGGTCAACAGACCTACTTCTGTGTGGACACATTGACGCCCAGCTCTCATCCCTATCACCACCTCAAGGGTTTTGGTGTCAGGGACGCAGTGGGCTGGCAGAGGTGCCAACAAGGTCTATGCCCTTGCCCCCATCCCAACTTGTCCTTCCCTACCTGTGAAGGCATCCACTGTGGCCTCCAGGCTCTGTTGTCGTCCCCTCTCAGCAATGATGGAGATGGTATACTCTGTCCCAGGCTCCAGCTCCAAGAGGGTGAGCTGCGACTCATCCTGGGACACTGTCACTTCAGAGGCCATTCCTGAGGCAGGGGTGAAGGTGATGCGGTAGTGGTCAATGGGACCCATGGCTTTGGTCCAAGCCAGTGAGATGGACGTCTCAGTGGAGGCTGTCACCAGGAAGTCCCGGGGGCTGTCAAGCTCTGTGGGAGAAGGTTGGTACAGAGCTTTGTCCCCATGCATGGACTGTCTTATGGGGAAATCTGAGCCATAGGAGCCAGCTGTGCTTGGAGCAGGCAGTAGGGCTGAACTCACCAGTCCTGGCATTCATGGTCGCTGGCACACTCTGCTGGCTGTCCATCATGGCTGAAATCCCGATGCCATACTCTGTTCCTGGTACCAGATCTACCAGGGAGTGCAAAGAACATGAAGGAGTTTGAGGGCAGCACCTGGCAGGGTGACGGCAGGGTGTGACCCCTTCTTCCACCTCCCACAGGTGGGGACAGGGGAGGACCCTCCAGAGCGTCCCTGGGGTTAGTAGCTCTCCCACAGGTCAACAGTTCCTCTGCACATTGCAGAAGAGCGGAGCCTTTTAAAAAAGCCTTGTGGATGCCTTTGGACAGGGAATTTGGATTATTTTAGGTCAGAAACAAGCCATTTTTTAAAGTTGTTGCTGAGGTCTCCTGTAATTGCTGGCAGTGAGACAGAAGCTCTTGCGTGTGTGAACTCAGATGGAAACAATAAAGTAGTTATATTTGTTTCCGAAGAAATGCAACATCAAATATTGTCCCAGGGCTGGTGTCTTGGAGAGAAATAAATTATGCAGAGTAAATGAAATGCATATTAATTGGGAAAGGTGAAGTCTTTCCAGGAGCCAAATCAAACCCTGTTCCTTGGGGTGGACATATCCTGAGATGCCTCTCTCAAGGAACTTGGGAATTGAGCTCATCCAGCTCCTTTCTTCTTGGGCTGTATTACCTTCATGGGGTATCTCTTGCTTCTGCCTGTCACTTCTGCTTGGCTGCTGGTGGCTTTATTCCCCTCTTCCCTGTGCTTCATGATTTTCCCCCAAAGTTAGAAAAAGTTAGAAACTCTCTAGCTCAGCCTCACCATGCCTTGCCCAGGGGCAGCAACCCCTGGAGCCACCAAAACTTTTCCCAAGAGGTCAGGAGAGAGGGAAACTCTACTCCCCTGCTCTTCTCTTGCTACAGTGCAGTCTTGGTAATGGGGAGAAGATGGACCCCCCTTGGCCCTGCTCAGTAAGTGTCAAAAATTGTGCAAAGAAGAGCCTGGGAGAAGGGAAGGAGAAGGAAGAAATGAGCAGGAGAATATAAACCTTTTTTCTCCCAGCTCTTTTGGGAAGAGTAAAATTATGGTTATTTCTGTGCAAATGCTGATTTTTAAGAGACACTATGGGTCAGGGCCAGACTTGCTGCACTTTTAAGCTTAAATCTTTGATAAACTATGTTCAGTGCTATTCCTCACTGCTTTTCTTGCAGGCAGATAAGACTGGCTGAAAGAATGGCTGGTTCCTTTCACACCATGGATCCCACCAGGTCCTGGGTGGCTGGGAAAAAACCCCAATGGGTTTTGCATCACCTCCAACAAGACTGGAGGGCATGAGTACTCTGCATGTAACGCAGCTATGGGAGAGGCTCATATGCCATCCACACGATGACTATCATAGCTTTTTTTTCCTAGCAGAATGTGGTTTTTTTGTTATTTTCTGCTATGACTAGATTCTTTTTTTTTAATTGGTTTATTTGTTATGTAGTATCCTGGGAACTGGAAGCAATGCACTTAGGTGATTATGGAGGCACTACATAAAAATCACTTTCTACAATCGATTTAAGAATCTGCATCTCTGCAGCTTGCTCTAGTGGGGTTTCTTGCAGCCTTGCCTGAGTCTGGCAGAGACTTGGCAGCTTTTTTAGTTTTATTGAGAAAAACAAGAGCCTTCAGGCTGCCACATACTCCAAGGAAAGCTCAAGCCAAACCATGGATATCATCGCAGTATGTGTCACTGGGGTAGTGTTGTACCTCTGCCCAGGGACGGGGATTTGGCCCATTTTTAATACTTCTTCTCACCTAGAAAGTCAATAAATGTCCTAGACGAAAGCTAGCAGGAGTCTAGCACTGAGTTTCTGATCTCATCCTACTTCTCCTCATGCATTCTCATAACAGACATAGAAGAAACCAGCCCTAACATTCTTCTTCTTTCTGCATTCCACATTTTTCAAGATAAGTGCTCTAATTGCCTTGCTGCCCTCCAGCCTTTCTTGTGACTCTGCTGCTATGCCTGTAACTTAACTTTTGACTTTCCCGCTGACCTTTCTCCTATAACTCCATATAGTAGATTCTGGATCCTTTGAAGGTCCTGGGAAGGCACAGAGTCTACATGGAAGAACCTTGTGTCCTGCCATACTGAAGAGCTTCAAGATGAATGAGAGAACTTTTTCTGTATATGTCAGTCTTTTCTTTGCTCAAAATATGCCACCAGAGCAGCAAATCCATAAGGCAAGCAGTTCTACTCAAAAACCAAGAAAACCACATCTCACATGATGCTTTGCTGTGTTGCTACTTGAGGTGTTTGGGGCTTTCTTGGCAGTGGGATGTGGGTGGTGTTTGCAGCCCCTATGCTGGCCTGCATAATGTACCACTTAGAGGACTTGCTCAAAAATAGCATCTCTAGATTTGGGTCTGCTTTGAGCCCAGTTTGGAAAAAGGCAACAAACTCAGGCAGCCTGGCTCTCCATCGCTGCTCGCGGGGCATCATCACCCATGGCTCTTTCCAAACAAGCGAAGAAGAGAAGGGTGAAACAATATTTTTCTGTACATCAGCCTAAACAGGCTTCTTCCCATTTCTCACTTTGTTCCTTGGCAGCTCTGTTTGCCACCTGGACAGATCCTTGCTGGAGGTGCATTACTTGGGGGTGTATCCAGACCCCCACAGGGGAATACGAGCTCTCTCCCAATGAAAACCTCTCCAGTAACTAGTAAACTCCAAATCAATCTCAAACATGTACCAGCATAAGGGCAACTGAGTATTGGTGCTGATTTGGACTTTCCATTGCCCTACCTGCTTGATAGGAGGAGGATGAGGGGGGAGGAAGGCCACATGGATGCATGCCTACCTGCGAGGGTGGCCCGGGTAGTGGGACCAGAGTCGCGCTGCACTTGGACCTCATGGTAGTGCTCCCCGGCCAGGGTGCTGTAAACCACCCTGTAGCTGTGCACCTCGGCCTCACTGTTGTCCCAGGTGAGCTCGAGGCTGGTGGGGGTCCGCGAGCCCACCCTCAGGTTCTTGGGGGCATCAATCTCTGCACAACACAAGGGAGAGAGGCACTGTCTCACCATTGGGAACACACCCTGTAGTCTTGCCATAGTGAGACAGCAGTGGAGAGGTACCTGGGTGTGACATCCAGGAGGTCCCACATGCAGTCCTTCCCCCCCAGGGCATGTCCTGGCAGGAAGGGCTGGAACATTTGCTCTCATCTCCTGCTCAGCACTGATGGTGGCAGATGCCACCCAGGAGAGTTGTGCAAATGCTGGGGCACTTGCAGCATCCTCAGTAAGCTGGTTTGGGAGCTAATTCCATGTTATTTTAAAAAGAAAACTCTTTCCCCCCATATTACAGTAAAAGAAATAGAGGCACTATAAGTAAGAGAAAAAGGACTCTGTAGTAGCCACACATTGGCCTGAACTGCTCTTAGAACAAAACTGTGAGCATCTTTGTGGGCTCATTCACACTCAGACATTGCCCAAAAGGCTTGTTTATTAGTGCTGCCGAGGCTGTGTACTGAATCTGCTCTGGTTTGAACAATAAACCCCTCCGGTGAGCAGTAGGTTGGGGCTGGGCACCAGCAGACAGTGGGTAATGGATCTGGGTTTGGTGGGGTATTTTTCATGTTGCCTTTTAGAAATAAAGCAAGGAAGGCCAGTGCAGCAAATCAGTTGGGGCAAGCATCTTGTCTGAAATATTTATCTGTAGAGATATGTACACACACAATTCATGTACCACAGTTAGTATTGTAGGAGCCTCATATCCACCAGTAATGTACATGACAAATAATTTTTATACCATAAACCAGCACAAAAATAGACACTCTGACTCCTTTTTTATGGCATGGTAAATTAAATCCATTAGCTATCTGCAGGCTTAACATTAATTAAAGTTTTACTGACCAGTTAGGGTGTTCAGAGAAGATAAGAATAAGATAACCATGTTTCTGGCTGTGCTGGTTTCAGCTGCTTGACTGATGATTCCTTGGTCAAGGCACCTGCCTTGGCTCTTGATGCTGAGTGGGGGTGAGTGTCACCTTGAATTCAGACCCGTGCTGACCATTTTGGTGCTTTCAAGAATTGTACATGGAGTTATGGATGCTCTTAAGGATGTAAACTGCTGAGTTCTAGAGTTCTAAGCTGTGGGTCTGAACAGGCACTGGAGCTGGGGGGGATGCGTGTCCCAGGCAGGTTCAGCCTTGATGCTGCAGCAAGACATGGCCAAGATGGCATTGGCTTGGGGTTTGTCATAATATGAGGGTTTGAGTCCATCCATGCCTTGTCACTGGCATCTGGGATCACCTGGACTGCCCTGGGGACCATATGAGCATCACTGTGGGACACAGGGCATAAAGGAGACCTGTTGCACTGGAGGTTTAGTGGCTAAACAGAAGAGTAAGTACTAGTAGCAGAGGGGCAGAGGCCCATTTTAGGGTGTGTATTTTAGGGTGAGCTGAATCATTTACTCTGCATTTCTCTGTGATGGGATGCAAGACATCTGCATTCACATATCTCCATTCACACCTGCATCTTAACTATCATGTTTTCATTCCAGTTCTTCCTCCTAGCACACCACATTAAACTCCAGCTCACTTGTGTGAGGGGAAAAACAGGTATCGCTAAATCCCAGATGCAAAAAACCCTCAGTTTTTCTCTGGGTATGTCCTTGTTGCAGAACAGCCCATCTGTAGATGGCAGCAAGCCATCTGCCCATGCTTGCCCAGGCTCAAAAATTTATACCATTTCTCCCAGCAAGGCCAGCTAGCTACCTGTGGTGAACTGGACAAGGGCTGGCTGGCTCTCGTTGGCACCCCGGAGGGCACTGACGGCGAGGTGGTAGCGGGCACCAGGGCGCAGGGCCTGCAGGGAGTACTGGCTGAGGGGGGGCTGCAGGCGGAAGGTGGTCCTCCCGCCCTCCCCGTCTGCTAGCCCGTACTTCAGCAGGATGGCATCCACCTTGGCACGTGGCGGTGTCCACTCCACGAAGGCCACCGTGTCGGAGACATCCCGCACCAGGATCTGTGTTGGGCCATCAATGACTGTGGAGGTGGGGAAGAAATGGACACCTGTTATTTTGGGAGAGTTGGATGGGGAAAGGTAGAAGCTTTGGGGACACCAAGCTTCACGGATGCTTCAACCTGACCTTCAAAGTGGCTGGAATTAGTATTTGGGGACAAGGGAGAGAGGTGGCATGGACAAGAGGCATGACCCTGATCCCAAAGTACTTAGGGGGTTTGGTCCTTGTAGGTTCCCAATCTCCTGGCTCTTTCCTGAACCCTCTCCACTTTCTGTGAACACCAGACCAAGACCCAGCAGCTCTCTCGTTGATACCCATTAGAGGTAAAATGCAACTCATGCCCTTCTCTTGAGCTGGTTATCGGCAATAATTCCTCCTTAGCTTTTTAAGGTGGTATTTCCCAGGATATAAACTTCCTATATCTAACTGCAACATACTTTCTTTGCTCTTAGATAGCTGCTTGTACTTTTGCATGGAAAAACTTGTAATTTTCCTTTGTGCCCAACTCCTTTGTGCCAAACTATCCAAACAACTTTTATTGATGATCTTCCACTCAATTTACTCTTTTCTGAGCCTTCCCATCATTGGCAAAATTTATCAGCAACAGTATTATGTCTTTTGAAAGGTGTTGACAATGTGTTAGATAATGTGGGGCCAAGGACAGATGCAAGCATCAAGAAATGAGGAATGACTAGAAATGTTCCTATTTTGGTGCCAGCTTCTGGTTTGGCCTTAAACTGAGGGATCAGCACATAAAGGTGTTGATGTCTTGGCAGTGGGAAGAGAGAAGAAAATGCAGCTACTCTGCTGAATCTTTACAACTATCTAGGCATGGGGCTATGGTGAGTGTCCAACAAACCCTCTCAGATAAAAGGTTTTTAGCTCAATTCATACCAGGGATCTACTAGGAGACCTTTTTGGACTTTTTTTTTTTTTTTTTTTTTTTTTTTTTTTTTTTTTTTTTTTTTTTTTTTTTTTTTTTTTTTTTTTTTTTTTTGCAAAGATTTGGGCCCTTCCTTCCTTCACATCCCCCAACACTCAACCTTTGGACATCTTGGGCTCAAGCCCGGCTGATCGATGCTTTGAGTCCAGCAGGACTGGATGGATGGATGGATGGATAAATGGATGGAGCCAAGCCTGGCCATCGCCCCTGTGCCATGGCAGCATTGATGCACAAAGCCTGCCGGGCAGCCTGTTTTATCATTTACATGATCACTAGGTGGGTGAAAAAGCCCACTTTGGTTCTGTAATTCAGACTATACCACATATACATATACTGAATATACTGCATATATTAAAAAATGACAGTATATAATAAGGGTTTCCTGAATGCTGCACCTCAGGGTTGGAAGTTCTAGGCAACAAGCATGTGGGCAGGGTTGGGAAGGACCAGGGAGGGTTAGACAAAGACATGGAGGAATTTGGAGCAGTGAGGTGAGGTCTGGGGGCAAAATAGCAAAGGAGGAGGGACCACAGCCATGAAGCTTGGTGTTTAGGTAGGGGCTGGCTGTCCAGCTTGGCCAGGTCCAGGTCATTCACACTTTCAATCTCCAACTACTTCATGTTGTCTGGTCATCCAGGTGATCCACATCTACTTAGCTGTGTGGCATGAAACCATGCTTTTGCTGCTTGATCCTGGCCCAAGGTGTCGAGGCACAATAAGGGTGATGCGGATAAAGCTCTGACATGCCAACACAGGGATGCTTTCATAGAGCAGAGATCTGGGAGTCCACTGCTCCACCTGTACTCCCTGCAAAGGTCAACCCTTGAGTTTGAAACACCAACCTCTGTTTTTGCTGACTTCCCATGGAAAGGAAGTTTTGGGCTTGACCAGGAGATGTCTCTATTAAACCACGTCAAGCTGCACGAGGAGGCAAAGTGGGAGGAGAGGACTATGCTGGGGAAACTCAGAACTGCAACAAACTGCTGCTGGTGGGGGGACTCCTCCCTTCGCTCTTACCACTGCCTCAAATTAGCAGCACCTTATTACAACCCTCTGGCAGCTATTTAAGTGTTGTTTCCTTTTGGAACAGCTTGGATGGAGGTAGTAGACGTCTGCCTGGCTGCCAAAGCAGACTGCATCAGATCTGGTGTGGAGAACCTCTTCTCCCCTGTGGGCTCTGTCCATCACTGTCCATCTCCTTCGCCAAGAAGACCCAGTTGAATTTTCTCTGGTATACAGGATGGACTAGTGACTGGGCAAACAAATTGGTTTGGAAGGGACATGCTGTTGCTCCTGGCTTCCTGCCCTGCTGCCTGATTTGCCTGAATAGGTGGGAGTTGAGGGCATTGAGTGGCACAAAAGCAGGTGGGAGTTTTAATCTGTTATATGTAAGTAATACATTTGTAGATATATTTCTTGAGGGCATTCAGCCTGCAAAATGTGAGATTAGCAGAGAAGAATTTATCCAGATACATAATAAAAGCAGAACTGAGTCTTCCCATTGACCCAACTCCATTAACCTCACCATGGTTTCTTCACTTGTGGCAATTTAGGAGAGTGAAGGACAAAATACTGCATGAAGAAGCTGTTGCTGTGATGTTTGGGCACCTGGGTGCTGCTAGTTTCATCCCTGCCCATGCAGTGCCAGTCTGCTCATGGTGATGGGACCTTATTTTTTGGACCAAGCCCTGGGCACTGTTGTGCTGTCCCCAGGTGAGGCTCACTCACGTGTTGAGATGCTGTCAGAGGTGGGAGGGCTTCTGGCTTGTTCCTTCAGGGCCACCACAGTAACAGTGTATTCTTCCCCTGGCTTCAGCCCCGTCTGGTTGAAGGTGGTGACAGTGCTGGGGAGCTGGGCAATCACACCACCCTCATTATTCTGTCAAGGAATGAAATAAGCATTAACCCTCCTGCCCAAACTGGTGTTTTGGAGGGGACTGATGCATGGAGAGGAGGTTCCCCCCATGTTGCATCCTTCCATGGCCAGCTCTGCATCCCCAAATCACATTGTCACCTTGGCACATTCCACCATGGAGGTGCAGAAATCTGGGATGAAGTCACCCACCAAGCGTAGAGCACTCAAGTTACTGGGCTGCAAAATCCTCCTCATCCCTCCTCCCTCTCCAGCTTCTGTATATTGCCATTTGTGCCTCTCCTGTTCTCCAGAAAAGATGATAAAACCAAAGCCTTGGCTAGACTTGTTTTCCCTGCTTTCTGGTGCCAGGAGCCTTTTGTTGTTGATGTATAGGTATGAAGCTGTGAGGTCTTTATTTTGCCATTCCCTGTTTTTTAACCATCTTGATTACACTCATTTATACCTTGCAGTTTTGCCCCGAAAAACTGTAAGGCTTTAAACAACTGCAAAAGTCACCCTTCCTGCCAGCGTTTGGACAAAGGATCTTTTCTTGCTGCTCTCTTCACTAATAACATGCTAAACAAATCTTTGCACATAACTCTCAATTCATATTCATCTGTTTTCTCATTAAACAGGAAATCTTCCATTTTGGCCATCAACTGCCATTTTACCTTTCCCAATTTTCTTTGCTAAATCTCTCTTCTCTCTGTCTTTTTCCCACCCTATCCCCAGTGCAGGCAGCAGATGGGCAATCCTGCCTGACCCAGCTGTTTGGGGTAAGAGCATCACAGAGACCATGGATGAAGAGTAGCTCTGCAGGAAGCTGCAAGCTTCCTTGTCAGGCTGCTGAGGACCAAATTAGCATCTTCTCACCCAGTTTTTGGGAAGACAGGGAGCTCAGTTTTTCTCACAGATGTTTGTGATGCTGCTGTTATAACTGTGTTGTTTTTAGCCTTTGGGAATAGGTTTTGGGTTTATTTGAGATGTGGCAATGTTTTAGCATGTGCCCAAGCAAGCGTTGCTTGCAAGGCAGTGAAGGACACAGCACACTCTGCCTAACTTTAGGGGAAAAGCCAATGATGGAGACTCAAGAGAGGCCAATTTTAGTAGCTGATGGCGGGAGTGTGACTGTGACTTTATGTCCTGACTCATGGATTTGAGAATTTCAAAGCCCAGTGAGCTACATCCTTTCCCCACACAAGACCATGCATTCAGGAACAGCCATCCTTTTGTTACTTATCTGCCTTTAAATCCCAAAATGTTTCCATGTACTTTTAAATTTTAAGCTTTAAAATGGAAAAGAGAACCAATGGTTTCTATTTATCTGCTTCAGGGGGATGTTGTTCAGCTTAATTCCTGAGCAATAGTGAAATGTTCGAAAGAGCTATTTTTTCCTACCAAAAGCTTTTTCATGACGTTACTATATTTTTCAGCTTTAGTCCTGATGGTGAATGAAAATTATCCCAGGGTTTATACCTGCACTACTTGAGCTTCAACTTCTGACACAATTTGCGTGTGGATGTAGCCAACATTGCATTGAGAATCTTCCAGCAACTCTTTGGAAATGAGAGAATTGAGTTATTTAAGGCAATTGGGCCCTTGCTTTGTGCTGTGTAATGATACTTTATAGTTAAGAGCATTTAAAACTTTGGGGCCAAATTCTGCAGTTCTCCACTGCCCAGAGATGCCTTTGATTCCAGTGAAGGTTTTGTACAAGTGAAAACATCATAATTGAGCCCTTAATCAGCATTTCTTTTACTGCTGGGGCTTGAATGTTCTTATAAAGAGGCTCCATATACAATTGAAGCTATACTTACGGCTAAATGGTGTAGAAATTATGAATATAGATTAAATACTTGATGTACAATTTTTGTTGCTGTGCACAGAAAATATGGGGTATTTAGGGCAACATTTTTATCCTTTCCTCTTTTCTGGCACAATTTCTACCTGTTTGTTACTGTGATTAAAATTCCATGGCAGGAATTAGCTGTGTGTGTGACTCAGGGATGTTGAAGGTTGTTGTCTGAGAGCCAGCAGCTGCTTGGTTTGATCCAGGCTCCTTTGGGGAGCTTAGTGTAGAAAGCAGGACAAGGAAGAGGAGGAGGAGAAAGAGTCATTGCAAAGGAAGTGGAAGGAAAAAAAGAGGGTGCAACAACAAGAGGCAGTGAGACTGGAAGATTTATTTCCTGTTCTTGGATTTTTTTGGGGGGAAATTTCTTTGAGGACATGGATGTCTTGACACCAAAAACTAATGGGGAAATGCAGACTGGTGATGTTTGAGGAGTCTGATGTGCAGCACACAAATGGCAAATACAGGTTAGGTATTTTGGGACAGGGGTAATTAGAAACTGATTTAGGATCCAATGCCATGAGTGTGGCAGCAGTACCTTGGGAATGAAGCTGATCTCCCAGCCGTCAAACGGGAAGGAGAAGGGCTCCCACTGCACCTCTGCCGTCGTCTCTGTGATGGTCTTGAACTTCAGCCCCTGCGGTGTGGCAAGGTCTGGAAGGGAGCAGGGAGGGTGAGCAGAGCAGGGTGAGTGTGTGTGTGCTGTCAGTCCCCACGCTGTTTCCTGTGGGTATTTTGGTATTTGGGCAATAAAAATGGGGAACCTTTTGGTAACTGTTAGCAAAATTCCTTTGTCCCCTCTCCATATGGGTTGGAAGGAAAAGAAAGAAATGCCTGGGCCTACGGATGCTGAAGGATCCCACTGCATTATTGTGTGAATAGAGTGAATGATGAGGTTTCAAAGGGGTGCCTGGATACTTTCTGTATTGCCCCTGTCCTCTGTATCTTTAGATACAAGAAACATTTCTGGAGGCTGGCATTACAGCTTGATACTCTTATTTTCTTCTGGTCAGGACTGTGTTTCTCCTGATGCACAGCAGCATCCCCTCTTGCTGCACTATCACCCATATCATTGGGAGTCATCATGGGGAATCACCTGTTCAGGAGTGGGAGGGGAACCCGTGACTTCTGTATTCTATTGTAGTATTTGCTCTGAGGAAAAAAATGTAATGTTTTGGGCCACATTCTGGGGACTTCAATTGAACTCTGAAAGCTTTTTCTTCCTTTCAGACATCCAGGTTTTCATCCAGACCGAGTCTTTCTGAAGAGGGTGGACGCATTTCCTCCTTTCCTATATCCCTATACAGACAATTTATTTTTTTTTTAAAGGCTCAAGTTTCTGCTGCTAGAAGGTTCTTATGGAAAAAGTCAGCCAGCTTGAGCATCCCCTCTGGATACATGTGTAGCAAGCGACAAATGCAGTAGGGTACTTACTGGTCATCACTTTGGAGATAACAGGGATGCTGAAGACGTCACTGATGACTGCATAGATGCTGACGTTGTAGGTAACACCTGGCTCCAGATCTGTGATGGTGATGCTGCTCCAGTCCCCAGGCACCCGCTGCTGGAGCTGGGTGCCCCCCGGCACTGCAGGCTTGTATGAGACGACATACTCGGTGGCTGCCCCGGGGCTGTCCCACACCAGCTTGATGAAGCTGTCGCTGATCCCCGTCACCCGCAGGTTTTCAGGAGGAGCCACTGGTGGGAAGGGCAGAGGTAAGGAGAGTGTCAGGGTGTGCGTGGCTTATTTTTCCACTCCTGTGGGAGGGTGTGTAGGTCTACTGGTGGGATGTGGCACAGGCTGGGGGTTACAGGCTATATGTGGTTGTATTAACAACTATAGCAAGGTAAAGGCTCAGGAGAACCTGTTGCACTAAGGGTTTAGCCAGCATGTTGGGATGAACCTCACTGGGTTTTTGCTCACCGCCCAAACTTTTGTCCATGGTGTCTTTGGGGACAGGAATATCAGGGAGGTAGCCACACTGTGTGGCTTGAATGGGTCCTAAGTGATGCGCTCTGCCAGATATGGATTTCTCCCAGGCTTCATGGTGCTCCTATGGGACTCTGGACATCTTGAAACCCTTGCTTATATACTCAAGTCTCGCTCTCTCATGCGTGCCCCCCTCTACCTTCTGAGCAGTCCTGCCCTTCATAGCCTGCCTCGCAGACGCAGAGCCCATCCCGGCAGATTCCATGGCCACCGCAGGCGTTGGGGCAGTGCAGCCATGCGCAGTCCTCGCCGGCGTAGCCTTCCTGGCACACACACGTGCCGTTCATGCAATGGCCCTGGCCCGAGCAGTCGCGGGGGCAGCGCAGCTGGGAGCAATCCTCCCCGGTGAAACCCTCCTCACACACGCACTCGCCGTCCACGCAGAGCCCGCGGGAGCCACAGCCGGCGGGGCAGCGGAGCTGGGAGCAATCCTCGCCCCCATAGTCGTTGTCGCAGATGCACTGGCCCTCCAGGCAGACGCCGCGATTGGAGCAGCCCCGGGGGCAGCGGGGCTCGGAGCAGTTGCTGCCTGCCCAGCCCTCCATGCACACGCAGCTGCACGAGTCCAGGCTGAAATTCCCGTGGCCGCTGCACTGCGGGATGTAATCCAGCTGCCCTGCAAGGATGCAGGACCGACGGTCAGAACCCACAGGGTGGGAGGTGGAAAAAGGTCATTTTGGTCTTGGGTTAGCCCTTTGATGGGCTGGAGAATGGGGAAGGTGAGGGGCAAGCAGGGGATAGTTCTCCCTCTGAGTATGCCCAGCTTTGGGGAACTGATGGCGTTAGGGTTGAAAGGGGAATAATTGGTGATATGGGGTTATGGTGGCATTTGGGTGGATCTTTCCCTAGGGGACAGTAGCCTCCGTAACTAGCCTTGTGGTGGTGCAAGTGCTCCCTTTGGTTTCGCTCCAGCTCAGCACTCAGTCGATAGGAACCTCCCTAGACCTCTTACTGGAAAAAAACCTTTCCTGGCCAAACCCTCTGCATCAGCCATGACTCCTCTGGTCTCATGTCCACCCACTTTTCCTTTTTATAGGTGAGAAATCTCTATCTGCTTTCACTCTCCCCTGTAAGAAACAGGTCTGTACCCAAAGATATCATCTTCATCCCTATCCTGGTGAACCTGATTAAGACAGAGCTGTTGGCTGCGGGCACTCTGAGATTGTGGAAAAGCAAGGAAAGCGTGTGAGCTCTGTGGCCACCACCTCTAATGCTCCCTCTTTACCTGGCAGACTTGCACAGGATGCTCTGGGGGGAGGAGGGATGCATGGGGATGAAGGCACCAGTCACTGACATTGCTAATTCTCCCCTGTTTTGCCCAGAAATGCAGAGCCATTGCCCCAGCTAAGGGTTTATCCCAGGCAGGCTAATTTTTCCTTGCTGATTTTTATTGCTTTTCCTCATGTGAACCAAGGAAGAACAGAAACCCTTTCTGTGCTTCCTCCAAGCCTTGGGAAACCTTTGCACCCCAAAGACCCCCAAGCCCCAGGACTCTGTCCCTAGCTAAATTTTCCATCGTAGCTGACCTTTCCAAGCATCTCTTCCTATGGGGGATGCGGCAGATGCACATGTGAAAGCAGCTCAGTTACATGCTGTGCTAGACAGACCCATTTGGGTTACTTTACAGGACAACTCCCATCCAAACTGCGAATACTGGGAATGCCAGTCAGGATCTCTTCAGATCTCAGCCTCAGGTTATCAAAAGATGAGAGAGGATGCTTGTAAGTGTGCTGGAGGAAAGGGGCTTTCCTCAGGGAAATGTCTCGGGTGGTGGGGTAAGGATCCTGATCTCCTTTGCAGTGCAGTGAATTGAAAGCAACTCTGGGGAAAATGAATGAAATCATTCCAGATTTAGCTCTACTCATCTGTGATGAGAGAGGGGACTCCACCAAGCAATGAATGTTTAATGGGACTTTCTGTGTATGTTGCAAGTAACCCAAATAGGCCCATCAGAGTTTCAAATTAATTCCTTTAAAACAGGTTTTTCCCCATAGCATCTCCTATGTGATTTTAACCCTCACTTCGCACTGGTGTTTTCTGTTTTGTGTTAATTATTAATGCAGCTGATGAATGTGGCATTGGGAGGGATGTTGGCTGTGCCCATGGCTGGGAACATACTGACTTCCAGTGGCAACATGCTAGATGCCACCCCAAGCCACCTTGTTGTGTATCCATCCTTGTTTCTGCCTCCCTGACAAACACACCTTTGGTGGAACTCTTGACCTCAGTATTGGTTGCACCCCTTTCATTTTAATGTGTCCTACACATAGAAGTGTTGGGGTACTGCTGGAAAAATCACACTAATAGCTGCAAAACTTTAAAAAAAATGCAGTGAGAACTGGGGGTAAAAGGGTTGCTTTTCACATCTCTTCCTTCCGGTTGCTGTTCTTGGTGTGAAAATCAGTTTTCCCCTGGAAAGACACTATGTGTGGTTCTCCTTGTTTAGTGTTTTCTTCCCTGCAAGGAGCCCTAGTGCATTGAAGCCGTGAGCAGGGCTGGGCTGCATTTGGGATGAATGCCATTGGAGACAGGCCGCTCTTCATTGAGACAAGAAAATCTATCAGAAAGCTGCCTCCTGTGCCATGGAATTGTTTGGTAGCTCAAACCTTCCTGATCTATTTCATTTCAGCCGTATGCTGCTTTTCAGACTCTGAGGGACAGCTGAGGTGAAATGAGGGACTGCCTTTAATGGAGTAACCCTGATGGGACCTCTTGGAAGTCTCCATAAAAGCATGTCTTTTTATTCAGATGAAATACCCTGTTGATGAGTTTGTGTCTTTTTTATAGGTTTTGTTTGCATATTTCATGTATTTTTTGTAATTTTTAATCCTTTTTTTTTTTTTAACTCAGCTTTTCAGATGTGTTCACTCCCACTACCGAGAAGATAATGCGGCTTATTGCCAGCTCCCATGGGGCTGCCATCAGACCAGAGGCAGGTTAGGAGAGCAGCAGCTACATCTCTGCTCTCTGTCCCACAAGCACTGGCAGATTTCTAAGAGTGTTGTAAGGACTACAGAGTTGGAAGATTCCACTGCTCACCCCTAACCAGCTGTAATTTCATCTATAAAGGGGCTTCAGCTCTTTCCATTATGGAGTTTTTGCAAGGAGTGGGGTGTGGGCACTCAAGTGACCAAAGCCCTCCTGCCTTACAAGACTTAAGCTAAGATTTTTCATTAAAGCCACAGCCCCGTGATGGATAAACATAGGTTTTCCTCTGCCACCACTCTGAGTGGCATTATCAGCTTTTGTATTATTTCTCCTGCCATTTGTTCAAGCCCTCAGTCCCCAGCAAGAGCTAACAGGATGCCATTACTACCTGTGGCTGCATTTTCTTGGCAGCAATTGGAGGTGCGTTGGTCCCGGAGGATGGAGACCTCCCTCTCCAGCATCTCAATCCTGCTCAGCAGCTCCTGCAGGGATGGGAGGGAGGTGGAGCACTTGCAGGCCTGCTTGGGCATGTTTATCCTGTGGGTGAAGGTGACCTGGCTCTCACTGTTGGAGGTCTGCTCCGTGTACTCTGCCATCCGGTCGTCTTCTGAACTCACCTCCTCAGCCGAAGACTTGAACATGGATGAGCAGCAGCTGTCCAGTGGGATGTTGATGTTGTAGATGTGGTGGAAGACCATAGGCTGCTCTTTGATAGGTGGGCTGCAGTTGGCGAGGCCACCTGCCTCATCCAGCGCTGTCCTCTCAGCTGGCTCTGTTGTCAACTCCAGCCGACACTCAAACGGCTTGAGGACAGCACCCAGCAGAAGCAAGTTGAAACTGATGAACATATTCCTCAGGACTGGGTTTTCACTGTCAGTCCCCATTTTCCTGAGAGAGAGAAGAGCCTTCTAAGCCAGTCTTGGTCAGCCAAGAGCGAATAGGACCTGGGAACACAGAAGCAAAAGACCAGGGCTGGTGTTAGCCTCAAAACTATGCTCAGCATAGAGAGGCAACTCCTTCTTGGCAGTCATCTAGGCACAGGTGGGGCCAGCTTGACCCACATGCAGTCCTGCTGGCTTTGGTGGAGCCTATATCAGTCCTGAATGGAACCCATGACTGGTGGGGAGACCCTGTCATAGCCCTTGAGCAGTGACAAAGATAGATTCTTGTCGCTATTCCTTTTTTATTTAAGAAACAGTTAATCTAGTACTATCAAAGCACCAAATACTTATCTCTGGGCCACTTACCACATCTTACTTTGCCACTTTTCTGCCAGTGCCATAACCTTGAGCAATTGCTATCTCTTGCTTCTAATGACTCTCCTGCTCTGGAGCTCTCCTCTCCAGCTCCCTGGGGAACATCCCTGCCTCCCCCATTACCCTGTTGCTGAATGAAAACGTATGTTTGCTGGTTTCTCTCCAACAGTACTTGGGACTCCTTTGGTAGGCTCTGTTTTTTCTTCCTGGTTTTAAGAAAAGCAAGAAAAATGGGAATAACTCTGCTCTGACCATGCTCACAGAAGACAGGCTCTGTAAGTGGCAATTGGAGGCTGCATTCTCAGACTTGGACTCCTTCAAGTCCTTCTCTGCCTTCTGGGCTCTCCACTGGCTCCTGGGTGGCCCTGGCTGACCCACGGAGAGACTTCTTGTCCCTGCATAATGGGCGGCCGTGACAGGGGAAGGCATAGGGACTAATGAACACCAGCTGCATTTGATTGACTCATTGGTGTTCAAATCTCAGTATCCCCTACTTGGCCTCTTGCTTGGCTTTTTGTGTTTTCTCAGAGTGGAAGTAATTGTAGTCATGAGCCAGCTGTGCCAAGCTGGGCCAGTGCTTCAAAGCAAGACTCCTTGCAGGTTTGCAGGAGCATCTTAGACATGGGGAAATGAAATCCCTGCTCTTCTGATCCAGCCTGCCTCAAGAGAGAGGCCAGAGCCTGTTTGTGAGCACAGCTGGATGGGGGGAGAAGGGTTCTGTGTGGATGCAGGAATGAGGGAGTGGGAGGTCGTTTCATAAGTAAAGCAGTGTGAGCAGATACACATGGAGGCTGCTCGCTAATGACAATGAGTGGGGTAGTTGGGTAGTTAATGACTCTGTAACTAATAGACTGAACGTCATTCATTTGCTGGTAGAAATTGCCAGGCTTATTGATCTGAATCTCTTTATCCGTACATTCATTACAGCTGCCCAGCTCTCAGTTCTGAGTGGCAAGTCACTGCATCCTCCTCCTGCCCCTTAGGCAGGGCATGATGTTGTGGGAATATTGGCATCCCTGTGGCATGAAGCTAGGGAGATTTCTCTTAGTATCACTGGTTCAGCTCTTAGTTGTCAAATGGTGAAAAGTTGCCATGGTTTAGGCTGACCCTGGCTCAAACCAGGCTGAATCCATGGGTTCTGCAGGGCAGGTGGATGCTCCTTGGTGTCCTCCAACCCAGAGCACGCCATACATGCCTATTAATCCTTAGCTTCTTCCTAGAGGCTTGGGCTGGCAGCTCTGAAGCCCTGCCAGATTAGAGAATGCATTCCTTAGATGTTGCCTCCATTCCCTGTCTGGTCCTGCTCTGTCTCCTGCTTCTTGTGTCAATGATTTGCTTTTCCCTAAAGGACCCATCATGGTGAGCTCAGCCAGGGTGGGCTGGGAGAGCTCCAGGGTTGCATGAACAGTCTGATAGCTTGAGTCATGTCTGCCTTGGAAGAGAAGTTGCATGAACATTCCTCCTTTGGGTTCCTCATTTTCCTATGCTCCTGATGATTCCCAGTCCAGCTCACACTGCAGTGACAAAACCATTAAAAACCATTGACTGGGGGACTAGATTCAGGACTGTATTTTTTTTCTCCCTCCTTCACAAGGTAAAGAAGCCAATTTCTGTGGTTATTTAATGTGTAAAATTGATTGCATTAGAGCACATTTATCTAGCGTAGTCTTTTTTTTTAATTACACCTTTGTTGTCCCCAAATTCAGATAAAAATCCCGGCTGGTGGCTTTCTTGATGGCTTTGATCTCTTGATCCCTAGAGGTGGCCTTGGAAAATCTCCCATCCAGAGCAGTGAAGGCAGCTTTGAACCTATCAGTTTCCTGGCCTCTGATGTCAATGTCCTTCTCATTCACTTTCCACTGGGCTGGGACAATGCCTCTTCATCCCAGAATGCCCTCTCTGTACCCAGGATAGGACAGCTGATGTTCAATTGCCTCTGGCACAGCACAAGCTTAGGGCTGCTGGTTACCTTCTGTTTGTTTGGCTTTTTTTGGTTTTTTTTCACCTACAATCCCCCTGAAACGTGGGTGTTTGAATTAAAGTTCAAATTAAAGAGTTATTACAGTTAATTATGAAGTTTGGCAGGCATTGAGGTTTCAGCTCCAAAGCATTTCAACTTTGGGGAGCTGTGAAAGAATCAATCTGCTGCAATTTCTCTGTGGTGCTTAATAAAAAATACAGACAATATAAAACTGAGAAAAATATTTGAGGGTTTTGCCAAACATACACCACAGCAAAGCGCTCTCTTTCCCTCCCCATCAGCCTCTCTCCATCCAGGATTTGTGTCTTATGGGCCAGCAAAGGAAGAAATATAAAAACCCTATTAAATCCACAGTGCATCCATGCTAATTATTGTTTTCAGTTATTTTTACGTTTTGCTGATGGGCTGTATTAGTGTGAGCAGCTTTGTGAGAACAAACGCAAGAGGGAACCTGTGTATGTAGACGCTTGAAGCAGCTGTGCCAAGAAAGTCAGTAATGGTGTGGCAGTGGTTTGGGGAGTGGAGGAAAAAAGCATCCCCCCAAAATGCAGCACCAGATCCCCCAGCAGCATCTGCAGCCCCTTTTTTCTAACTTAGTAATGTGAATGTAGTGAATGGAAACTGTAGCCCAGGGGCTGCTGCAGGATGGGTGCAGAGACATCAGATCTGCACAATGAGGATGATGCCAGCAGTTTTGTCTGTGGCATTTTGTGGGGATAATTTAATATTTTGATGGTCCAACAATATTTCTATTTTCATGGTGGTTCTGATGAATTGCTTTGGTAAAAAAAAGTCAAATGTTGCCTGAGAAGATGCTTGAGAAGGGAAAACATTTGTTTTTTCAGCCAGATGTTACGTATTAAAAAGTTTTTTAAGTCACTAAAGATATGAAAATGAAGTGAACGTTTTGTTTCGGTGAAAAACCGTTCAATCTACCTAGAGTGTGTAGAGATGTGTATGTGTATATATATATTTATGGACATTTATTGCATTCTCTTTTTCTGAACACCAGATAAACGCCAAGCCCTGCTGTTTGGTACACATGACAAACTGGAAGACCTACTTGGAGCCTATTTGGAGTTCATGCCTGCACTCATCCTTGCTGCTGACCAACAAACCATCAAGAAACAGAATTTGCTGCCTGCTTCCTTGGCGTGTCAGAAGCAGGCAGGTATTTGCTAACACCCAGCAGTCCCTAAGCCGTGTGATTAGAGCTGTGATGTGTTCCCTGCTGGAGTGCAACTGGCAGGAGCCAGACCTCTATGATGGATTTGCTCCCACAGCTGTTGATGGTGGGAGTGACCCCAGGGTGTGGTGATGTGAGAAGCCTCTGAGTGTATTATTTGGACTTCTATGTTGAAAGTGTCTTGCGGGTTTTCCAGAAACCAAAAACACTTGCTGGTGGATGGCTTTCAAGGCTGCCAAAATCACCAAAGCGCTTAGTGCAGATGGTGTTTGTTCCATGTTACAGCAAGATGCAGCCCATGCAGCTTTCTTCCTGGGTTCATTGGGAAGGAAATCAGCTTCATGGTATCCCTGGTTAGCTTCCCAGCCTTAGACTTTTCTTTACAAGGTGATCACACAGCTGCGAAACTGATGTGGTTTGCATTGCAAACTCTGACTCCCAACTCTGGAGGTTTTTAGGATCTCCAAAGTGAGGCTGCGGTACTTGCTGGTTTAGGCCAACTCATTGTTCCCATCTATCGGTATCATTATTGCCTTGACATTGAAATCTCTCCTGGGATGCCACGTCCTTCAGCCATGGCAGGTGAGTATGTGTACATGGCTAGGCACACGTTGTCAAGCACTGGCATTCAGGGAAGTGGCGAATCACCATCCTTGGAGGAATTTTGAAAAACTTGTATATATGGCACCTGGGGACAGGGTTTAGTGGTGAGCTTGGTGGTGCCAAATTAATGGTTGAACCTTGATCTTGGAGGTCTTTTCCAACCCAAACGATTCCAGGATCCTCAGACTCTATGGTGTGTGCCTTGCTTTTGCTTTGCCTTGTGATTCAGCAAGTAGCTCTTGTGATTTTCCTGTCCTACTGGAAAGAATTTGCATTGCAGCAGCTGCTAACAAAGAAATACTGGAAATAATTGGGTCAGCTTCTCAGCTTGAAACTGCTGCAAATTTGGTGTCACAAGACTGGTCTGCACCAGTAGGTCCCTCCTGAGCAGAAGTAGAGATGCAGCATGTCCTGCAGACCAATTCCCTCCTGCAGCTTTCTGAGGGGAAACAGCACTGGTGCCCAGTTATTACTAATCTACTGATGTGAAATTTGTCTGTTTAAAAAGGTTTTCATGGCATTAATTCATGGGCAGGGTGAAGGTCCTTGCTATGTGCAAGCAAATGAAGCCCTCTCCCTGATCAGCTCCTTCTGCACCCTCTGCTTAATTGCCGTTCTTATCATCCCTCTAAACACAGCCTGTTGCAGGATTTTGGGGAAATTAAAGGAGGTGGAAAGCTTAGAGGAGCAAACCATCTGCTGTAACACTGGTTGCTTGAAGGCCAGACTCTGTGGACTCATGGGGCTGGAGCTGAGGACTCGCAAGGAAACCTGCTCAGAGAAACACAACGGAGTGTTTCCATTTCCATTCCATGCTGTCACCAAGCAGCCCTCAGAGAGGGAATGATTTTCACCCTGCTGACCAATTACATGTTTAAGGATTAAATACTTTGGTACTTTTACCAGTTTTCTCTAACTGTATGCAGAGTAAGAAATCTATAGCAACCCCAACTGACTGCAGATTCTGTCAGTTTAAAAGTTCACGCATGCCTGTGTCATTGCAACCTACATTATGTCTTACTTTCATTACATATTCTTTTATTAAATTGCCATGGAATATGTTAATAGTCTCTGTATACTCCCACAGGAAAGCAAGCAGTACCTTAATACAGAGGTTTTGGGGAGAATCTTCTTTAATTTTCACATTAAGAGCCTGAATCCAGCATGTCTGGCTTCACATCACCTTGACAGCTGTCTCCTGCCCACTGCCATGAGAAATCTGGGAATCACCAGGTTAAGTCTTATTTTAGCAAAGGTGCCAGCTCTAATCTGAGCTTATCCCAGCATTTTAAAGAGCAAATTTTGGTGCTGTCTTCATTTATATATGTATATTTACATGTACATTATCAGCTCCCCATTCAAAGCAACTGTGCTTAACCACAGAAGAATACTAAGTACAAAATTCGCTTCTGTGACTGGCTTGCAAAGGTGCATACCCAATTTTATACTGAAGACCAAGGTGGGTGCTCAATTTCATAATGAAAACTGTTAGCAATGAGCTTAGTCTGGCCACTGCCTGTCCCTCTTCACTGTTACCAGCCCCAGTGCTCCATGGGCAACGCTGGGATGTAGCATTGGCTGAAAAACACATGGTGTGGCACAGGATGGCTCATGGTTAAAGGTTTTCCTCTATTCTCCAACACAAATATAAAAACCTATAAATACCCATAGTGTCCAATGTCCTGCAGGAAAGTGACCCGTTGCCTTCTGGTTCCATATGTAACGCCCTGGTCCAGTGGTGTCTGAAATCCCAGCTCCTAATGGGAATTGCTACCTGCTAAAACTGATCTCTTCCACACCAACTTGTGGGGCTGGACATGTGTTTCGAGTTGTGGCAGGTGAGTATTGGTAGCCTGACCCTTTGAGCACTAAGTTTTGATGTCTGTTGGAGATGGCCCCTTGATGCCCCCTGCTGCCAGGAAGCCCTGTCTTTTGGGACTTCCTGCCTGTGAAAAGCCCTCACATCCTGCACTTCACACCACATATTTATTCACACTGAGCTGTGGAATAAATCCCTCCTCAACAGGCCAGCGTGTTGCAGAAGGGTTTATTTAATCCTTACATGTTGTCTCTGGGAGTTAAAGGAATTTTACCAGGGAGAGCTGGGGGAAGAGGCTGGGATAGCTCCCACGCCTGTTCTCACTGGCACCTCCATTTGCCCATAACAATGCTCCTTGGGGCATCACTCCTGCCCTGTGCCTGGGAAGAGTTTAACTTTCTTAAGAAGGATTTTGGGATGGGGACAGACCTTTCAAGATGCTACCCTTCAGTGCTAAAGCTCTGCACTGTGTTCCCAAGCCCCATAATGGCCCTTGTCCCTGCCCCAGAAGCTCTTGGAGCTCCACTGGAGATTCTTGGAAGCTATAAATGAGAAATTAACTGCAATTATGGAGCAGTGCAGGGCATAAATACCCTCTAAATCCTCTTTAATTACATGGTAGCACTTAATTACATGGCAGGTAGAATGTAAGCACAAAAATAAATATGATTGCAGTTTTATCTTCTGCAGAAGCACTGCTAATTAATTTTGGAGGGTAATGTAGGACCTGCATGGTGTGGACTCCACTAGCACAGTACTGCAAGTGTACTTGCTGTCCAGGACAGACAAACTTCCCTTCTTCTCCCTCTCCAACAGCCACAACTTTGTCACTTCTTCCCATTCCCCACTCAACGTCATCCCTCTGTCTGTCTGCGTGTTGATGCACAGGCAGAGACTTGAAGATGTCAGGATAAGGCAGGACCAGTCAGTGTAGTATCCACTCATTCTGCTGCATGGAGAAAACCAGGTGTGAGAACCTCCACGATTCATTCATCCCACCACAATTATGCTGTGAACTCACATCCTGTAACAAGCCATCAGGATTTGGATCATTCTCAGCGAAGGGCATAGGGCTTTTTGCCCCATTTGCTCCCAACATTCCACTTGGGTGCTGGCAGAAAGTCCTCATGCTTATCTAGCTGGTGCTTGGCTGTCATGTTGCATTAGAGTCTGTGAATCAATCCAGACCTCCTCAGGGCTTTGCTGAAGCAGATGCAAACCTAGCTTGGGATGCATCTTTGCCAAAACGCTGCCACCCATTACCCCCAGCAGAGATCGACCATATGCCTTGATGAAGATGAAGGAGCGTGCAGTGAAGCACAAAGTCATGTTGAAGAACTTGGATGGACCTTAACTTCTGTCATCCCATATAACCACCCCAAAGACATTTAAATGGAGAGCAGTTCTGCGGAGGAAAATCCCTGCTACTTCCCTAGCTTTTTAAAACCATAATTACTGGATTGCAGCATTTTCCCATGGGAACTCTGGGCAAAAGCACACAGGAACTCAGTTTGCTTTCAGTAAAAGCAAACCCACATGATGAAGTCAAATGAGCACAGTTTTTAACTTGCTCTTCAGTTTGCCGAGTCATTTATATCCTCACCAAACGTCGGGGGGATGGAAAACAAATGTTTATCTGGTGCATTTTTGCAGTAATTTTCTGCCCCAATATGTAATTTTACACCACAGACATGAAGCAGAGCTGATGTGATCAGAGTTGAGTGTGCTGTGACTTTCCCCCACCTGCTTTTTAACCCCCCATACTGGAAAAAGTTCAGATTTTCCTTTCTTTTTAATGTATTACTCAAACAAGACAGCATGTTACAGGTGATTTACATGCACATGCAACCTGGCAGGTAGCTGCAGGGATCAGAACCCTCCAGTAATCGATACTTTCTACTCGCCTTCCCATTGTAGTTTCTGTGGAATATGAAGAGCAGCAGCAGATACTTGTGGAACAGATTTGAGGCTGGAACAAAGCTGCCACAGTGGAGCTGGCTGGAGGGTGATTTTCTTTGAGCAAAGCTCATACCACATCCCTTTTGGGGACCTGCAGCATCTCCTCAGGAGGGGAACAATCGTTGGTCAGTTATCACAAGGAGCCTGCGAAGATTTTCTATCATGTCCCATTGAAAAGACAACTAAAGAGAGCATGACCAAGCTGGAGCAGAGAAATGAATGGAAGTCCTGCTGCAGAGACTTCATTTGATACATAATGTATATAGAGTTTGCAGTAATAGCCACTTTTTTCCCACCCAGGCAGCTGGGCTGGATTTGGATGTATTCCTCTTCCCAGGCAGTATGACATGCTCTGTTTTGTCTGATAGGTTGATCTGGGGCTTTTCTCACCACTGGCCAGCCACATGTGTGGGTATGGAGAGAAGATGGCATTCCCAGACAGGTCAGGAGGAAAGAAATGCACTGGGGAAGCAGTGTTTGGGAGATATCCTGAGGTTAATGTGTGCCATGGATGTATGGCTGAGAGGAGGAGTATAGCCCTGGATCTGCACATGGGTACCAGCTGCCCCAACACCAGAATGCTGCACCCTGAACTTCCTGCCAGCCCTGATCCAGCCCAATGCTGGAGAGGTGGCTTCCCCATCCCAGGAGCAAGTCCCTCATCCCACTGCTGAAATTATGTTTTTGTCTTCAAGCATGCTTTCCAAAGAGTACATGGCATCTCCCACAGGTGGGCCCCGTCAGGAAAGATGGGAACTTGGAGGTGACCAGCTAAATCACCTCTGGTTATCCCTGTAGCGCACTGGAGCAAGGATTATCCTTTGCGATCCCATGCTGCTGGTACAACAACATGAAGTGTTCCCATCACCTTCCCTGCCCAATTTTCCTCCCCTTTGACCCTAACAGCCATCACAATGGGACGATCCAAACTATGGGCTAGCCCTTGTCCTCCCTCTTGTGGCTTCTCAAGTGGGTCTCTTTAGGAAGCAAAAA
>VZRN01001513.1:143531-201820 GCA_013397935.1 Dasyornis broadbenti | reverse complement strand
AAGAGGGAAAAATTTCCTCTTGCGTCTCTTATTTTTGGGCTTCTGAAGCAGAGCAGGAGGGGAGATAGGGGAGGAGAGAGGAGGACTGTGAGCACTCCCGAGCCTCAGAGATCCTGGTGACACAGGGATTTCCTAACCTGCAAGAGCCTATCTGGCTTGAGGTAGTGAGAGGGGCTCACAGGTATAGGACAGAGTTGGTCTGGGCTTTTAGGATGGGGGTTGTGTATAATAAGTCATGCTGTAGGTGTGCAGTACAAATCCAAGATTTTCTTAGGTTCTGTCTTCCTACCAGCTGGAATAGCCTCCATGGATGTGTCTGGATCTGAGGAGCTGGCTGGGCACCTGGCACCACTGGAGGAATATAAAATGGCTTTAATCAAGGCACACCAGAGAAAATCCTCTAGTCATTTTGTAGCAGGCCTTGAAGGCTTTGTCTGGAGTGATTCTGTTAAAAATAGATTTGTTTCTGTTGGACTTCAGCAAAAAACTTGGGCTACCATATTAATGAGGGTAAGTGGGAAAATTCATGTCGCTCCCCATTTTACATCCCTGTGGAAGAACTGGAAATAGCCTCAGCACTTTTACTGCAGAGATAAACAAGATCCTTGGGAGGGATAATAGCTGTAGTCAGTGTGGGCTTGCAGCAGCTAAAGATTGGACAGTTAAGGGGTTTTTTTTGCCCTACAGTAGGGAAGTTCCTCATTGAAGAGTGGGTATGAATGCATAACATAATTTCATGGAGTTGGTGTGGGGTGTGAGAGCTTGGAAGCCAGTCCACTGTCTTGCCATATATTTTAAGTAAGAGCTTGGTTTTCCTCACTTTAGTTCTCCAGCTCATATTTGTAAGTGTTAGGGTTAGTTCACAAGCGAACACTTAAAATCAATTTTACCACTGTTTTTATGCTGAAGAACTCTGTGGAGATGCAAGACTCTGTCTTACATGATGAGGAGACTGCTTTAAGTCCTGTGATGGATAGTGATGTAAGTCCTTTCATGAACGGGTCAAAATTCATCTTTGGATTGACTCTTGTGGTCCCCAGTGTCCCAGAATTCTGGCTCAGCACTTCGCATTTCCAAGACTTTTATAATTTCTAAGCCAAAATTAACCAGAGTCAGTTGAAGCACACTTTTTTGCCTGCCTTTGCTGTCCTCTTTCACTTCTGATCAAAGCAATAGATAAATGACAAATAACACGCTGTGGCCATTCAGGTAGGGCTTGCCGAACTGAGAAATGAGATCTCTTGGGCACCAATTGCAGCAGTGGAAACAGCCAAAAATATTTGCAGAGCTAGAGCACAGAAATTTGAAATTGAGGAATTACTGGCTGCATCCTATTCCTACACAAAGTGAGGAGCAAATGCCTCTTGATGCCTGCTGGGAGTGGGACAACCCTGTCAAATTAGACAAACTCAACCTGCTAATTGTGGTGGACTTGGACTGCATCTCACACACCTGAAACAGCAAATAGGAGAGTGTTCAGAGAGATTTCATCCAGAGACCTGGACAAGCTTGAGGAGTGGGCCTGTGGGAACCTCATGAGGTTCAACAAGGTCAAGAGCAAGGCTTTGCACCTGGGTTGGGGCAACCCCTGATATCAACACAAGCCAAGGAAAGAAGGGATAGGGAGCAACCCTGAGAAGAAGTTCTTAGAAGTAATGACAGGTGAAAGGCTGGGCATGAGTTGACAGTGTGTCAGCTGACAGCCCAGAAAATGACTCTCATCCTGGGTGGGCAGTGTAGGCAGCTGGTCAGAGAGGTGATGCCCCCCTCTACTCTCATGAGATCCCACCCCTGGAGTGCTACATCCAACCCAGTTGTCCTTAGCACAGGAAAGACAACCTGTTGGAGTAGGTCCAGAGGAGGCCATGAGAAAACTGAGGGCTGGAGCATCTCTGCGACGTAGACAGGCTGGGAGAGCTGGGGTGTTCAGCCTGGAGAAGAGAAGGCTCCGGGAAGACCTCAGAGCACCTTCCACTGCTTAAAGGGACTTGGAAGAGAGCTGGAGGGAGACTTTGGACATGAGCCTGAAGTGACAGGACAAGGGGGAATTGCTTCAAACTGCAAGAGCAGTTTCCTATGAAATGCTGAAATAGCAATCTACAGAATTGTACCATGAACTTCTGGAAGTTTACTTCTGTGCTGCCAATCTAATTTTCCATTCTAGATAGATATTTTAGAACTCAAAGTCCTCTTACTTTGGTGGGATTTTCTGTGTAGCACTTTTCTTTCTCAAAGTCCAAAATACTTTACTAAAATGCACATGAGAAAAGAAAACAGAAACCTTGTAAGTGATCCCTCAGACATGTGCTTGCCTGGGCATGTGACAGGGATGACTCCACTGCCCAAACTGTGGAAAAAAATTGATTTTACCATCTGGTCTGATATTTGGGTGGGTTCTCTTCCTATCTTGGCTGGCCTTGCCATGTCTAATATGGTGTTTAGCTGGTCTCTAGGAGATACAACTGAGCTGTGATGTCTCTGATTGCTTGTCTTCTTTTGTAAGTGCAGTAAGCAGAAAAAAAATGTTCTTTGAATGCAAGTCTTGGCTGAAAGATCAATTGCAGGTTGACATGCTTTTTTTTTTTTTTTTTTTTTCCNTTTTTTTTTTTTTTCCCTAATATTCAGTTTTGTAGGGCTTGGAGAAAATGTGGGGGAAACTTTCTTTTCATGCAGCACATGGATGGGACAAGCTCTGCTGCCAGGTTCTGGGCTTTTATCACAAATTGCCTCCCCAACTATTGGGGCCAAAACCGTGTGGCCAGGGGCAGAAGTGAGCCAGGACTGCTTATACTCATCTCAGACATCTCCTGTCCAAATAGATGGACACTGTAAAGCTAGAGCATGGTTGGTGTTTAGCCTACAGTGTCCTGGTGTGCCTCACAAAGGGTCTTTCACTTGTTAGTGCTTGTACAGTGCTGCAAGATGCTCTGATAGAAGATTTTCTGGTTGTAAGTCATAATAATTTTCATATATGATTTTATTTGTTGGCAGGGAATGGAGTCTGCTAGACACATACCTACCTTGGCTACTGTGGAGAAACTAAAGAAACACCAAGCATTGCTAATAGTTACTTTGAAATTCCACCTTCTTCTCCCCATGCTTCTCCTTTCTAAAATTGCTGCAGCTCTGGCCGGTGAGATGGGTGATTGGGGGGAGGAGTGCCAGCCACAACTAATTAGACGTGTATCAACTCCTTTAAGTCTATGTGGCTGCACTAATTTCTGTGCTCATTTATGTCAGCTGAGATAGGTTGTGAGCAGAGGATTGTGGTGAAGGTAGGGGTTGGTGATGTTCTAGACAGGTAAGGTAAGAAGGAGAGGAAAGGGGGCTGCTTGTTTTTTTTTTGTTGTTGTTGTTGTTTTTTTGTTGTTGTTTGGGGGTTTTGGGAGGTTTTTTTTGTGCTTCAAGAGGAGCATCTCAAGTTTTGTGTGGTGCCTGTGGGAAGCTGTCTTTGATACTGGGCAGAAAAAGTGCTAGAGATCTCAGTAGGGCTGCTTCTCTCTCATTCCAGTGTGTGCATTAGCATGCTGCTGGTGTGCTGCCTTCCTGGGAGTCACAGAGGAGTAAATACATCAGTCTTCTGTGACCTGGGTCCTGTGCTCTGGAGTTCAGGTCTACTTCTTGTGTTGATTTTTCTGCTGTCTCATTTTCTACACTGCTGTGCTCTCTTCTGTACCTCACATTTATATAAAATATCAACATACATGTTCTTTATTTTTTTGATGTGTAGTCAACCCCTCATCTATGCAAAGCCAGGATCATAGAAGGACATAGCAGTTAATCATAAAGAAAGCAACATATTTGGAGAAGATTCAAGTATTGTCTTTAAATCTTCACACCCTGAAAAAAATTACATTTAAAACCCAAATTTAGAGGAACAGTTGAAGGCAGTAAAATGCTTTCTGTTTGCCAAAGTCAGGAGGCACGACTGTCAAGTGGCAACAGTACTGTCTCCAGCTAGGGGTACTGGAGACATGGAAACTTCTGCCCTTAGCACATAAGGCAAACATAATCTAGGTTCCCTAAAGCATTTTCTGGGTATCTTTCCTGCATTATCGCCCTGGGAAGCGATGAGTGTGGCTGTAAATGATAGAAGGAGGATCTCGCTCCAGCTGGAAGCAGTGCATCTGGATAAGGGGAAGCTGCTGGACACTGAGACAGGGAACTGTGCCCCCTGAGTTGCCATGGTCACTCGCCATCAACTGATTTAAAACTCAGTCAGCAGCTTAACAAAACTCTGTTTATCCTTGCTAGATATAATGTTTTGCATTTTTGCTATACTTAAGCCACAGGATAATGTTCTTGTGCATGGTTATAATATGATAGAGCCCCCAGTGAAGCACCTGCCTTTCCAAGAAGCCTAAGTAATATTTTTCAACAAGCATTTCAATGACCTTTGAATTCCTGTGGAGCTCTTGAGTATGTGTGACCTGAGGCTTTGGTGGTATGAATTGAATTCTGAAAAAGCCTGGAAGCATATTGATGGCTGAGATGCACAAAGGCTTTGGAGACACAGGAGATATGATAGCTTGTTATCTAGAAGTGCTTTATTGTTGGACCACAGCCATGGGTGCACACATGGTGGGCCCATCCATCTTGTAGCAGACGTGCTCATGGTCTCACCAGGCACTTCCTGCCACAGGAAAATGCAAGTTCATGTTGAGTTTAAAAATAAGGTGATTTTCTAGTTTGGGGAGCCAAAAATTTGGAAGTAAAAAGTGTTGGTGCTGATGGGATCCATCCATTCAACAATTATGGTGGCTCTGCTGTGTTCGCACAGCTGCAGCTGTCTGCTTTGGGTCTGTAATTATGTTCTTGTCAACACTGGATCTTCATAGAATCATAGAATAGTTTGGGCTGAAAGAGACCTTAAAGCATATCTAATCCAACCATCCTGTCATGGGCAGGGACACTTGTCCTAGATTGCAATATACATGTATTCTATTACCATCTCCACAAGCTGTTAAAGCAGGTGGGGCACTGTTTGTTATCTATGACTCACCCTGATAACTCCCTCCAAAGGCTATCTCTGTTAATGGGCCATCAAGAGCCCACTGCATGACTCATGGAATTATCTCGTCCCATTGTAAGATGCTCTGCCCAGGGGGTGGAGCCAAGCATTCCCACCTAAATATAACCTGGACTCTGGAACCACTAGGGGGCCCTGCCTACTGAATTCCGAGAGGAAAAGAGCTACTACTGGACCTTCAGGGGGAGACCAGATTTTCTACAGGATTNTAGTAAAGAACTATTATGCCATTTCCCATATCTTTGCCTGAGAGCCCTTGGTTTCAAAGTTATAACGATTTGGAGGGAAGGGGGTCACATCCTCTATTCTGAGGCGGGTTTCCACCTTCCTTAGCAGACACCTGTCTTCCAAACCAAGACAGACACCTTCCACTAGACCACACTGCTCAAAGTCCTGTCCAACTTGGTCTTGGACATTTTCAGGGATAGTGCATCTACACCTTCTCTGGGCAACCTGGGCCAGTGCCTCTCCACCCTAATTGTGAAAAACCTTCTTCCTTATAGCTAGTCTAGGTTGTTTGTTTTTTTTTTTTTTTTTGAGGGGGGAATAGATGATAGAAACTTGCCTGCATTTGCTGTCAGCCTTCCTTGATACATGAAAAATTACTTTTTTTATTTGCTGTCACAGCAGGGACTTAAATATCCATAAAACTGTATTAGTTGTGGAAGTCCCTGCTTCCTGGGGCTGGGAGAAAGTAACATGGCTGCTGGAAGGGACCATCATGTATTGCCAAATGTACAGAAAAACGGGGCCTGGGGCAAGGGAGTAAATCTGCTCCTGAGAAGCAGGTCTGTGAGCCCTGCTGAATGCTGTCAGTGGCAGTGGAGCACCCTTGTGAGCACTGCTCAGGCACCTGGCTTCAGTCTGGGTCTGCCTGCTGGAGTAATGTGTTAGTTTGCAAAGGCAGATTGAGGCATATCAAGTCAGCACACAAACTTGTATGTAGTTAAATTTTGTATCATTTTGGTTGAGAAATGGCTCTAAAGCTTGAGTATTTATTTTAAAGGGAATCTCTCAAGCCATGTTTCAGTATAACTTGTTTTCTAGGAAATCTTACACTACAGGGAGGGAGGAGGAATTACTGTAAAGCCAAATTTTGGTGGGTCTTGGCTTCCTGTTGCCGAGTCTGGCTGGAGTGCTGATGCTAAGAAAGCAGAGCAACCTTTGTGGAGAGCCAAATGCTGGCTGTGAGTTGAGCTTGCCAGGGAAGAATAAATTTCCCAAATACACTGCTCCAGAGAGTGTGACCAAGCCTGCGAGGAGGCAGCACCAGGTGTGGGACATGGGTGAGAATTTACAGTGTGGTGATCACAGCCTTATGCACTGGCTACCTGGCATGGCCTTTTGGATGTTTCCTTTACATAGTTGTATCTTTCTTCCCTAAAAATGGGGAAGGGAGATGGCATCCTCTCTGCTGCAGGAGGCAGCTGATTCTGCTGCACACTCAATCCAGAGCTGTGCTTCCAACATCCTGGGCTTTGCCATCTCTTCTCCCACTAATATCAGTGTCTCCTGGGGGGCTCTGGAACAGAGCTGAGGCTAAGAATACTGGTTTCCTTTCTAATTTCATTTTTAGACCCAGCCCTGAGGGTGCAACGTCAGAGCTGCTGCTGCTTGCCTGAAGGCTGACTCAGATTGAGCTGATGCCCAGGTGAAAGAGCTCAATGTATCCACTCCTGGTATTCATCTGCCACAGGAAATGATGTCCTGATTGTGGGCTCATCAGCAGTGTTTGGAGAAGACAACCTCCTTCCCAGCTGTGCACACAGCACATCCAGGTGGTGACAGGCGCTCTGCAGCTCCTGTGTATCACTGCTTCTGCACCATGTGGGAAAAATCAGCTTTCCTGAAGACAGAGGTGGCTAAGGGCAGTGTGGATGCCTTGACCACACCAAAACCAGATTCTGTGGTGTCTCCACCTGGTTCCCATTCAGCACCTGCACCCCTGGCAGCACTGCTTGGGGCTGCAGACTGGTCAAGGTAATGGCTGGGAGGATGCCAGGATTTCTCTGCAGCATCTGTTCTGTGTTTCTAAGTGAGGAAACTGCCATGGAGCATCCCTTGGAGGGATGTCAGTGTGGGAACGACTGGGGTCGCTGCTCAGCTTTAATCCCACTGAGCAGCTCCAAGCCAGCAATGTCAAACCCAAAAGCCAAGTGTCCCCCAAGATGTGCCACCACACTGCTCTCTGTTAGGGGACTTGTGATGCTGCAGGAACTTTAAAGGCAGCCCCATCTCTGCAGGATGCCTCCTTTGTATGAGAGAACCATCTTCCTCTTCCTCCTCATAGGATTAAGTTAAGGATGAAGAAGATGAGATGTTTGTACTCTCATTTTTAAATGGATACCAGTAAATTTTTGCCCATTGCTTACTTACTGGCTATTTTATAAAGTAAGTTGTATCTCTCATTGCTTGGACACAAAAGCAATGGCCATGAAAATCCCCTTTGTTTGTTCATCTGACAAACCCTGAACTGTAAACTGTACGTTTGGGTTCAATCCAATGCTGGATCCCAGTGAGACCCATGAGCTCATGACTGTGATATACCTGATTTTTATTCCAAACTAAATGACCATGAATACCAAGAGTGCAGAGTCCAACTCTCCTAATCCTTACTTAAACGAAGAAGCAAGAAGAAACCATAACTTTGGGGAAATGTATCTTGAGTGATACATTTGCATTTTTTACTCCCTTGAAAGCAATAGCTCTTAATCGAAAGTGGCTTTCTTGCTGGTTCTTGTAGATCATACTCTATGAAAGGGCAAGAGTAATTCTCCCTGCCTAAGAAAAGCTGCACTGGATAGTTAAAACCACTATTAGAAAGAGCTGTGAAGTCCTGCAGGTTTCAGGGTAATTCTATTAGCTGCATTGCTCTTGCATCCTGTAGGATTTCCCCACAGGATATGGTTTCTCAGGCAGTTTTAACCACTTATGCCAACACTCAGGCATCTACAAAAGCCAAAATAACATAATTTCTTCTAAATGATGGGGGTTTCATCTCCCTTTCTATTTTCTTCTCTGTGCAGCTATTTCAGAAGCACCCTGCGTTTATACCGGATGCTGATGCCTTCACACACTTGGATTTTATACTCTCCTGCCACACTTCAAGGCTGTCTAATCCCTTGATGCCAGCAGGATGTGTTCCTGTGACAAAGTGGGAGAATGTGGATGATGCCATCAGCAACAGGAGCTGGTCCCATTGCTGCAGACACCCCAGTTCCTCTGGGTACTAGCACAGTACCTCACACACAAGCCTTGCACCCAGTGCCCAAATTTGCATTCCTGGGTTACCACAGAGCCTGGAAGGGCTTTGGCTGATGCCTGGAGGTTCTGAAGACACAGGACTGGGAACTTAGTGAGAAGCAGGTGGCAGAGAGCAATAGAAGATTTCAGTTCTTACTCCTTGGAGTTTCCCTTAACTAGGAGGCAAAGTCCTGCTCTGAGTTTCCCTCTGGCAGCCAGCATCAAGTCAGACTAATTTTTTTTTTCCTCTCCAGCATATGATTGTGTTCTTTGTTTCTATCATGCTGTCCCTTAAGGGAAATCACAGCCACTCATGCACAGGCTGGTGGGAGCCCTCAACCCTGGGCATTTCTCAGTGTGCATAATACTGCTGCAACATTCACAGACCAGCTAAGTGGTGAGCTCTGTGGGAAAGCAGGCTCCAGACAGCTTAAATGCTTTATTCTAGGGCTTTGGACAAGACATTGATCCTTTCCACCTCTGTGTCCTGGTGCCTTCTCATGCGCTACCATAGAGTTTTCATACTATTTTACTCTGCTCTAGCCTTTTCCAGGTTTTTCTCCTACATCAGGCAGTGTAAGCAGCTCTTTTTCAAAATAACCAGCAAATATCCTGATCCATTAAAATCCTTGTGCAAACTTCTGCTGAGCTCCCTGGCCTTCCCTGTATTGGAGACAAGGGACGTTTTCCTGGTACAAACCTCCCAAGTAAGAGCATGTGAAAGCTGACTGTTACAGTTTCTCTTCAAAGTTCCATTGCCTTTTGTGATTTTTTTTTTTAA
Organism: Dasyornis broadbenti; assembly: GCA_013397935.1. NCBI lineage: Eukaryota > Metazoa > Chordata > Aves > Passeriformes > Dasyornithidae > Dasyornis > Dasyornis broadbenti. Next base: position 192,767 of record VZRN01001513.1, on the reverse strand, counting down.
TTTTTTTTTTTTATTACATGACAGTGCTCACAAAATTTCCAACTTGTTATTTGTCAGGACTGGAGCCTCTGGTGATGACAAAAATGGGAGGTTTTTCTACAAACTTCCTTGGGCAGCTACAGCAGGTTAGTTATTAAGGGCTCTGTGCACAAGTTCATCCTGTAGTTGAGCAGAGCTTCACTTCCAATTTCCTATCTTATCCTTCACCCTTGTTCTGTTTTCCCTTTGGGAGACCTGTTGTAGTGAATTTTTTTTTATTCCCCCCTATATCTAGCAGAGCTTGATTTGGCAACTGTCCAGGAGAGGAACAACTTGCAATTGCTTTCTCCTTTGGTGGTTTAGGTTATTGCAGCTTCATGGTTTGCTGTTGGGAAAGCGATCAAGAAGTAGTCTCACCTGTGACTGAAAATGGACTTTTAGTGATAAAAAATGTCCCTGGGTAATCTCTGAGTCTAGTGCAATCTTCAGCATTCTTCTTTTTTGATTTTTTTTTTTTACCCCCTTTTTTTTTCCCTGTTAAATCTTCTATTTATTTCCCAGGTCCTTTGCATTTGAAGGATATTTCTTCTTGCTTTCTGCTTGGTCATGTGCAGGTGGTACTTTAAGCCCATTAAACCCTGTGTGCTGGAAACGGGCAGAATCCAAAGGTTTTGAGGAGCTCTGGGTCAAATATGCTAAGAAGTGGCTGATGGAAATAGGTTGAGTTGGGGACCAACAGAACCAGAGACACTTGATATTTACAGGGTGTCCTCTTGGGGAGGGAGGTTAGGATCACCTTAATAAGAAAAGGTACCTGGTCATGCTGACAGGCTGCCAAAGTAAGGAGGTGCCACTTATCTGCAGGAGAACAGATGACAGGAAAAAAATGTGACAGTGAAGTCAGAAAAGGGAGGAGAAAGCAAAATAACAGGGTGAACATGTCTGTGCAAATGTGGCTGAGCATGGGCACATAAAAAGGCTGATGTAGATGCCTGGTACCTTGCTCATACTAGGGCTTAAGTAGCATTACGGGGATTTGGTAAGTTGAACAGGAGTTGCTGGGGAAGAAGAAATGAAGGAAAGCAGTGTACCAAGTATGGGGTGCATTTGTCCTGTAGATTAGCAAGGGGCTGGGAGCAGGCAACTTAAAAGGAGTGAAACTGGTGAGACAGACCTCATGTGAGTTAACTGGAGGAGGTGGGTGGATGTAAGTGGCTTTTAAAACCCAGAGTACCTTCAGCTTGGTGGTAAATGGCAGCTTAAACTCCATGAGTGATATAGCAGGACAGAGCTGTTCAGTTCAGCTTGTTCAGCACACCACAGAGGGTGTGTTAGTGCAACATCTCCTCTCTAATAGTGAGGAGGACTACTGGAAAAGCTGCTATTTTGAGCCTGATTTGGGACAATAGAGGAGAACTGGCTGAAAGAAGTGGAAGGTAATTTCAGGAAATAAGTCATGAAACCAAGAAAGCGGGGAGAACAGCAAAGTAAGGATAATGAGCTGCAAAAATCTCAGGGAATCAGGCAGCAACCCCTGAAAGGTAATCCAAGGGTTTAAGGAACGTAGGTAAGTTGGCAATTACTTAGGAACAAGAGGAAGATGATGCAGAAACTTGATGGACCTCAGATAGAGAAGAGCTGCACGAAAGGGGATCTGATGCCAGAGACCTGGCAACAAGGACCACGGAGCAGTGGCCACACAGCTACAAGTTGGAGATGCAAAGGTGCAGAACAAACTCCAGTGGATTGTCCATTATAAGGCTATGCAAAACCCTTTTGTAAATGCACAGGAAGGAGGAGAGCTGAGCAAAGCCCCAGCGTGTTGCTTAAATGAAGTTCATTGGGGCCTTTGCTTCAGCCTTTCCTTGCACCCAGCTAATTAGGACAGGAGTATTAAATGGGGCAGGAATTCAACTTAAACAGAGGGCAGATGACCTGCCAGGGTATTTAGAGCAGTCAGGTGTGCTGGTGTTGGCAGGACCTGCTGAACTCCCCCTTGGGTGTACTTCCAGAGCTAATCCAACCTTGGAAGTGTTCAGGGCTTTTCCAATACTGCAGGGCAGGCTCAGGAGTTAGAGGCTTCAAAACGGGGAACAATGCAAGATGTTATTAAGCAATCAATCTGTAAGAATCTGGAGGATAATGAGGTTAGAAAATGACACCTGACATGGGTTTGTCAAGGGCAAGTGAAGTGAAGCGAATGTGATTTTTCTCCTCTGACAGGAAAACCAGGCTCATGGATAGGGGAGGGGTGCTGGATGGGGTGGGGCTTGGCTGGTGGAGTGTGGCAAGCAGCCTTGGGAGGATGACCTGCCCAGCAGGTGGGGTTGGGGACCTTGAGCTGAGCTTTGGGAGAAGGTGAAGAGCTGACTCATCATATAGTATTTAAAACAACCACCTTAATACATGATGTCATCAACTGCTTTCTTAATTGTCCCCCTATGGCAGTTAGTGCCTGTGCTGCTGCAAGATGATGTACTCACTTGTGTGTCCAGCTCTGCCCTTCCTAATTCTTGCCTGTGGTCATCAGGTAGTCCCCATCACCATCAGCTCTGCTGCAGTGGCTCTTCATCCTTGTCTTTGTGGTGGGCTGCCCTTACTGGGGGCGTGAGGCCATCAGTAGTTGCTTCCCCATCCCTTTCTCCTTGGTTCAAGACTCTGAAGGGCAATCCAGCCCTTAAGCAAACATTGCAGGACTTACCCAGGTCATTTGTCACAGTGCTTTTTGTTGTCTCCTCTGCTTTTTACCTCATGCTGCAGCACAGCATCCCTCCTCCCCACAATCTGCACCTCCACTTTGCATCTCCAGGGACTGCAGCCCTGCCATGCTCATGGCATGCCTGCATTTGTCTTAAGGATTGACCTTTCACTTATTTTTAGCCTCATGGCCACCTCCAGCACTGCCTGTCATGATGAATCAGAAATAGAATCTTCTCTGCATCATAGTCTTCATTAAACTGACCATCGCCTTCTACCTGCTGCAGTCATTGCCTCATTGTAACTCCATTACCTGTAACAACAAACCCATTACCATCCATTATCTTTCTTACCATCTTCTTCACAAGGCTGTTATTTGCACCGCTTCCTTTACAGCCATCCCCTCCTCTATTAGGATTCCATTATCTTTATTACCACCCCATTACAGTCATAATTATTCCCATTACAATTTTGAGAATGACATCTCCATCCATGCATGTCGGTGTCTCCATTAGCCCCATCACCAGCTTCTCTTGCTCCATGTTCCCCACTGCCTTCATCCACCTGCATTCGTAACTATCCCCAGACCAGCGGTTGTATTCTAATTGTTTTTCATTATGATCTTATAGTCTTTTGCTGTTCTTGCTTCCTTTATCAGCCATTCTCATCTCTCTTGTGTACCGTAGCTGCAATGGGTACTGGGGTGGGAGCCGAGACTCAGGTCACTGATACTATACTGGTCTTCCCCAGCCTTGTGCAGGTAATTACAGCCCCATCCCTGTCCTCCTTTGCAATTCCAGCACTTAATCTCCATTGCAGCCCTTATTACTGATGTTATCTTTCTGTTGGCCTTCAGCTCATCTCCACTGCACTTCCCAGGCATGACCTCCTCCTTCAAGTGGTGGTGTTCCTCTGCATCCTGCCTGGGTAGAGGAGCATCCCTGACCCTACCTGATTTTTCCATAGCTAGAGCTGGACAATGGCTCTAGGGGCCTTTTACCCTTTTAAATAAAAAGAATATCTGTGTGATATTAGCAAAAGTGGTTTTGTCACAAGGATTCATAAATTCTCATGGTACAGTGCTAAGCATCACATCCCAGAGAGGTTGTGGGGTCTCTTTCCCTTGAGAAATTCAAAAGCTATCTGGACAGATCCTGAGTAATATGCTCCAGGAGATCCTGCTTGAGCAGGGAGGTTGGTCTAGATGACCCCCAGTGGTCCCTTCTAACTTGAACCATTCTGTGATCCCATTGGTGTTGCTGTCACCATAGTTTCAGCTGTGTGCCCACCCCAACCAAGACCTTCCAGACTTGCCTCTGCCTCGCTCATAGCACTTTCATCTTCCAGAAGCCACGCTGGGGACTCAGGAGTAGCCCTTAGAAGTTTTTTCATCAGCACTAAGAGGAGGGAAAAGGCTTCTTGTCTGGCATAGAGTGGGCTGCACCCTTTAGGGTGCCACAGAGAAGTTGTGTCCCATGCTATGTCCTGATCCAGCAGAGGACAAGAGCCCTGGCAGTGGGTCCAGTCCCCGTGCTCCTTGAGAGGACTTTGAGAGATTGGAGTGGTTACAGAGAGTCGCAAAACTGCCCAAGGATAAGGAAACTGCCAGCTTTGAGAGCTCAGTCTGCCTTCTTTATCGCAAAGATTGAGAAGTGACTTCATGGCTTCCTACAAGAACTGTCAAGGCAGGGGAAATACTAAAGAAGGTACTAAAGAGCCCTTTACAGCAGGGAAAGGCAGCACGAGAGCAATGGCTGGGAGCGGAGGCAGGCAAATTTGGATGATTGATGCAGCATGTGGGGTTTAAGTGAGAGCAATGCCCATCTCCAGTGGCTCCAGGGGACTGTGAGTTGGGTGTGATATTCCTCACATCCCTAACCCCTGTAGGCAGAGAAGTTCGTAGCAGCTTGCAGGTAATTAACAACTCTGGTGCAAGAGGGGGTGTAGCTCATGTTGGAACGCCCCTGGGTTATTTCCCACAATCGATAAGCTTCATAAATAGTGTATCCCCCAGGGGAAAAAGCTGCCTTGCGCTTATCAGATTTTGTACTTGTTTGGCTTAGCAACGGTAAGAGGGAATGCGGCTCAGAGGGAAAAATAGAAGCTATAAATAAGTATAGGGGAGTGTAAGTGCAGGCACAGCCAGGGAGCTTGGGCTGGGTGACCCCGTGCTGTGCAGCTGCCTTACAGATACCACTGGGAAGCACCGGAATGGGAAAGCTGATTCAAAGCTAATGAAGGGAGAGTGAGCTGCTATGCAGGGGTAGATAATAGCTCCCAGTACCACTGTGCCCCGCCCTGCAAAACTTGGGGGAATTTTTCCTAATTCTGGCTTAGTTAAAGGCAACCAAAGAAAGGGAGATGGAACACAGCATCAGTCTCTCATTATTTCTTTGCTTTGTTGCCCGCAAGGGCACCTAATGGAGCTGAGCCTGCTGCAAACCACGGGGCAGTGCCCTCCATGAGGGATGCGCGGGGCACTATCGCTGGCACTATTGCTCTGCCATTCCCACAGGAATTTGGGGAGAGCATTTAAACACCCAGCGATGACCTCTCCACACCTCAGCGGTGGCCTGGAAAAGGCTGAATATAACACAGGAAATGTAAGCTCTTTTGGGATCAAGGGAAAACATTTGACTGAAAAATTGGGAAGCAGCATGAGGATGGAGACTGGTTTTTCTGGCTTTTAGGTTTAATCTATAATCACAGGTTTCCACTTAAAAAGCACAGACTGGGATTTCCTGAGCGCAGATAGAGAGCTGCATTTCTACCATGACCTGCCACCTGCACTTTGGGTTTTATCCTAAATAAAAGGAGCAAGGAGCTGGCAGGAAGCAGACAGCAGGGTGGAAAACAACTTTGGGATTAAAATAACACCCTCAGTAAGCCCTGGCTAGCAGGCCAGGCTGCTCACTGCACAGCTGAAGCCAGAACATCTGGGAGGTTTCATAAATTAAAAGAAAACACAGGTTTCCTTGTTGTAAAGCACAGAGTTACAATGGGAAGTAGAGCATAAAGGTCCTTATAAGCTTCAAGATGGAAATTTTTGGTGAGGTCAGTAAATAATTCTGGGGTTGAAGTGTGGTAGCACCATTTTCCCCAGAGCCCCTGACGAGGGGCTGATCCTGGTGCTTGTTAGCCCACATTCCCTAAGAGCAGGCTCCAAATAATCCATTGCCTCCTGGCTGGGTCCTGGACCAGGCAGAATAGCTTTTTCCACCCACCCATTGCAATTCAGTTGTGGATAGCAGCCAGGGGATGTGCAGGGCTGCAGTCAGCAGCAGGAACACTGCAAACTGATGAGCTGAGAAGGGAATGCCTTGGGGAGTCTTTAACTGCAGCTCAATTACATAAGTGATATATCAGCCAAGGGGATAATTTACTGTCTCCAGACAGATGCTTTACTCCTTGCAACAAGACAAAAACAAAAGCCAGCATAGCCCCTATGCAGGTGCTGCCCATGCTGGGGACACCTGACATGTCAAGACCTGCTGCTCTTTACTTGCATAGCATCAGCCCTAGGGACTTTGCTGACAAGTGGTTTTCTACATGTGCTTGGCCTGGGAATACCTGTAGGAGTAAATTAATACCTACTCAGCTACTGTATAAGGGGTGGGTTTATTCCTTTTTGCCCCTGGGAGTGTTTTTTTGAGGTGGGAGGATGCGTGCTGGTCCCCGCTGGCTGAAAAGCTTTGCTCTTGACCCTGGCTGCTGGACCATTCAGTTGCTTCATGGTTTAAATTTCACATTCTGCGGGGCTGGCACCGTCTCCTGATCTAATTTTGTCCCAACATGCAACCTTAGCAGACTCTGCTAGGGACTAAGCCTTGCTCGCTTCAAGGAGCTGCTGCACTGGGAGCAGCGTTACATTGCAGGGACTGACAGGAGCCAGCACATCCCCATCGGGGTATCTCTCTGTCACTATTCCTCAAAAAAAAAAAAAAATCCCCACTTTCCATGATGTGGCTGGGGCTTGCTAAAGCTTTCCAGCCCCTGTCAAGGCTGCTCTGGGAGCTGGAGCCCAGATGGTCTGAAGAGATTACTGCAGCCTCCTGGGCACTCCATCCCAGGCACTTTGGCAGGCATGGATTTCCTCCAAATGTCAAAAATAAATAAATTCTCTCCACATTAAAAGCTGGGAAGCCCATGAAAAAGCCATGTACACAATGAAAACAAATATATGGTTAAATAACCTCTCTAACAGTATTTCTATAAAATGCCTCTCTAAATAATGCCAAGTGAAAAGCTTGCTCTGTCCTGATTAACTGCAGTTGGGGAAGATTGTATGAAATCACTGCCATCAGCTGATTAAAAATGAATTAAACTGAATGGAAAACAAGTCCCAAAACCTCCCTTCTCCTTTCCAATTCAGGGGCAAAATAAAAATAGCAATAAACCCTAAACACTCCAGAGCAAGCACAGCACTAAGACACCCCAGCCTGAGGATGAAATAGGTGATGGGACCTGGGATGGGGTCATGCCAGGATGACCAATTTAAAAGGAAATAAACTAAATGGAAAACAAGTCCCAAAACATCCCTTCTCCTTTCCAGTTCAGGGGCAAAATAAAAATTGCAATAAACCATAAACACTCCAGAGCAAGCACAGCACTAAGTCACCCCACCTTGAGGATGAAACAGGTGACAGGGACCTGGGATGGGGTGAGACAGGGAGCTTGATCATAGCCACTCCATGGAGCAGGTGCAGGACCAGATGTAAGAGTCGTAAGGGATAAAGGAGGTGCTGATACAGATTAATTAAAACAACCTAAGTGAGCCATTCAGTCCTTTGCCTCTTGAACAGTGCCCTTTTTAAAAAAGATTGGAGTCAGCTAAAGTGACTTTATAACATTTCTCTCTTATTTTTGCTTTATTTTTAGCAAGCTTAGCAGACGCTTGGGGTCAATATATCCAGAGAAATCCCGGTCCCAAACCTCCAGTGTTGTCCTGATAAAACCATCCCAACGTGATCATGCTCCAGTAGTGAAAGCCAACAGGAGGTGATCTTTCATACAGCAAAATTCCATCCCAGTTTCATTCCAGAGAAAACATCCCCAGCGGCATCACTGGTGAACACTGAGAGTGAAACAGTGAGAAAATCCTGTTTGTTGCACTCACACCCTCGTTCCCCATTTTTCCCAGGAAAAGACTCAGAGAAACAGCAAGGCCTCAAATGTTTCTTCTCCTACTTGTTTTTCAGTTGTTCCCATTTTCTCAACTATTTTCTTAATAACTGCATAGTAATTATTGGGTCTTGTCAACACCCAGCTGGTGTCCTCCCTGTCTTGGGGTTGGACAAGAGGCATCCTAGGCTGGAGCAATGAAGGAGAAAGGTCCCAAAATTTTGGGGATAAGAGGGTGCATCCTTCACTGAAGTTGTGCTAATGACACTGCTGCAATGTCCCCATGGTCCCCTACATGAGTCGGACAGAGAGTCTCAGGTCCTGGTGTAGGACAGCTGCACTGTTCACATCGTGAACACTTCCTGGACACAAACCCAGCATATTATGAAGGACAGTCTAGTTACTAACTCTAATTACTACGAGGAATGTATAACCCAGATTATTTTATTTTTTGGCTTTCACTGTGTGTTTTGATATAATAAAGAAGAATTATTGACTACCAATGGGACCTGCCATCCTAGCACTTTAACTACAGCCTATTTTGAGACGCCAGAACTGCAACTCAGTGATCCTAGAAGTTGCAAAAACTGTTGTAAAAACTACTCTTTGCCCAAGCAGTTGTTAAAACTTGTCTCCAATGATAAGGGGAGGATGACTGCTGCCAGGTGCCTTGGGGCATGGGTGTCCCCACAGGGTCCCAGTCACCAGAAAGAGGAGATTGTCCCCTATCCCCATCAGCATCCGACCCTGTGGGATGGGTGAAGACATGATGGCTGGGGGTGAGAGCAAAGAATCATCGAGATGGATTCTTTTCCACTCCAGCCATGCTGTAAAAAATGCATTTAATCGCCTAGCCAGTGGCAGGGAGAGAGGGGAATAAGCCAAGAGCAAAGCTGGGCATGGAGAAGCTGTGGCAGGGGAGAATTGCTCCTCCAGGAGATGTCAGAAATGCCTCTATGCCTGAGGGAGATTTTCTGCTTTTTGCTCTGCCCCTCTCTAGCTTTCCAACACCAGGACATGGCTGCATTTTCTCCACAGTGCTGGCACCCTAAAATCAGCAAAAATCCCCATTATGAGTGTTAATAGGAGCAGTGTGCATGCTGTGCATGCTATGCATGCATGCATATATATATTGGAGCATCTTTTCCAGGGTGCAAGGTGATTCAATTGGTAGTGCAGCCCTGCCAGGGGTCCATTAAGGGTAGGGAGCATGGGGGGGGGGGGGCCCTGGGTGGATGCATGGCCGCAGCCAGGAATTAGCACTGAGGTGCCTCTCACTTTGTTTCAAGTAGCTCTTGCGACTTTGGCCATAAAATTAATGTCTGAGCAGATAGCTGGGAAAATAGGAAGCCATATAAAGCAACTTGGTTCTTGGTGGGGGAATTAAGATGACTTGCATTTGGAACATACTGGGGTTTGGTTGTATTTCTTTCCCCTCCAGAGATGCTGAGTTGCCAGGCACGATGGGTACCATGTCCCCATCCTTCTACCCACCCCACCCCAGCACTCCCTGACCTTCAGCTCCCTGGTAGTGCTCTCAGTCTGCTTCTTATTTGTCCACCTGGCTTTTCTTTTGAGTCCTCCACACCTTGCACATTTATCCAGCCCTCCAGCCACTCACTGCTTTATTCACTGTCTCTCCAGCGCAGCCCCTACCTTGTGCTCCTGGTTAGAGCCTTACCTATTTATATTCTTAACCTTTGCCTCCCTTTCCTCTGTCTCTTTAATCCAGACATCAGTCTTGTTTATGGCCTCCATCACACACTACCTGTGAGCTAATGCTGCCTCATCTCTCTGCCCTCTCTCCTAAGCCATCCTCAGCTCTAGCTCCCGCACATAGCAAGATGTGGCAGAATAAGACCTTTTGGCAAAGGAGCATCAGGTGCAGGAGCTCAGCATCCCGCTCTGTGGATGCATCCCCTCCGTGATGCACTTTTTGCCCCATTTTTGCATTAGGCTTTGCCCAGTGCATGGGTGTCAAGAAACCTGCAGCGGAAAAATAGATGTTGGGTGCTCTATGTTCCTTTCGCCTGGGGATGCTCGGGACCTGACCACCCCGCAGAGGACAGTGGGTTTAGAGACAAAGTTCACATTTCAAAGATATCCTGAGATTGGTACCTAGGGCAGCTTTCCCAAGCTTCCTGGCAGCTGAAATTCAAGCCTGGAGGATCATCAGCTGACCGCTTTCAACATATTGTCCCATTCCTGCACTCTGCTCGCTGTTTTAGCACCAGAGCTCCATGCCTTTCGTTGCACTCCCTATTCCCACTCCCTCACTGCATCCCACAAAGTTGCCTCACAGAGTCCAGCCTGTAATTTTTCTGCCTCCTCTCCTTCCCCAAATGGTGAGAATTTTCCTCTTGCTGACTCATGCCTCTGTCATGTCACATTTTTTTTTTTAATACTGGTGCTGGCTACTCTCACCCCAGGGAAAGGCTAAAACCCCAAGCTGCTGTTTTGGGGACTGGCCATCTGCCAGCCACATGCTGCCAGCTAAGCCAAAAACCTGGATCTGTGCTGAGCAAACCCAAGCCTCTCCCACTGTCAGGGTCAAATTAGGGAAATTTCAGGGGTTCATTTTATCCCTACCACCCCAATCCCAGCCCAGTTCTCCCAACTGAGTCCTCATTCTGGGACAGCGCACCTTCAGCTTCAAAAAAACCGTTTTTCTTTTAGTGTAAAAATCCTCTTCCCTTTGGACCATTAGAGTGGCATAAAAAGGCAGAGGGCTCCATGGACATCACCTTCATCCCTGGTGGGATGGAGCCATTTGCAGCCCTGGGAGGGTTTTAAGAAAGGGAAGCATCCAGAACTTCCTACAGGCAGCTTTTGGAGGGGTTCAGCAGCTGTATTGATTTTACACCTCTTCTAATTCCTCCTGGAAATAGTAATTGTGGGAATTTCCCCCTTCCTTCTTTCTTCTCACCTCCTTCCACATTGTGCCCTGATGGTTCCATCCCCTATGGAGGGGTCTCTTGCCCAGCAGGAGCAGCATCTCATGCCATGACAGGCACTTTCAATGGACTTTTCAATTAATTTTTTATGCAAAGAGCTGTCTTTTCTTTTTTGCTACTGAAAAGGCTCAGGAAGCATCCTCCTGCCCAAGCCACTGCCTTCCCAAACCCCACTGATTTCAGCATCCCTGGCAACCCCTTCCTCAGCAGTAATCTTGCTTCTCACCAGCGGGTTATAGCAGTACCATGCACTACCTGGGAATTCCAAGCAATCCAAGTAATTCCCACTCTGCAAAGTGATGTGCTGGTCCTTGTGATCAGCTCTGGAGTGCCACTGCCTGCTCAGGCAAGGTCCCAGCAGGCCTCCAAGGGATGTGTCTCCAAATCCTGTATCATGGAGGAATGACTGCTGGGCATCTGGTTCAGGGAGCAGCCCGTGGGCAGACTCCCGCTCCTGTTCAGGGAAAGCAGGGTGCATCCCATCCCTGCCTTGCCCTGGGATGGTAGCAGTGGCACATCCCTGCAGCCAAAGGCCCTGGCTCCGTGTCTGTGCCTCAGTTTCCCTAAGCAGGATGAGGAATAAACTGCATAAGCAATTCCCTAAACAGGCTTTAGGTCAAATTCTTCACTTTGGGACTTCTCCTTCCTGCCTGGTGGGGGAGTGTCTCCGAGGTGCACCCACATATTCAGGGAGCCCTCATGGGGTGGAATGAATTTGGAAGGTCTCAGTCACACCGGGGTAATCCTGCTGGCAAAGAGCACCTGTGCCCTGCCTGCACTCTCCTCCTGGGATGGAAAAACCCCACTGAGCTTCTTTGGGTACAGCACAGCTCTGTGTTTCCCGCGGCCATCCCTGGGAACATCTCCTCTCACCCCATCGTCCTGGTGAGTCCAGAGAATAATTATCGAGTAACGAGCCTCACAGTCACAAAGTCAGAGCGGCTTTAGCGCCGGCTGCTCTGCCGCTGTGCAAATTACAGGGAAATGGGGATTTTGGCATTCGGCTGCACCACCGTCATTAGGGATAATCGCGCGATGCCCCTAACAGGGATGAGGCTGCAGGGTGCAGGGAGGAAGGCCGGGAAATGAGAATACAGTAATTACCGGGTAATTGCCAAGTAATGAGAGGCAGTGAACGCTGCTGTCTGTGATGGGGTGGCCACTTTTAACCGTGGGCTTGGAACACCGTGGGACACTTTTCATATCAAATATACCATAAATACATTATAGATGAAAGATTCTGGGTTGTTTCCCCGCTTCTTTGCATTAAATAATTTATTTCCAAGTGACCATGAGAAAAAAAAAAAGGAGAGGAAGGGATGCAGCTTTCAGTGAATGATGGTTGGGGAAGGCTGGTACTCACAAGTGTCACGAGTTTGCAGCGTCACTGCCACGCTAAACCTAGAGCCAGGGCAGCCACAGATCCAAGGCAGAGCAACAAGGCGAGAGCTTTGCCTTCTGCAAAGCCCTGGAGGAGATGCATCAAGGCAAGAAGCTCCTTTTCCCTTGTCATATTATTGGGGTGTCACCCACTGAGCCCTCAGCATAGAGCCCAAGCCAGCAATTAACTGCGTTGGTGCCTGTGATCTCATTTGGAGTGAGTACTTTTATCAGGGTCAAGCGGCAGAGACTGTATTTCTGTAGCTGTCTGCAGGATTCAGGTGAAAATACCCCTAAAACCCTGATTTTTCACCCAAATTTAATTTTTAGCCTAATAAGGATGACTGGTGCTCCCTCCTCAGTTATAGGTTATAGTCTATAGCATCCCACCCTCAGATGTTGGACTTATCCCTGGATGACTGTCAGGGTCTGGGCACAGCCACATCAACACCTTGATGAGATGGATCCTCTCCTTGAGAGAGGACTAGACACCAAAGGGGATAACAAGAGAGGATAAAAGCTTAGAGAGGAAAAAAAGGACCCTGGCACATCAGGGTGAGAGGCAAATACTAATTGCATGGGGTTGGGAAGGCAGATTTCCTCCGGGAGGGTGATTTATGGCTGTGGGCAGGATGTTGCTGGGCCTGGATACACAGACCAAATGATGTGGCTGCAGCCAGTGCCTTTCCCTAGAAACAAAGCTGAGATTTTTCCCCAGTTTGAGTAGAGAGGTGTATATGTTCATGCACAAAGAGTACTTGAAAGGGGAAATAAATTTGAAGAAAACATCCACAGTTTGGAGTCAATTTGTACCCCAAAGATTTAAGTCAGTTGGTATCCTGTTTAATATGACCCCAGCGTTGGTATTGAGCAGGTAAATGATGAAGCCTGCTATTTTCTGTGGTGTGGCATTCTCCAAATACACTTATTTTAGGAGGAAGGGACCCCCTGCTGGGCTGAAACTCAGCAGCTCCTCCATGCCAGCTCTGCAGGCCCCACATACGCATCATCCCTGGCAGAAGCAGGAGCAATGCAGACACTAGCAGAGGGATATGCTGCCTGCCCCAGCTCCATCAGCCCCCAGGAGCCAGTCTGGGGTTCCTCCTGCCTTTTCCAGCTGATGGAGGACTGTCTCATTGGCTGGATGTGGTGGGCCACATGCCCAAATTCGATGAGAGGTCTGCCTGCACCAGACACTGTGGGACCCAAACTCCTAGAGGCTTGGAAATAAAAGCAACCAGTGCCAACCTGCTGTGCCTGGTGGCTGCATGCCAGGCAGCAGCATTATTAAGAAGCTATCAGGGCCAGGCTGACATGGGCTGTGTGTGCCACAGCAGAGGAGAGATCTGTGTGCCAGCACTATCTGTGTGTGGTTTGGGGGGTCCCTTCTCTCCCACTGGTGGTGTGGGTGGGATCCTTCCCCAGGATGGTGATACTTGGGGGCCCATTTGGGTCTGGATGGCTTCAAATCAGCCCTGTGGGGTAAGGACCAGCTCTGGGGTAGAAGGGCAGATCCTCCACTGCTTTGCAGTATGGCTCCTGACTACACATGGTTGTGGCATCATCACCCAGTCTCAAATCCTGCTGGATGTGGGATAAGAGCATGTCACTGAGGTAGGGCCAGGGCTTGAAAATGCAAGGATTCTCATCCATGGGCTGCTTACTGGGCTCCTAAAATCCCCGCCCCACCCAGCCAGGCTGCACAGGACCTGGGTACGAGTGAGCCTGCCAGCAGCACGTAGATGTGCAGGATGCAGTGATGGTACACGCATCCCTCCTCCAGCTGTATGTAAACCTAAGACAATGCTTTATTCTTCTCTGTGGCATGACCAGCTCCATCTCTGCTCTACTTTATCTGGCCTTGGGCAGACAAGAAGTGATTCTTTCCTAGCTGAATGGAGGCACACACCTTTCCCAGTTCCCAGGTGATGGTCATCAGTATGCTCATGCCACTGCCTGTGCAGGACCCATGTGTGCAATGCCTCAGTGGTGTTAGAAATCTGCTTTTCCCAGCTGGATCTTGCTTTGCCCTCATGGTATTCCACATGAGGATTTCTCCTCCAGTTACACTGGCATATGAATGGGATATGCAAGGGCTGGACTGAAAGGCAGTTCTACTCCCACCCAGGAGCTGAAACATGGACTGAGGCTGGGATATAGATGAGTGAGAGATTGCCTGGGATTTAACAGGCATTTTTAAGACCAGATGTAAACTCCAGCCCTTGCTATTTAGAGTCATTAAATGTCCCCCAGTTCATTCTGCAAATGGTAGGCACATTAACCTGCCAGCCTGGCCACCCTCAGCTAACCACATCCTCATCACACAGACTCCCCTAACATTTGAAACTGCTCTATTTTCCAAACTCACTGCCTGCTTCCATTCCCAACCCAACATTTTGAGGCTGGACGTTTGCTTCTTGTCATTCCTGAGGATCTTACAGCATAAATGATACTATGGAGGAAGAAGAAAAAAATCCGTTACCAAAGCATCAGGAATAAGCACACCTCCATCAGAAAGAGATTAATTTTTGCACGAATTAATACACTAAAACTGCAGGGAGAAGCCCTCCATTGGGAGTGAGGGGAAGGCAGAGCATCACCCCTGCCAGGACTCACACTGGCTGTTCTGCCTTTACCATGTCTCCTGCCAGCTCCCATTTCTATGGAAACCTGCCCTCCTCACTCTTTGCCCTGCCTGGACTCTTGCTAATTTAAGGAAACGAACTTTCTGGTCTCAGAGGAGTTGTCTGGATGGAGACATGCCACTAGGGCAGGCAGTGATGTCCCCCCACCTAGCAATACCTGCCAGTCCTTGTCCACCATTAACAGGAGGCCATGCAAAGCTCAGGATGGGTGCATACCCCAATTCCTGCTCTCTTGAGTAGGGAAAGGCAGAAGCCCTCCTTATCTCAACTCTTTTCATCTGCTCCAAGTCCTTTCTATAACTTGTCTCTCCTCTCCCAACTCTCCTTATCTGTCCACCCTCATCCCTCTCCCCAGCTTTGTTTACATCAGAAAAACATTTGTCCAGGTCAAACACGGTTTCCTGATAAACACATTTTCATTGATTGCTGGAAAGAAAAAATCCTCCAGAGTAGCACATTCTTTGCTCTGGGAATCAATAACCTCCAAATCCCTCTTATTCCCTACCCCAGCCCACCATCTTGGTGAGGAGGATGTGTTTTGGGGAACCCCTCAGAGTGGAGGCAGGAGGGAGCCACTCCTGCTGGAACTGGATGTAAGATGTGACACCTGAAAAAGATGTATGATATGAGGAACCTGTAAATCCCCCTGACCTCTTCCATGCTGCACCCATGGCCTCTTCCAGCTGCTTCCTGAGGCAAGCACCCCAGTGCATCAGCACATGCACCCGTGTCCATGCAGGGGATGCATTGCGTCCTGGATGCATTGCTTCTCCTCCCTGGGCCTGTCCAAACATTCCCATTTCAGGCTGGAAATCAAGGATGCTTGGACCCTGCCAGAACCCCTGGAGGGGACAGCTGGTGAAATGCTGCCGTGCAGTGCCATGCGATGGCTGGAGTCCCACAGGCCATTAATGCACTGGTGATGGGGAAGCTCATGTGTTGCTGCAGCAAGTGATTTAGCTGTAAAGCCACAATTGATAAAGAGAAATTTAAAGGGATTAGACTTTTTGTCACTGCTGCAAATGTGATGCTCCCCATAGTGGTCTCCTCTCCTGGAATGCTTCAGGATTTCATGAATGAGGTGTATGACCCACACGGAGACCCCCTGGCTCCTCTCCTGGAATGCTTCAGGATTTCATGAATGAGGTGTATGACCCACACGGAGACCCCCTGGCTACCTACAGTGTTCACTCAAGAGGCTTTTTTAAGATGAAAAATGCTGAAAACCACAGAATTTACTGTGTAAAATGATGCTTTGCCCACTCATTCAGTCAGTGTTTCATCTCCTCTATGTCAAAACACATACTACTGGGATGCTACTGGGAAGCATCCCAACCTAGTAAGCCTCACCATTTAGTGCAGGGACAAAACAAATTAGATTATAATAATAAATAATTAGTGGTACAAAATTAACAAAGACATAAAAATGATAAATAATAATCTGGGCTAGGAAGAAACAAGCTCAAGAGCTCCATAAGGCCCACATAAACAACCAGAGCCCTGACCCATGGGAGCCAGCAAAATGCTGTGTGATGGAGCATAAGGAGTCATAATGAATTCAGAATTTCCACCAGGCTTTAATAAAGTCCTTCTGCAGAGGCTATTAAAGGGACTAAGATGAGAAGTAAAAGTTTGTTATGGATTAGAAACTGTCTAGAAGACAGAAGAGCCAAGAAGTGAAGGTACCCAATGAACTGGGGAGCCTGGGACATCTTCTATAGGGCACATACTCTAGAGAGGGGCCTGGGCCGTGGTGGGGGCTGCAGGAGGATGCTCCATGCCCATCCTCAGGAGCTGGGTTGGTTTTAAAGCAGAAGCTAAACCTCATTCATTCAAAAGGTATGCTGTCTTCACTGCTGAGGATGCTGATGCCATCTCCCTCCCGACAGCATCTGGCCTGCGCATCATCAGCGCAGCCCTTATCCCCCTCAAAAGGCTGGGTTTACCCATCTCAGCCTTACTGATGCTGCCAGGCACCCTGTTGCCAGTCAGAGCCCATGGACCATAGTTCCATCATGGATTTACACCCAGTTCCATCCTGATTTTTAACCAGTACTGGCTCAGGGGGGCTTTGGGGCTGCCGTGGGGGCATTCCTGCCTCTTCTTGGGGTGTCAGCTTTGTGTCTACCCATTGCTGAGAGGGCTAGGATGACCTTTCCCAAAGGCAAAACAAGCCTCTGGGGTATTCAGAAATTGAGGGTGGGGGATGGAATTACATCTCCCCAGCCCTCCCCAGTCCCGCTTAACTTCATGCCTCCAAGCCCCCAGTGTGACAGCTGCAAACACCCGCCTCCCAAACCCTGCCCTACTGGGATGGATTTTTTAAATTGGATTGTGACGAACATTTAATACCTAATAGAGCTCACACCAGCACAGTTAATTAAGAAGGTGACTAATCCAATTCACTTGTGGTAGAGCGGAGAGTGAGGACTGCGAGAGAGGGGGGGAGGCAGGGAGCCTGTGTTAGTGTGGGGAGGGGGCAGGAGAAAGTAAGTTCAGCTATCACCCATAATTTCATTTTGTGTGTATACACACACGATGAAGAAGGACTTTCCTTCTCTGTTGCAAGGTCTGGAGCTGTTGGGTAGAAGCTGAGCTGCTCCAGGCTCTGTGTGAGCTTCACTGGGGTACCAGACCACGTGAGGGTAGAAATTCATGTCAGGTCAGATACTGGCAGCTGGCGGCTCCTTGGGGCTTGGCCATAGAAATGCTCATAGCCCAGATCTAGTTTTTATTTTAAAACACCCTCCAGGAGTTTTTCCAGCTCTGAAGGGGGTGATGAGACACAGACGCTGCAGAGCATCCCTCCGCTCCACAGGAGACTGTGCAGTTGGACCAGTCCAAGGCATGTCAGGCTGGCAGAGCCAGCTGTGACAACATCTGTATGCCACTCACACCCTGCCCCCTTGGAGTTGATAAATAAAACAAGTGGAGTTATTTTGGCCGTGGGGACAGGGCTGTCTCCCAGAGCACAGAGTGGCTCTTTCTCTTTCTCTCTGTGGTGCCCGAGTTCATTGTTTTGCCCAGTGGAGAACAGGACGTGGATTGAGCCGAGGTCCCCATCTGCGGAGGGCAGTCAGAGAGAGACTCTCTTCATATGAGCATCTAATGGCATCAATAGAGCTTTTAAAATGAAGCCCAGGGGGAAACAAAAGGTCGGAGTGGGGAAGAGCGTGTGGGGGAAGCCAGAGAGGAATGGGGGGAATGGAGACGGAGCCAGGGGAGGAGGGTAAGCAGGATGAGCTGGAGAGGAGTACAAGGGGAGAAAACAGAAATTAACCAGCTACATCTAAAGCATGTTTCCTACAGAAAACTAGGCAGCTGGAGGACTTCAGGATGCAGGCAGCAGTGCCACAAGCATCAGGTACCAGGCATGCTGGAGCACCACCCACTTCCAGCTCAGCCATTGCCCACTGCCACTCACCCAGTGGGGAAGAGTCCTGCACGTTAATCAGTGTCCCACTGCAATTAGTTTTCATTAAGCAAGGCTAGCAAAAGGGGATGCTGCCTTAATAACATGACAAGCAGATGGGTTAAAATTGGGGAGGAAAAGAATATAAAACAAAACAACCCAAGGGACCACCAACCAACCTCTGCCCAGGAATGCTGCCAGGTTGGGGCTTCCATGGGCAGCACTGAAAGCACCCACTGGGATCCTGTGGTTGTCCTGGGGTGCACGGGATGATGGGTGCATGTCAGGCAGACGTGGGGAGGAGGCAATGACAGCATGGAGTAATTAATGAGGAATTACACTAGCAGTTCCTCCTGCCTGCGGCCGGAAAAGCCCCCAGGGTGTTCCCAGCATCCTTCCCTTGCAGGAAATAATTACTGAAGTTAAAATTATTTACCAAATGAAGCAATTCTCAGAGTGCTATCTTGCAGCCGCTTGCCTGGTTTACATTGTTACTAGTGCTACATAATAAATTAACTGTGTAATTAAAGACAACTTTAATGCTAATGCTTTGCAGAGGGATTTTCTTTCAAGTCTCTCTGCAAGTAGAAGCAACATGCATTACGTGAGGGGCTGTGGCTATAGGCAGGCACTGGCAGAGCCAGGCAGGACCAGGCAGGACACTGATCCCCCACGACAAATGTGTCCCTCACTTCCCCAAGGGACAACAACAAGATCGAATCAAATCAATTTGCATTTTAATTACCAGTCACAGTCTCTCTGCAGGGATGCTGAGCCATCTGCAGTGGGAGCAGCCAAAATAGCCTCCAGTGAAGCTCCCTGCTTGTCTCCATGTTATTTACCAGCGACATGGATGTGCTCCATCAACAGGATCTATTCTTGACTGTGGTGATCAACCAAGTGAGGCTACAAAATCCCATGGGGATTAAAGGACTGACCCACCAAAAAAAAAAAAAAAAAATAAATAAACAATGCACTTTAGAAATCCATGTTTGCAGTGATTTCTGCTGACTAAAGTGATTTCAGCCAAAATGAAGGAAGCCATCAGAGAAATAGTTCAAGAGCTTCACCAGGAAACATTTCCTTATTGGAGATGATGCTCTAGGAACACAATGGTGGGCATTGAGCTCCAACAGTGGGGACCATGGGGAGCTATGTCACCCAGGGCATGCTTTGCTCCTCCTCCAGCTCATCCATCCTGCTCCCCTCCAGTTCCAGTGCGGTGCAGGCAGGGCTCAGTGCAGGCAGGGCTCAGAGGTCACCTCCCCTGCTAGTCATGAGATGGAGAGCCAAAGCCCAGCCTTTCCCATGCTGGCTGTTGGTGGGGGCAGTCATCCCCCAGCACCTGTCTCCCGCCACCAGCAGCCCGGCATGGCCCAAATGCATCAGTATTGACTTGGCAATCAATTTTCAAATCCCAGGCAGCTGGGCCAAGGAAGAACAATTACACCAGCAAGCTATGTGCTCCAGCTAAGGCAAACAGAACAGCTTTCCGTTGGGACATTGCCACATGTCTCATGATGCCAGGTGAGTAGGGCAAGGTTTTTTTCCTTGGGAGGATATACCCTTTTTTCCAGGGAGGATATTTGCACTTCAGAAGGAGAGCCAGCACCTAATGGAGCCCTTCCGCTCCCCAGACACCTCTCCAGCTGCATCCCCAGCCTTCAGCCCTGCATGATCTCAAGTGGCCTATTCTTCCCAAATGAGTGAGAGAAAGAGGAGGGAGCTGCCCTGGAGATAAAGGACAGAGAGCTGAATTAATTTGTCCCTCCTGTAATGCCTCTCATGAATAGAGGGGAAGGAGAGAGCAAATCCCTAACCTCTGCCAAACCATTCTTTGGGACAACAGCCATTACCACAAGACTTTCCTACACGTGTAGTAGCTACAAGCATTTCATTTCCCAGAGCGTGGGAGATTTGTGATCTCCTCCAACAGGACAGGGAGTTCTGACTGGGTCAAAGGAACATCCCACATCCACTCAGGTACCAGTTACACATACCTGGATAATTTCTCTAGCAATGATCCACACCACCACACACAGGCAAGAGGCTCCAGATTTCATCCTCCTATGGTGACTTGCTGGAGCTCTGTCCACCTTGAGGAACGAGATGGGGAGCAGAAATCCCTCTCCAAAAGCCTTTATCTAGCAAAAAAGCTGAGAGAGAGAGGCAGGGAGGTGGTAGCTGGGATGGTTTCTAGAATGTCCTGGGTCAAGTTCCCCACAAAACCAAACAGCTTAGGAGAAAAATGTTCAGATGAAGATCTCTGCTCACCAGACCTCCTAGGGACAGGGACCTCAGCAGCCCTCACCACCTCTGTTGTCCTTTTTCTGGGGATTTTGGGAGGATCCAGACCCTTTCCTTAACCCCAGCCTCTCCAGGGAGCATGAGGGGAGATTTAGCATCCCTGGGATTTTCACCCCACCAGTAAATCTGGCAGCAACCAGCCATAGAGTATCAAACCTCACAACCATGGGAAGGGGGAGAGGGGGCATGTGACATCCCACAGCTGTGACACCTCCACCTGCTCATCTTTTCCCAACTGTTGCCATCTTGGATGCTCACATGCCAGCAGGACAAGCTCACCACAGTGGCTTATTAAAAGTGCTGTGCTTTACTGAAGGCAGCTGGTGGAAGCTGGGAGACAGGCAAGGCAGCTGCCAGTTTCGCTGCCTGCACCTTGCCAAGGATCCTGCTATGTGGATGGAAATTATGGAAATTCCAGACTTTGACATTGCAAAGTATCAAGCAAAATAGAGCGGGGGGCGGGGGAAAGAACCAAACAATTACCGGAGTTTCTTAAGGAGCTGCCAGCAGAAATTGTGATGGCTAATTAAAGGGAAAATTAAATCAAACTCTGAGATGAAGAAAACAAACTGGGGGAAATAGGAAGGTGCAGGAGGAGAGGGGGTCTTGGCACCCTACAGCAGTCTGTGGATGGGTTATTTGGTGCTGAGATTTTGGCAAGGAGGGATGTTCCTTTGAATATTCCCCAGTGTGAAGGGGCTTGCTACTGACATTCTTTTGGCTAGGTGATAGCGGAGAAGATGGAGGCGAGAGGCCCTTTCAATTCCCATGGAACCCAGCTGAAGCACCCCCTCTTGGGGCTGTGGGAGTGGAGGCAGCTAATATGGAAAATCTTCATCTAAAGGTCAGCTGTAATGATGCTGGGCATTCTGGGATTCATTTCAGGCACATTGGTAAGGTAGACTGGACCTGTCACGTGAGATGTGAGAGTGATGAGGAGAAAATCCCTTCCAGACCAAGGGACAGGCAGATGGCACCCCTATCCCTTCTGATTTCTTTATTTTATTTCTTGCGCAGACAGGTATGCCAGGGAAGACCAGGAACTAACCATGCTGTCAAAGAGGTCCTGCAGAGACCGTGAGTTTCAAGCACTTAATGCCATTAAACTTAGCAGCCACCTCCCAGTAACTTCAGCCAGCAAACTGGGCTTATAAACCAGTACCCAACAGCTGGGAGCATCCAAGCAATCCCAGATTTTACCCTCTCTAGGATTTTTACCCTGGCTTAAGGATGCTGCATCCCTAGCTGGGACCACCTTATGGATGGAAGCAGCATCTAACGATATTGACATTTTGTTTCTCATTACAGGCACAATTAAAAGGCAAGAGGATTACAGGCACTGGCTGCATCATGTGCTTGTCCCTCAGCTGCTTCATGCTGCCTTTATCTCTTCTGCCTGGGCATTTCCATCGATGAATTGACTTCTTTCCCTGTCTAATTTATGGGTCCTTTATGTTTGTTTATATAATATGGTTAAACATCTACTTTACATCCTACATGCTTGTACTTGTTAATTAGCATTTTTCTTGGGTTTTATTGCATTTGCTACAGGCTCTGACAAGATGAACGGTAGCTGGGAGAGGGCTGGGAACCCCATAGACACCCTGTGCAGCCCCCAGCTCACCCCAGCCCAGCAGGTTTGGGTGTGTGCTACCCCTCCAAGAGCTGTGGATGAAACAGTCAGAGCTGCAGCTGTGTCATGGAAGAGCTCCCATAGGATTTGTTTCTGCTTCTCAATACAGTTCTTGAGCTGTTTTAGCAGGATTGGGGAGCTTGGAGAACCACCATCAGGAAAACAGCAAGAGATCCACATATTGCCCCATGGCTGCTGCCCATGGTGACAAACTGTACCTGCATGATGCTCAAATCTACCTGACAAGTCCCTGTGAGCAGGTTTGGGGTGCAGAGCAGGGCAGGGCATGGAGTTCTCCAGGGGAGAGGCTTGATACCCTTGTACCCCACAAGCAGCCTCACAAACATGGGGACCCCAGCCTGCAGAGCCACCTCACTCACCGGGACCTGAGCCCAGAGGAAACCTCAGCCTCAGCCTTGAGACAGACTGTCTCTTCATCCTTGGTTTGCCAGGATTTACAGTCAAATCCCTGCCCAGCACCAGCATTATTAGCCTGAGCAACCAGCACATTTTTTCCAGTCCTGGCAGTATGGATCTACATATGACCCCAGGGCCCGGCTCTGCCCTGTGGCCCCAGTAAAAGCCCCAGCTCCCGAGGAGTCACCACTTCTTGCTGCTCAGGTGCCTGGGAGGAAGACCTGCTTCTCAAAGCAGGCTGGCGGGGCTGGTGGTGCTCCGTGCCCCCTCTCTTCCACCAAGCCTCCCTGTACAAATCCGGGGATTTGTACCTCATTGCTGTGAGCACAGACCTGAGAGTCAAAGAAACAACCAGGTTCATGCTCCACCAAATGTGCAGGAAAAACCCCTCTGACCCTTCTGCCTGCTCAGCCTCCTCCTTCTGCCCATTCCACATGCCTCAGTTTCCCTGCCTGCAGACCCACATCCCACGGGGGTGCGATGCTGGGGGCAGCCACAGGGATGCAGCCGGCAGAAAGCAATCCCCAAATCTGACCCTTCCTTGAGACCCCACTGCCACCGCAGGAGATAGCTGGTCTCAGCTGCCCAGCCAACACACAGGCAAGAGCTAAAAGCAGCAAAGTACTCCCCATTTCCAGCCAGGATGGCAGGATTCAGGGATGCTTCTTCCCCTGGCCTCCACAGCACCTCAGCGAACCCCTTGCCTCTCCAGGAAAGATCCCTTGCACTGTGCTTAGCCTTCTCTCCGGATAGATGGATTCTGCCAGAAGCCATAACAAGTAACTGCTAATGAAGCATGCCTAACCAATGCGTTCCTCAGACACACCTTCGGCGTCCCTTCCTCCAGGTGCTCTGCCACCCCTCCGTCAGCGGTGACCTAGCCAAGCGAGCGCTCCGCTCCCTGGTTTTAAAAGTCGTAGCTCTGCTCTGGGAGCATCTTTCAGCTCAAAGCTCTGGATGGCCCCTTCCAGGGGTCAGCTCTCCTACAGAAAGACACCGTTGCTGCTTAAGCAGGCGAGAGAGGAGGCAAAAACCGTGTTCAAACTTCAGTGAATTGAAGCAGAAAGCTGGGGCAAAGGCTCAGTAGAGCCTGGGTGGGCTTCGCGTTCACCCACAGCATCCACGCGCAGGCGGCAGCCAGTGCGGGAGGGAAAGAAAGGCTGCTCAGGCTTGTTCCCAGTCCCCGGAGTTGAGGATGCTGCTGCCCCCGCGGCCCTGCGGGGAGTGGGAGTCGTGGGCAGGAGAAGGGAGGAAGCGGGTTGGGAAGGAGAGATGGAGCCTGAGTTTGACGGGGAGAGGGTGTGAATGAGCCCCCCAGCGCTGCCTGCAAGTATGTAGCAAGGAGCCTCCTCCCTCCACGAACTGTCTCCCTATGACGCAGATGCCAAGAGCCAAATTTCTTTAATCTCATTCCAGCCACAAAAGGAACTTGCATAAAGTGCAGTCAGCCTTTACTACCCCCAAAAAATAATCAACAGCCCCCACCCCCTTCCTCGCACAGCCGCCCGCGGCCGGGCAGGGGAGACGCCGCGGCGCGGTGGGGGAACCGCGGGTCCCTGCCCACAGCCACTTCTCTCCGAGCCCAACTCCTACCGGGCCGCGGGGTTGGAGAGGGGGGTACACACACAGAGCAAAGAGCACAGGCAGTCGGTGCCGGGCCGCGGCTAGGATGTGAGGGGAAGCGGAGCGCGGACAGCTGTCGCGCGCGGAGCGCGGGGCAGAGAAGGGCGGAGCGCGGACCCCCGGAGCTCAGAGCCGTGACACGGAGCTCAGCATCGCGGAGCACGGAGCCCGGACTGCGGAACGCGGAGCCGTGGAACTCGGAGCGCGGAGCCGGAGCATGAAGCCCGGAGTACGGAACGCGCAGCTCAGGGCCCGGAGCTCAGAGCGCGCAGCGCAAAGCCGGACCGCGGAGCGTGGAGCTGTCCGCGGTGCTAAGGACACTCACCGGGCCGGACTGGCTCCTCCTGCCGCTGCTGGGAAGCGCGTGGGGCGGCCCCGCTCCGCGGATGCCCGGTCTCGGCCTGGCCCCCTGCCTGGCACTGGCAGCCGCTCTGGCTGCTGCGGCCGAGATTAGCGACCCTGGGACTGCCTCGCTGCCGCTCCGTCCCCTCCTTAAATTTCAGCAGCTTCCTTTCCCCCCCGCCCCGTGTTTTTTTCCCCTTGCTCTCCCCTGTTCTCCGCTCCCCGCTCCAGGCGCTCCCGCACGCAGCCGCCTAGTGGGCAGAGGCGGGAGAAAAATCCCACCCGCAAACCCGGGCGGCACCGCCGCATCGCCTCCCACCGCCCTCGGCTGCCCCACTGCCCCCCCCGCACCTCCGTCGCGCCACGCACCGCCCGCCGCTGGGTGACGGCTCCCGAAGGAATGAAGGCACTGGAAAAGAAGGGGAGGGAGAAAGGCGAGGGAGAAAAGGGGGTAAAATGGGATGTGAAAAAGTGAGAGCCAGCTGAGTTTGACCTTAGCCTTCCTGGGCTCTGGACAGAAACCAGCGTGGGCACAGAAACGGTTGTAGGGCTGGAATTCCTCTGCTATGAGGAAAGGCTGACAGAGCTGGCATTGGTCAGCCTGGAGAAGAGAAGGCTCCAGGGTGACCTGAGAGTTCCTTCCAGTGCCTAAAGGGGCTCCAAGAGAGAGGACTTTGGACAAGGACATGGAGTGACAGGAAATGGGGGAGTGGCTTATCACTGCCAGAGGGCAGGGTTAGATGGGATACCGTGAAGAAATTCTTCCCTGCGAGGGTGGTAAGGTCCTGGCACAGGCTGTCCAGAGAAGCTGTGGCTGACCCATCCCTGGAAGTGTCCAAGCCCAGGTTGGATGGAGCTTGGAGTGGAGTGAGATGGTCATTAAAGTCCCTTCCAATCCAATCCATTCTGCAGTTCTATAATACCACACAAGTGTGGGCCGTACCCACAAGTCTGGGTTGTGACTCCTCCCTGCCCCTGAAGGTTAATTAACAGTTGGCGGGGGTGGTTCTTACTCAGCTGGGAGGTTGGGGTATCAGTTGTACAGGATAGGACAGGGGAACAGAGCTGCCTGGGGAGGAGAGAGCAGCAGCTGCAGCCTCAACAGGAAGGCTAAGGACCCTCCTGTTGAGGGTCACATGCAGCTCCTCTTCTAAGCAGGATGGTGAAAGAGCCATGTTGGCATTGTACATTGCCTCCAACCAGCTGTCAGACCTTGGGGAAGTGGAAAAATAAATGGCCAAGCTGGAAGCAGGTATTTTTACACCCATCCTTACTGAACTTGGCTAAAAAGATCTGAATTCAGCATTCCCCACTGCTCCTTGAGAACCAGAGACCGGCCTAACCAAAAACATGTGAAATGAGCCTCTGTTCCCAGTGGTCACTTCATCAAACACAGCTGAGAGAGATTTTCAATGGAATTCTCTCCTTGCAGGTTGAGAGCCATTGAAGCCATTTCTGAATTAGTGACAAATTCACCCAATTACCATTATATATATAATTACCACCAACCAAAATAATGCAGGAAAGATGTCAGAGAGGCTGTAATATTGTATTTTAGCATATTTGGGGCACTCTAATTTCTTTTAACATCATAACCTATCTGAATATTCAAAGTAACGGGCCTCCAAAAGCTTTTTGCTCAACAATAAGTAACATTGTTGACTGTAGAAAGTATTTTTTCCCAGCTGAGCCGGTGAACAAAGTAGAGAAGAGCAGCTCCACCTAATCCTGCATAAAACTTGGACATGTTTCCTGGCAAGCTACTTATTCCCTTAGCTGTGAGACTCCTGTCCCGGTATGTTAAAACAGACCTTTTTCAGTCACAGGAACAAGGTTGTCCTAAATGTATCCATGATTCCTGAGATATGATTTCATGTTCCAATTTCCCCACATCGCTTTGGGTAAATTGCCTAATCTACCTCCTACCTCCATAAAATGGAAACTCAGTGAGAGATTTAAAGGCCATTAATAATGATGAGCTTTTCAGCTGTGTAGGTAAGTACCCACTTAGATGTATAAGGAGTACCTTCAGCTACACATACAGACATCCTACACAGAGTGAAACCCACCACTCTAGGGAAGCCAGCAGCAATTTTTCAATGGTCTCAGACACCAGAGATAACTAAACCTGGTTGACCTATATCCTGAGTACCACCAGTGAGGTGGGAGGCAACTTTCCAGACTATCATGCAGAAGTCTGAGTTGGAAATGAGATATTTCAGCTTTGGCTTTACAGATGTACCAGCATAACAAAAATCATGTTCCTTGCTCCATGCCGATGGAAAAAAACCCAAGAAGCTATATGTAAGCAAGATTGAAATAGATGATCAGGCCTTCCTGCTTTCTCCAGCTGGAGAAGAGGAGGTCACTGCCCTCCTTCACCTTTTAGCCATGACAATGAGCCTGGATGTCAAAGTCAAGGGCAATGTCCCTGAAACCCATGTGTTTTGAGTCATTTGTTTCACTCATAGTCTTTCTGACCATGAGTGAAGGAGCAGTTTCTTACCCAAGTCCCTCAGAGCAAGGTGTCTGGTTGTAAAACCCATGTGCTCTAATTCCTGTGTTGTGAAGGTGCAAGGGAAAAGCAGGTCAAAGCTGTCATCCCTGTCTGAGGGTCCTCCATGAAATCTCAATGATGCTGAGGAGAGACAGACAAAATCCCTTGCTCTCAAATGTACTTCAGAGAAAAGTACACCCCAAAATGGGAAACTTGCTTGTTTTGTAGCCAACACAAGTTTTCCAAGGGATGGTCTCTGGAGGGAGGAGCATGTGGTTTGAATGAGGCATGGATAGTCTGAAGGGGGCCCTGGAGGCCATGCTGAGAAGAACTAGAGACCTTAATTTAGAAAAATTTTTTTGGACATCATTTCAAATCCCTTTTCTCTCTGTTTTGCTTATGCTCATTTTGGAACTTTGGACCATAATCACCCACATAGCACAGGCACCTCATGCTTCACAAGCCTGCCTTGCTGATGCCAATAGGAATTGAGCCTCAGGAATACTCCCCATGATTTCCATCTCTGCAAGATTAGAGAAAAGCACTCTCCAGTGAATGTGATCTTTTGGAATGTCCTGAAATCCTCAAGATCTCTTCTGTGTGCAGTCTTGGGGGGATGTCCAGCAGTGAGTCACTGCTGTTCCCATCCCTCCGCTCCTGCTACTCCTCTCCCAGCACATCCCTCAAAAAAAAATCTGGGTGGAAACAGATCTGGTGCCAGTGCCCACCTGCTTCCCTGGGTTTTAAGCTCCTTGCTATTTCCCTGGAGGTGTGTGGCAATAGGAATTCTGCAGAAAAGAATTGGGTGATGGCTTTTATTCCTTCTCTTCTCAGGGATACTGGGGACTGCAGGCCCAGGGAGAAACTCTTATGCAAAGCTACACGTATGGAGCGAAGCCACCTCTTGGCAGTGGTGATCCTTCTGTGCATGCAGAGGAATGAACCGGGGCTCCCAGCCTGAATTACTAGAAAATTAAACATATATCTCCATTCACCCAGGTGAGGAATTAGATGTTGATCCATCCTGACGCCATCTATTTCAATTATAGACAAGGACAGGAACTGCCTCCCACACACAGAGACCCCAGGAAGGCTGAATAGTCTTCCAGCCTGCAAGGGTCATTCTGGCCAGGGGAGCATCCCAGGCACTGCAGCCCCTTTTAACCCCATGGGGGAGATGCTCAAGGCTATGGAAGGATGCTTGAGGCTGTGGGGGGATATTTGGAGACCTAAGGTAGATGCTCAGCACCATGGGGGGAGGCTATTGGGGCCATGCTGAAGGGAAGTTCCTAGGGCTCTGGGTGGATTCTTGAGGTTCTAGGGTGGATGTTTGGAGACCTGCAGTAGATCTTCAGGGCTCTGGGGAGATACTTGAAGCTGTGGATGGGGTGCTCAGGGCCCTGGGGCGATGCTCATAATCCCAGGGGGCTGTAAGGGGCCATGGGGAGCTGACAGCACGAACTTGCAGAAGGCACAGTGCTATGTGTCTATAATAAGAGGCAGCAGTACTCTGTAAACCAAAGGTGATATTAAAAAGGTTTGACTATAATCATGAGAGCAATAAACCCTCCAATCAAAGCCTCCACATGATCTGCTATCATGCAATGGTTCACTGAATATGAGCATTGGCAGGGAAGTGGAGAATGGCAGCAGAGCCAGAAAACAGTCCCACAAAACAGATGTGAGCTTTATGGCAAGGCAGCCCAGGTGCTTTATATGTCAATAGTGTGGGGGCTTCAATCCTCCTGGTGATGGGCTGGGAAAGCCACTCCCCAGTCCACTGTAAAGAACTCCTTTAGTGCAGAGTTTTTATTTCCAAAAGAGAGGAGAAAGACCTTGAGATGCTCCAGCGGTGGGAAATGCAGGCAAGCTCAGGTGGGTGATGTGCTGGCAGCTACAACCTGTGCTGCCCGTGAGGGTGTCTCCATCTTTGACCTTCCTGGGAAGAAGCAAACACCTTTGCTGTGAAACCGGGGAAAGTTTGTCTTATAATGACCAAATAGTGTCAACGCTTTATATGTGAATAATAAATATCAATATTATAGAACAGCATTTATGTGAAGTCCAACCACTGCAGCAGGAGGGTTAAGTCAACATGTCTGTATATATAATATCATTTAGGAGAAGAGACTTTTCGCAGAACATCCAACAAACCTGTGCTTAGGGATCACCAGGAGCACAGAAGAAACCAAATGGATTCTTTGATTTCGCGTGTTAAGGACAGACATAGCTTTGATGCTGAGAGCATAGAGACACATTGCTCCTTGTGAGAGGCACAGAGGATGTGGCAGTTCCTGGCATTACGTGTTGGTCATGTCCACCCTTCTATTTCTCTAGCCCCTCCTCGAGCATGCCCAGGAAAAGACAGTCACCAGTGAGGCATGTCCAAAGTTGGTCACCACTGCTGGAGGAAAGTGGATGCAAAGCCATGCCCTATCCTTGGGTTTCAGGGTGCTGCTGGCAGCAATTTCTCTGCTCCTCCCTAGCATCAGCTGTGTCTCTGTGCATTTAAGAGTCGCTTTGTTGCCAATCTGTGCTCAGATACATTCCTAAATATCTCTCCAATATCTGTTTGAGATGGCTGGTGCCCAGCTATAGGGAGAGAGGGAAGAGAGGTGCCATCCTGGAGGGGGTCGCCCCTCTGAGGGTCCCTCTTGGAGCCCAGAGCCCAGGGGCAGCCATAGCCAGGCTGGCAACCCTGTGGGGCAAGGCTATGGGGCAGCATATTGCCCTGATGGCAGGGGGCTCTGCCACGGTGCTGTCACCTCCAGCCTCAAACATGCTGAAAACTTGGAAAGCAACCAGTGGCTTTCCTGGCTCACCAGGATGGGGCCAGCAGCCTGCCTAGAGGACAAGCTGCAGGCAGGAGCAGGGAATTTGGGCAGGCAGGGACCAAGAGCAGGCATTGGATAGAACATCTCCTCCCTTGACAAAACACAACACAACTCCTTTGGTGTCCTGAGGTTCTTCCATGCAAAGCAAGCTGGAAATCTCCCTCTGCTCCCAGGGCCAACCCAAAAAGAGGGTTTATCTAAGCCCAGACACTTGCACACTGGCAAAGCACAATAGTTCCCAGCTGTCTAAATCACACTGGGTGCTTTGGGACACTGTCTTAACTTTTTTCCTCCCCCTCTGTCCCACTGCTCACAGCAGAAGGTATAGCAGCTGCTCAGGAATGCCCAGAGCTGTGTTCCTTCCATGGGGAGGTGGCACCAATTTGGCTTTTCTCCCTCTTTTCTACCTGTCCAGGGTAAGCAATGCCAATGGTAACACTTTATCATCATTAAAGCATCATCACTGTGATGAGCTTTTTCATTCTCATCCATCGGCAGTACCAGACACGTGGACCATCTCCATCACTGGAACAAACAGCCGTTAAAAGCACAGGCAAGAGGCAAACAGCTTCTGGGGGCTCTGAACAAGCGGTGCTGAAGCTCCCTAAAACCTTTTGGAAGCTTTCCCCCTGATTCCTGACTCCCAAGAAGCAGCGCTGACCCCCCCAGCCTGTGCCATTGAAACCCGTGGCTTTGAATCCTGTCAGAAGAGGCTCTGCAGGCCCCCAGACAGACAAACAGCTATGAAAAGAGCCATGGGGAAAACTGCTACCCAAGGGATGTTTGTCCATCCTAAATGCAAGGATTTTAAATCCTGATTTTTATTGCAAACAAGCATCGTATGCTCTCAGCACAATCACTCATTCAGTGCAGCCAAGCAGGGACAGTTTCCTTGCCCCTGTGAGAGAGGACAAGTCCCCTCCCACATCAAATTGTCTCTTACTCCTCCACATGAGTGTCTTGGGGGTGCTCCATGCCTGGAACACACTGTACTGGAGATTTCCCCTCACTGGATTCATGGTGCTGGGGTCCCTCTCCCTCCTCCTCCTTTCAGCCCTGTGGGGCAAAGGTAGTTTCTCAGCTCTGGTGGGAATTGCAGCATACCTCAGTGACATAAGGACATTACAGATTCCCAGGGTTTTTTAAAGTGCAAAATGCCCTTTAGTGCAGCTATTGCCATGCACAAAGCTTTTTAGGTATCACAAGAATGTAGTGAAATAGTTAAAACCCATGTTCAGGCCTTAAATCTGGTATTAAAATGAAACACTGCAGCTCCAGAGCTATGCAGAAGCTCCACAAAGGAAGGAATCTTAACCCCATGTCTCTGCCTTGGAATAATGCCATGCCACTCAACCTTTGCTGGCAGTTTGGGCACATCCTGAGTGCTTCATATGTCCCCCCAACTTTACTCCTGCAGACCCACTTTCCTGCAGGAACCAAAACATATGTCGGGTTAGCAAGGAGGCAAATTTGTGTCCATTTTACAGTTGGATAAAACTGATCCCAGAAGTAGTAAGGGCAAGGCAGGCATTATAGGGATGGCTCACCACCCCAAACATCTCCTTTGCCAACAGATGGGGGTTGGGGCAGAGCAGCTCAGTGGGTCCTGCTGAGTCAGGGGGATGAGTGGGATGCTTGCCCTGCAAGGAACCAGCACACAGGTATTGGAATTTCCATCACTTGGCTGCATGCAAGTTGTTAGAAAAAAAAAAGATAAATAAAGATAAATGGAAGAGAGCTGAGCAGGCTGGCAACCCTTCTCTATCATTCCTTTTCTTCCCTAAGCAGATCAAATTATGACCTGAAATCACTGAATACATATTTTATTATGTGGATAATTTAAAGGATGAGGATGAGACAGAGAATTCATAAGGTACAAGCATGTTAGAAGACAAAGAGTTCCCATTAATCTTCTATGGGGAAAAAAATGAACAGAAGAAAAGTTGGGGGGAGTGGGGGGCACAGGTTGTAATCGATGCTGTCCTCTCCTCTTCTCTCTGGATAAGCTGGGACATGCAGGGATGTCTTCCACTAACACCAGAAACAAGCTGCTCCTTAAGATCTCACAAAATTGACATGGTGCTCCAAACTCTTCCTGGCTCCACTGCCCTTTGCTAGCAACATAAACCCATCATTTCTCATGCCATTTAAAGAGCTTGGAAATAATCTCTCCTCCTCCTTGGTGCTGGGTAGCAGGGGATGCCCCACTATCTTCCCCACAGCTCTGGGGAGGACTGTCCCATGTCCCTCCTGGGACTCACAGCCCTCCCCGGGGCTGTGCCATCACGGTCTGCTGGGCTTTGGCCCATTTCACCCTTGCCTGGGTGCCCGTCTGGCACCAGCTCAAGCGTGATGCTCTGGTGACTTTGAGGGGTCAGCCCCGCTTTACTTCCCCTCAGCATCTCCTGCCCCATTCAGTCACGGGTTGCTCTGCTCTCTGCAGATCAATGCCAGCTTTAGGATGTTTTGCAGTCACCACAGGACAAGGAAAGAGCTCTTGGTAATTGTTTTCATAACTATTAAGCAATAAACATATTTTAAATAACTCTACAGTTTATGGGTAGCTGAGCCCTGGCACTGGGCTGGGGTGTGAGGGCTTGTCTCTGGAGGCAGCATTCCTAGCACATGCTTCTGACCCACGACAGGAGCAGTTGGGCTGGTAGGTTCAGACCAGTTCCTGCTCAGATCTAAGAGGATCAGAGGAGTGTATTTTCCCTTTTAAACACCCTAAATAGTTTTATGAAGATTTTGACAAGTCAAATTAAGCACTGTAATCAAGACAAACTTCTTGTTGAAATAAGGCCCCTAAGGACAAAATCAGAGCTGTTAAGCATTTTTGCTACCCAGCCCTGTACATCTCACAGAGGAGAGACAGGTGGTGGGATCATGCCTGCAGCACAACTTGCTCATCATTCAGCAGTCACTATCCTCACCATGAGGTCTGGAGAAGGGGACACACACAATTGTCCAGTGCCTTCACACCTCCATAGCTTGGTCCATTAGAGTTCAGCACTGTGCTTGTAGCTCCCTGCAGCCCCACCATGGTGGTCAGCCCTTTCTGGGATGTTGAGGGGGTTATGATGAGGTAACCTTGAAGTGAACTCTTCTAATTCATGAATTAAAAGCTCCTGGGGCTGCAAGGGCACATCAGTGCTTGTGTGTTTGGGACTCATATTGGGCTCATGTTCCTGGCTCAGTTTCAGCTGTCATGTTTTATTTCTCATGCCTTGTAAGGACAGCCCTTTACCTCCAAAACTATTTCCCAAATTTTTATCTGTCTGAAAGGATCTTATGAGACTAAATGACAGTGTTCTCCCCAGTTCTTGCATGGGTGGAGGCACTAGAGGGATTTCAGGGAGGATGACAGTGTTAAAGATGCTCATGGTGCTCACACTCCTCTGCTATTCATGCAAGTCTCCACCCCCAAATTCTGGGAGACAAACAAGAGCATCGAGGTGATACAACTCCCTGAACAGACTGGTGAGACACCAGAGAAGGCAAAACTGGGAGACCTGTCTCTGTATGGATCAGAGATTTTGGGCAAGCAGCTATAAGATGAGATTGGTTTTGTCCCCTCACTTCCCGATGAGCTATTTTCCACCACACCCCACTGATGGTAGCAAGTACACTGCAAACTTTCTGTTCCAGGCAGATTAAACAGTCTGTGATGGGTGGTGTGTGGAGCCTTCCTTCACCTGAAAGGTTCATGATGCCGGGAGCCTGTGAGATGCTGCAGTCCTGGGAGAGGTGGAACCACCTTCTCCCCTTCCCCTGCCCAATGGTCAAGGAGAATTCATATTTAGTTTTCTTTCTCATAATTTATTTCTAAGAGATGTCAAAAAATCCTCACTTCTTTTCCGCTTCCAAGAAATTTTCCCTTCTGCTTGATGTTAGAAGGCAAATTCTTGTCCTGCCTCTGCTGAGTAACAATGGCCAGCCATCAGCAAGAGTCAGATTTAAGATGGGAAAGTTAAGATGGAGAAATTTAAAACAAGTTTTTGGCAAGACCTACTCAACTCAAATGGCTGGTTAACACACAGAGCAGAGAATTCATCTTGCTTTAACTCAATCAACCATTTTAAAATTAATTTATGAAGAATTTAAAGACTTAGAATACCCAAATACTGCCTTGTAACTGAACAGAGATGAGATGACCATCACTTCAAGAATCCATTTTCAGCTCGCTCTGAAAGTAAAATCAAAGCAAACTATGTGGTGATGGCTACCAGAAGGCTGGGTGCACTAGGGCTTACAGGTGCTTCTCCAGGAGAGGGATGTGGGCTCTGGTCCTTATGCCACAGATGCTGCTCTACTTTGTGGATTCCCATGATCTCAAGCACACCTTCCCACTAGCCAAACATCTCAGATCCTCAACATTTAAAGTAGGTGACACTCCCTGACCTCTACAGATGCTCCACCCATTAACAAGTGCAGCACACAGTCTCCACACTACTGAGAGGAAGGAAAATCTCTCTCCGAGATCAGGTGAGGAACATCCCATGAGGTTTGCCTCAAAGAAAAGTCTTTGCAGGCAGTGGCAAAGGATGCCAGAAGGCAGCATCCAATCACCTCCCCTGGATGCCTGCCAGGATGCCAGGTGCTGCTGACACACAAGATGAGTTCTTCAAGGCAAACGCCACAGTGAACACTCTACCTCATCCCTAGATTGCTGCAGGTTCTTGCTGGGTATTTCTGGCCTCCAGAAAAGCAGTGAGAAAGAGAACTTGTTAGCAGGGAAGGAGTTAGATTTGCCTTCCCAATTATCTGGTGATGTCATTATGACCTTCCATAGTTAAATAAAATTACCCTAAATAAACAAGGCTCTGCACTCAGGTTGAATACTGACATTAGCAGCGGCTGCACTCAATGCAGGAGAGCCCTGACATATTGATATTAATTTAGACTTCCCATTGACCATCATTTTCAATTCCCTCCAGCACTGAACTTCTTTTTAGTGCTGAGGCATGTTCCTCCTACTCTTCTGTTAAATGCTTTAAAATTAATTAAAGAGACTGGCTGGCCAAGAAGGGTTTTAAATTCCCTTTCTCAAAGAAAAATCTGACTCGCGCAACACCTCTTGCTAGGACATGAGTGCTGGAGGCAAAACTGTTCTGGGGCAGCTTCCAGTCAAGGGCTTTGTAACCTGGTTCTCTCAAAAGAAGAAAAGTGAGAATAAAGACTCCAAGTGCCTACCATCTACAATTAATTTTCACAAGGGGACTGGTTAAGTGCTGAAACAGGTTTTCCAAAGGGACTTAAGAATCTCCAACCCTTGCTTGGTTGAGTTGTGAACATCTCCAGGCCCTGGAGCAACCTCATCCAACTTTGAGTAAGCCTTGCTCTGGGCAGGGAGTTGGACCAAAGACCTCTGGACATCCTTCCTGAAGTCAATCACCCTCTGACTCTAAAAAAGGCTGAAAACCTGACAGGAACCATTTGTTGAGGAGGTGACTAATTAAAAAAATATTGACCACATGCTGTTCAAAAAATACAAACAAAATTACAGTAAATAATATGCAACTTAATATGTCAACTGTGAAGAGTTACCTGAAGGAAAGAAAATTAATGGGATTAAAAAATGAAGTGTTACCTCTTGTGAGAAAGAGACAAAGACAAAAAATGCCATCAACTTGTGTTTATGAGCTGCTGTGTCTCTAGTTAGGGCCTGACACCAAATTTGCATTTTATCTTGATTGAAACAGAATGAAAACTGAAAAAATAAAGGCAGCCCATGTTAAACAACTTTCCCTGTTTAAATCAAGGAGTATTCTTACAGCATTCTAAACATCTGCGTTTTTTCTTCTGTTTTTAAAATCTCGGCTTTGTCAGAGCAATTCCAATTTAAAACACGAAGGATCTTCAAGTGGGGGGAGAGAAGGAATGAGGTCACCTGCCAACAGCAGCTGCATGGCACCAGGCTGGGGTACAACAGTAACCAGGGCAGTTTGCAAAATAAATGACTAGGCATTGATAAATAAGCCAGAGACTAGGGGAAACCAGGACCTGAAACCAGGAGAAGCAGGAAGAGCAATGGCAATGGATCATCACATCAGCCCTGCCTTTGGAGGGGCCTGGCTGGGAAGGATGCTCAGCACAGTCACTCCACACCAAATTCTCTTAAAATGCAGCAAAATGGAAATCAAGCTAGTGTTCAGTGGAACGTGTCAGATAGCTGCCATCAGGCAGAAGGAACCAATTTTGTTCTTCTGCCACAGCAACTCAGGTGACTGATACAATAGAGACCTGCAGGTAGCACTTCCAAGCAGGACACACACTAGTGTGCTCTCTTCTCTCTTCTTCTCTCCTCACTCTCACCCCCACTGACACACCAGAAATCATGGAAGAAATGCAGCATGCAGCATCTGAGAGCCACCCATCCACCCCTTTCTTGGAGCTCAGCATCACTTTTCTCCCCACTGGACAAGACTCTCCAGAAGCTACTGGTGGCATGTCCCACATCCTTCTACCTCTGAAGGGGCACAGATGATCCCCTAGAAACATGCACCAGCACTGAACCAGGACAGGACCTGTCCCCAGTTCTGCTGTAAGGCTTCATCCCTGCTTTTTTATTCATATCCCCAAGAAAACTCTTGCTCTTCTTCCCTGCTCTGTGACCAAAGGGTATAAGAAGATCACACAACCCTCCTGGGAAGATCAGAATCAGGCTTTTAACATCAGGAGGACACGCATGCATGACATGCATGGGCAGCCAATGACTGCAGCAGGGCCTTGCTTTGCTGACATGGAGAGTGAAGTCCCTGCATCAATCCCAGCCTCTGTGGCGTGAGGGAGATGTGTACTGCAGTGAATGAATGGAGAGGGATTCTGTCTGCAAACAAAAACGCTTCCCATAGGTATCACTGTCTTCATTGCACCTTTGCCACCCATGGCAGGGAAAAGATGCTATGCCCACCAATTCTACTTTCAAGCTTAACAAGGTTCTGACAGCTATCCTGACAGTTTAGTCTGGCTGCTGCTCATGACAACCGTCTGCACCTTCTTACCTGCTCCATCATCCCGCCAAAAAAGCAACAACAACTCTCAGCTTCATGATTTATTCCCCCTCCATATGTACAATTAAGTGTATGCATGACCATTAAAAGTAAGGCTACTTATATAATGGCTCTGAAACACATTAAAAAAACAACTCCATCCCCTCTCTTATTGTAACATTCAAAATGCTTGGCTTCCATGGTGTGCAGAGAGGGG
Organism: Dasyornis broadbenti; assembly: GCA_013397935.1. Classification (NCBI taxonomy): domain Eukaryota; kingdom Metazoa; phylum Chordata; class Aves; order Passeriformes; family Dasyornithidae; genus Dasyornis; species Dasyornis broadbenti. The sequence goes on along the minus strand of VZRN01001513.1, from coordinate 155,717 downwards.
CAAATACAACCAAACCACATGAGCGATTGAGTGGTGCAGGGTTTTGGTAACTGGATCTAGAAGCTTCCTCCTCTAGCTGAGATAGTCAAACATAGCCAGGTCAATGGGAGGGAGATCTTTATCCCACGCTGTCTGGGCAAGGTCAGTCGAGGTCCCAGGAATTGCAGGCCCCCTCATCTCTGTACGCTGCTGGTGGCAGATGGCTCACATGGACAGGAGGAAAACTTAATCCTCTCCTTTGCAATTTCAGGGCAAGAAAGGGGTTTAAGGATAAGAGGAAGGGAAGGTGTCTTTCTTTTCTTGATGACTAGAGGACTTCAGTCTCCAGTGGTGTCAATCTCAGTGACATTTCTCAACATATAATGGATCTAAAAAATAATTAATAAATCGAAGGAACAACAGAACCGTATCATGATGGGATTTCAAAGTGAATTGCTTGCATGTCCAGGTAAGGCTTATAGATTTCCTGTTTCCAGTGGGGATGAAGTATAGTTCAGATGAAAGTAACTGGATATGTGCAACTGAGGACAGCCCTGTGTGCTCCTCTAAGCTCCCTTCACAAGTAAATCTGTTCCCTTATGCAACAAGACAGAATCTTCCAGCTTCAGCTTGTGGCTCAATAAATTTTATTATTCTTTTTTGTTTTTATTTAAAAGAATTTGTTTTCCTATCATAAAAATTGGACAACCATACCACTACCACCAGCAGCGAAGTCTGTGGAGTTAATGTTGATGGCTGACAGTTCACTGGTGTTACCAGCGTCTCAAAATGTCCTAGAAAGTCCATAAATGGAAAAAAACCCAAACATGATGGTTTTGGGGAAGAACATCAAGGTGGTTTTAGTTTCTTGTCCCACTGTAGTTCTCAGATGAAAACTGTAGCATATCAGCAGGACCAAGTACCTCATGCCTTGTGAGAAAACCCTTCATACCAGCTCCAGTACCTGATTAGTAGGGAAGACGAGACATTTAGAATAGGAATTTATGACATTCATTATTTCCTATGTCAGCATATAGATCACTAAGACAGGACTGACCCTTTTGTCTCCACCCCTTACCCCAGCATGCAATAATATTTCACAAATGGGATATGCTCTTGGCAAGCATCCCAATTCTGATGTCTGCTTGTGTGATGATAAATTAGCCATGAAGCAAAACCATCCACAGCGGCCTCATTTCCCTTCATCTCAATCACATAGGTCTTGGATATATCGTAACAGACATCAGAGCTTTTGTCATCCCAGCCCTCTGTGCTCGTTTCCCTTGTCCAGGCTGGGATGGAACAGGAGCCTCTGAAGACATGGATTAGAGACAGCAAAAAAGTACCTGTGGGGCTGCCACAGTCTGCATTAACCTGGTTTGGCTTTACTGGGAAAAGCTCCAGAACTGCAGCTCATGGCTAATGCCCAGTATAGCACCTGTCCCCAAACTGGTGTGGGTTTGTGCAAACCCAGGCCTTTCCCAGACCTTTTCCCATGTTCCCACTGCATGGTGCCAAAGGCAAATGGAGATACAAGAGTTCTGATAGCCCTGGCTGTTTGCACATTTCTGTCTACCTTCCCTCATTAACAAGCAAATTGCATGAGCAAAACCTCTCCTCTCTAATCATTGCTCTTGCTGCTGAATTCACTTCAAAATATCAAAAGCATCTGCGCATTTTGTCCATTTTGCTAAGGAGGAAGTGACCAAAGTAACCACCAACCAATTCCAAAACCTGATACATAAATAAATCCCCTGTGAATGAGAGGCTACAGCATCACATGCTGCAACCACAGGAGTAACCCAGACACCTGTGCCCTAAAAAGGGGGAAAACAGTCTTGACATACAGTTAACACAGACCACTTGGGTCTCTCACCATTCTTGCATTTTTGGTGATTTTTCCAGGATGGTTCAGACCAGCAGCTCTGGTATGGCTCCAGAGAACTGCTATTGCCACAGGGATCTGAGGGACAATCAGGACTTCAGCCTCATGACAGTGACAATGCAGTGTATAACTCTGCAGACAGCAAGTAAACAAACTCCTTTACCAGCAGCTCCAGAATGCTGCCAGGGTCTGCGCTACAAGCTTAGGGCATTAACCACCAAACCTAACAGCATGGTGGAGGTCAGTGCTGCTGTGTAGTATGTGGAATAAAGTTCCCAGTTTGGCTTGACTTTGGTACTGCCTTAGGTACTGGTTTTGCTTGGCTGATAAGACACATAAAGAAGGACAGTCTTTTGCAAATCACTTGACATTTAATGGATAGAAATACATTGAACAGAAGCTCTGGAAGATTTAATTCAAGTACTGAAAACCTGGCACCATGCTGGTGTCTTGGTGCATGGGGAAGACTGGTGCTTTCACTAAACCCTATGCTGGCATCTGCTGTCTGTTACTGCCCATTTGAGCACCAGAGTCAGCAAAGACAGGGAGCATCCCTGCTCATTTCAGTGCTACTCCAGCCAGCTGCACACCATGAGCTCAGCTTTCAGCCCTGTTGCACTTGCAGCAGCCAGAGGATGGGCTTGGGTTAAGGCTGGTGAGTTAATACTAAGCCTCCACCACCATGGGAACCTGGGGAAGTACTCATGCCAGGCCCTCCGTGCTGCCAGGACCCCAAGGTGCAGCAGTGGGTGCTAGATGGCCACCAGCAACTCTTCCACACCTCACTGCAACTGGTTTCACTGCTGGTGCACTGCCTGCTCCCTCCACTGTGTGTCAGAGGCAAATACATCATATAAATTACAAACCTCCACAGCCAAGATGACCTCCTCTAATGGTTTCTCCTGGCTCTTCAGTGTCTCTGACCTTGTTCTTTACTATCAACAGATTCAAATGTTTAAAGGTGAGATGTGTAAAATAACTTACCTTAATTGTACCCTGACTGTTAGCAGCAATAAGTACATTGGACTCCTGGAAAAAAAAACAAAAAGAAGAGGCTCTATCAGAACCTGCCATTGCTTTTTCCCCCCGCTTTTTTGGATGAAACAGTAGAGAAGAAGTTATTTTTATCTTAAACATTAGAAATACATCTAATTTCAAAAGGATTTAACTATTCTTATATCCGAGATGCTTTCAAGGCTAGCAGTCTCTAAGTTACACCACCTTGAAGAATTAGAAAGCAATAATCCTTAGTGTTTGTACAGAGCTTTAAATCTCCAAAGCAATTTACAAACATGAATTAATTCTCACAGCCTCCCTGTGAAGCAGACTAATAAAAACAATAGTTATTTTCATCTTTTGGCAGCACACGGACAAAGGTCTCCCACACCCTAACTAAACCAACTAATCACCATTACAAAACCCCTTCTAGCTCCAAGGCTTCAGATGAGTAAAACAAAGAGAAGAGATTAGAGAGCAACAGCAGATGCACCCAGTTTGAAAGGGAAGATAAACAGAGAGGGTTTCAGTCCTGCCTTAAGCAGAGAGGCAGCATCTATTTACTTCCTGCCAATTGATGGAGTTGCATTTGGAGATATCCTGGTTGACTGCAAATTAATGGTCTGCTGCATCAGTCAGGCAATTCCCAGGCCAAAACTGGAGAAGAAAGAGCCTCTGCTCTCCAGATCGCATTCCTCACGTGACCAGCAAGCACAGATGCATCCTCCCCAGCCAAACTCCTATCCAAAATCTACAGAAAAATCCAAAAGAATGACATGGTGCCAATAAACCTAAAGCACATAAGCACTGGGGTGCTGGCAAGAGCCCTAGAGGTGCTGAGGGAGATCAGCCATCCTCATGCCAGTAGATGTAATGCATACTGCCAAACCACCTGCCACAAACTGTTTTCTCTCAAGACAGCTGATACCTTTTCTCAGACATTTTTAAATTTCTCTCTCTGCTGCTGTCCATCCCCAGACCAACTTGCTGTAATCCCATTGCTTAGCACATGCATTTTTATTAAACTCAGTTACTAGAACATGCCCTGCTCCAAAGGGAGGAGGAAGGCAGCTCAACACTGCCCCAGCTGAGCTGTGCGCTGCCTCACCATGAGGTTCAGGACTTTGCACAGCCTCCAGATTTGGGGCAAAGGGAGAAAAATCCTCTTCAGTGTAAAAACCCACGTATCAGGTAAGAGTAGCCTTGTGGTAGACCACTGGGCTAACTGATACAGATAGATTTGTTCACCCTGGTACAATCATTAGAGGATTAGTTAAAACTCTTGATACTATCTCACTAATGATCCTCCAAGTCTAAGCTCTTGAAAAGAAAGTATGTCCTCAAAGGAAGAATATATTCCAATTGCCATTTATTTGGCGGCTAAGAATCTAATCCAGTGAACTGCTACGCTTCTGGTTAACAGCATTAAAATCGAAACCCACTACGGGGGGATTGCAGATACAAATATTATTTGGGTATTAAAACAGGAACCAGGATGCCTGATAGGATTTTGGAAGCAAGGGAGAGGGACCTGCAGCTATCTACTGTGCAGTGCAGGAGACCTGAACTCCTGAGTACAGATGATGCAGGATTTGAATGATTCCTGTCTGCACTGTGAGTGATTGGTAATTCATCCTGCAGCTGCAGTCTGCTGGGGTGTTGCTGTAAATGAACGCTAATTCAATGAACAGTTTTACCTGCTAAATAAAATAAAAATGCCAGAGGGTAATTTTCTCTCACTCCCTTGTTCTTCAGAAGCCCCTGGGTGTTGGGTTTTTTCCAGCAGGGTCTGAGCTAATCACTGCTCTGCTCCTTTCATCCACAACCATGAGAAGCAAATAGGAGCTGACAGCAGCAAAATTAGCACCAAATATGTCACTGAACAGTGACTTGCATGTTAAGGCACTCTCGCACTGCCTCTCCAGGAGCACAGCTAAGTAACTTGTTTTTAATCCCCCAAAGAAACAGTTCACTTCCTTTTGTGTTGCCTGTAAAACAGTCAACACACTCAATGTGTTAAACACCTAAAGAAGTCATGAAGTTGTTTAGACTTGTAGGTTTGTAATTCATGACAGTCGTGTGCACATTAAACCAGTCTTTTTGCCAGGACATGTACGAATGGAGTCACCATGACCTCAAAGAAAACCACAATTGCCACTCAGCTGGCAGAGCACCTATTTCCCCAAACACACTACTATGACCACCTGTATCACTGGGGCATGAAGAACAGGGTCTCACCATCCATTGTGACTGCATGTTATATTTTATCATAATCACTTGGTGTTTCTATGCAGGGCAAGAAGGTTTAAAGACTGGCCTTACTCATCTCTTCCATTTCTGCTGCCTGCAGGAGCCAGCACATCCCAAAGCAGAGGCAGGGGGTACACTGAAGATCCAGCACAACTGAGTAATCATGCTCTGAAGAAAGCAGTTATTAAAATGACTCTTCTACACCTGAATTTTCTCTTATGAGTAGTTTGCACCTGCAACCCCTCTTAGCAGGAGAGGCAGAAGGAGCCAGCTGCCTCTGCTAAAACAAGATTGAAGAAGAAAAATGAACAAGCATAACAAAAATTGAAAGACGAGGGTTTACTGCCTGGCAAGCAACAGCATTTTGTTCTGTGTGGCTGCTAATCTCAAGCATTATTGCACCCCGGTTGAAAGCCACTGACTGTGTCACCTGATGAAATGTGGCAGCCTCTCCTCTGCAGACTACAGCAGATCAGGAGTGATCAGAGGAGATGCAGTGCACTCGGGTCCCTGCAAGGAGGTAACGCAGCATCTCAATAAATGAGTGAGAGCCATAAAACTGACAGGAGACAGCTTAAGAGTCTTGGTCCTCTTAAGGCAACAGAAAAAAGCTCAGGGGACGTCAAAATTATGCATCTTCTTGTCTTTTAGTGTTACATATGAATTAAAAAATTTAATTGGCAAATATAGGTGCATGTCAGGACTTGTGTTACGATTAATATAGGGTGCAGTTCCAGAACAGCTCTAACATGCTCTGGGGCTAAAGTTCTGTGCTAAGACCTATGAAGAACTTTCTGCATCTGCCTGCTTTTTTCCTGACTGCAGACACAGTATTACGGGAAATCTGAAGGGCAGTTCCTTGACATGGGAAAGACTTGCCTACACAACAAATCTCTGTTATTGCACTGGCTGGATATATACTCACAAGGAGGTAAGCATTATGTAAAATGAAGTTGGAAGTTGGTCTTGAGTGCAAAGACAGACCAGGCAGAAGGCACCTCTGTCCTGAACCTGACACATCCCTGTTTCTCCTGTCTGAATACGACTGGTGCACCCACAGGAACTTTGAAGCATTCACTCATGGGATTTGAAGGGACTTTCACTGATTGGACCAAGAAAATAAATTTTTGCAGCACATTCTTGATGGCAAAGGAAAACAAAATCAGGTTTAGGACCTTCCTGAGTAGATGAGATACCTGCTACATTCATCATTCAAAGGAATTATTCAGCCAGTGACGGCTGGGTTTTGAAGTACACTGATTTCCTTCCCTCCTAGATGAGCCCTATTTTGGATGGCCCTGGGGAAGCAATTTTTACAGGAAAGGAACAGAGGAGAAGTAAAGTCTGGCTGACAGCTGGTATTCATGCAAGAGTAGTCAACATTAAGACAGTCAGAAATGCTCTGGATGTTTTGTGAGGTTTAAGGAAACTCAGCTGAACAACTGAAAAGTTGTCAGAGCTGCTTCAGTGCAACAGGGTGTCAAAGACAGCTGAGGTTGTAGCTCTTCCACTCATTTACATCTTTGCATAAGAAAACATTACTGGGAGGGAAGGACACCTAAATGAACGTGATCCCAGATGGACAATTGTTAAAACCACCCACACGTCTCCTTGAAGGGACACCCACTGATATCCAAGCGGACTCAACTCTGCAGAGCAAGGACAAGCTCTGGACAGACCCACTAGCAAAGCTGTGGCCCATTCTCCCAGTACTGCAAGGCTCCTCTCTGGCTATCCCTATTCACCAATAAAAATGCCTCACTGCAGCTGCAGGAGTTACACATTCCTCTCAGCACTGGGCTCAGACAAAATCATAGCTGAATATTTTAGTCTTCCTCTGCTGACATCAAACCACCTGTCCCAAAAGGGCTCAAAATAGGCAAGAAGAGCACAAATCACTCACAATTTTTTTCCCCTTTAATGCAATCCTTTCTGAGACCATTCCTCCCCTATTGATACCCCACATATATCAATCCTTGAAGTGGAATTCAGAAGCCCACACTGAAGGAGAAGCTGAAGAATTGTTCCTCAGGATTATAAAGATGCCAACAGGTGAAGCAGGATGTGTTTCCAAGTTACATGTGCATATATTCACAAAATGGAGTGGAAATAATATTTTAATCTTTCACTATATTATAAATAATTACAGGCCATAATGTTTGTGCTTCTTTATTATTCTCCCTTTTCTGCACAAATAAAGAGATTCACCTCAAACTTCCAGCGCAGCCATCACTCAGGTAAGTATGAGTTTTCTGGATTTTCAGCTAAGGTTGTTCTATGGATTCACAGTTAGGGATCTTAAAGATCTTATTTTAATTCAACAGCTTCTCACCTTCCCTTCCCAGCAGATGTTTTGGCTAACAAATGGCTGGTTTGTCAGTACTTCTCTTTCAAGCAGACAGACCCGCTGTCAGCAAACACTGAATACTTACTCCAAGGAGCTAGAACCTAATTACAGAAAGCTGTTGATACAGTGGGAAAACCACCTGGGTGAGAAAGCTTGCACTCAAGCAGCCATTGTCTTCTGTTATTTATAGGTAGAATAAAAGTATATAGTTGAACTAAATCTAGTGCTATTTGTACAGAAAGCCCATTATTTAAGTAAATTTACTCCTTCCTTACTGAAGGTGGCAACTATTACTCAGGTGATGGCTTTTAGGACTGAGCTGCAGACTATATGCAAGATGCATTTCACCAAAATTTCTCCCATTGATGTCATGCACAAAGTCTTTCCACACATCTAAGTGTGCAAAGTCGTTCCCCAAAAGACCACCACTGCTTGACTACTCTTCATCTTCTAATTAGCAGATTCTAATGGCTTTTCATCCTAATTCCCCTGAACCCTGATTATTTTCTTGCTGTATGACACAAGTCAGCTTTAGTTTTTGAAAAAAAATTACAAATTCTAACCTAGAAAACACAATGAACCTCCAGCATACAAAAATCAAGAGATTTTGAAAAGCTGAATAGCTAGATTAGATCCCTTCCCAGCAGGACGATGTGCTGCATGTCCAATTTTGTTGGTTTTTTTTTCCTATTCTTGTGATACAACTGTTATCAATGAAAGGTGCACAGTGGGTTGGTTGAAGTGGTGCACAACCCTCTATCTCCCTGTTAGCCAGAATTTACTTTCTATGCCATCATGCTCACCTAACATTAATCCCTTCTGAACAAATGTAAAGGAATATTTATTATCTACACTGTGAATATCAAGCTCAACCAGAAATTAATTATTTTACAGAACAAGGTCTAACATATAAAAAATGTTGTACTGAAGTATTTCAGGAATGGCAACACCCAACTCTTTAGGTATTAAACCTGGAACAGAACATGCATGCCTAAACTGTGTCATTTAACCCTTAGAAAAAGTATTTTTATCTCATTCTGAAGGTAATTCCTTACATACAGAGATACAGCCTCTTTAGGCTTATCTGGGCCCCACAAAAAAAACCCAAAAACTCAATACATCTGAAAAAAGTCTTCTCTGTGCTTCCTTCTAGATCCAGCTGCAAATACACAATCTTTTGGGTTTTTAAGTTCATAAATGCTACACAATTATATCCATCCAGCATTAACAAGGATGTTTACTTAAAACGTTAAAACACAGATTTAAAGATGATGGCACTCCTTTGACTCACTTTCTGTGAAAAACTTGCCTATAATCCGATGCACATACGTATAGTTTCTTCTCCTGTCAGAATTCATGGGCATACTGTAAAGTTTTTTGGAAAACAAGTTTTCAAACAAATTAGTGTTTTCATCATCCTACATCATGCAGAGTTGCAGCTTCCACACAAGATGAAGTGCATCTTGCTAGGAAATGTGCACAGGTAGAAATTCAGCATCTCCTTGAATCCCTCCCTTTGTTTTTCAGCAATTCCAGACTTTAACTTCTGTACCTGCCTTTATCAAGTTTTCTGGCACTTACACATCTGGTGTTTTCTAGCTGCAACTCAATACACACGAATATAGCCCTTTTTCCTACACCCTGAAATAACAGTTCCATTTTTGGATTTTACAATGCATTTTTCTCTTTCTATTCAGATCAAATCCAGCACAAGAAGATGCTGTGTAACTGGAAGCTTATTTACTATCATACATACCCAGGTCTGTATTCACAGCACATGGGAGCCCCGAGGAGAGCAGTCCAAGACTTGCTCCAACGACACACTCAAATAAGGAGTAAGCTACCTCTCAGCCAAGTGAGAAATCCCTTTATCTTAGCATGCCCTTTTCATTTCAGCATGTAGCTCTCAAGAAAACAATATCAACAAGGCAACTGAAGACAGGGCTAGAAGAAAATAGAAGTACACATATATACAGTGCTGCACACAGGCATCAATTTCCTTGTTTCTACACTGTCTTCTGAATTTAAGATAGAAATGGAGGCCAACAAGACTGACGGGAAGAGAGTAAAAAAACTCTGCAAAAGCAAGAGAGCCAGCCAGCAAAGCCCACCCCAGGTACTGCTGATATATTACAGGCAAAAGCCTCTGCAATTTAGTCATTCTGTAACAAAACTGGTCTTGATGAGCACCTTATTTAGAATCCAAGATGAGATAATCTCATTAGACACTTATTATTCTACATCTACTGCAAAGCAAGGTACATAGCTCTAACAGCTGCTGCACACTCCCTATCAAGCAATGTAGGGAGCCATATGTTAAAACCAAATTATTTTGGCGTTAACCCCACACGCCCAAAGGGGGCAGCTCTTCCCCTCCTCTCTGTGTGGGAATATTGAGTTCCACTGCTCATTTATCTGTGACAGGATCTCTAAAGTTACTTGTTCCTGTGGTTGTAAATCCTGGGATTTCAGACGGTCCCCATAAACAATATGCTCAAGACCTTGAAGGAAATGGCAGCAGTATATAAATACAGCTTACAGTAAGCTTTCAAAAAGCATATACATAGACATGCAACACATTAATATCAATATTGCAATGCCACAGGAAATGGCAACGCATTAGTTTAGTGAAAACAGCTTTTAGCATCTATTCTTTTAAGACTTAAAACTCCCAAATATTCATTTAGCAAGTCTACATAATGCAATGCCATACATTGCTTGACAGCTGCACAGTTTAAAAAATCTGTATTCCTATTGCCAATGTGTTTCCTCACCTTTCCCTTCTATTGTTTGTTGCAGTGAGTCATTACATCATGCTGGAGGTGATGTATTTAATCTCACCCTAGCCAAGGCCAGGCTGTCCTGCCCATCAGTGCAGTATGGGGCAAAACCAAGCCTCAGGGTGTTACCATTAATATTGTTATTGCTTATGTCTCCCTTCTAAACTCACCAATACACAATACACAATCACCAAAACCAAAATACACAATCTGGAGAAACAACCACCAATCTGCATGAGAGTATTCAGAAATATCATCTAAATCTGGTACTTTTAGATTTTGTTTTTGTGCAGGCCAGAGGCAAACCATCAGGCATCAGTGCTATAAACAGAAATCAATTGAATGTGAAAAGCCTTTTCAGTTCAAGCTACTCTGAATTAGATAAGACAAGCAATCCACCCCACAAACATGAGAGCTACACAATCCAAGTCCCAAAGCACAGCAAGGACCACAGCTCCCAGCTGCTGTACTAGGAAAGAATGGATGCCGATGGGAAACTTATGAGAGAAAGGTTCTCCTCCCAGAAGATGGTTGGGCACTGGAACGGGCTCCATAGGGAAGTGGTCACAGCACCAAGCCTGACAGAGCTCAGTACATGTTTGGACAACACTTTGAGGCACGTGGTGAGATGGTTGGGGTGTCCTGTGCAGGGCCAGGAGTTGGACTTCATGATCCTTCCAACTCAGGATATTCTATGATTCTATCCTAGCTCCTTGGTCCTCTTTAATTTACAACATGCTCCTTGCACCCTTACTGTGAAAGGCAAACTCCAATCTGCTAAAGCCCTGCTTCATGTTCAGATGGTTCTGTTGTGCCTCTTATCTTCTCCATTCTTCACCTTTCTTTTTCCAAGTCAGCGATTTCCCTTCCAGTTCCCTCTTTCAAATAATCTCCACACTTGAATCCGCAATTCCCTTACTTGTGCAAGAACACTTGGATCTTTCCATGACCATCCGTCCCATATTCTTCTTCGGGGCCTTTGTATTTGTGAGATCATTGTCCCTTGCATGGCATTTCTCATCAAATCCTTACTTTCAGCACTGTTCTTGGTTTCAACTGTCTCTTCCACAGTACTGTGTACATCTTTCCATCTCTTCCTCCTCTTGTGAATTCACCTTTGAAAATCCTGCTTACAGCACAGTTTCTTTTCCTCTCCAACCCCCCAACATACTAGCACCAACAGCAATGTGCACATCTTCCTTGGGGTCAGAAATGGAAGAGATGATGGTTAACCTTCCTTTCTGGTCCCAGTATCCAATCAACCAACTGTATCTGCTTCTAAAGGCTGCCTTCCCTTCTTGGTACCTGAACTCATTACTGTATTAGGATGACACATCTATTCCCCTGGGCCCTGCCTGGGCTGTCAGCTACAGCTCATTCCCACATCTAAGAAACATCTGCTAGATAAACTCCAGAGGACATACGGTTATAAGGAGGCAGAATCCTTATGGTTAGGGACTGCAAACCCGTTATTTTGTGGGAACAAACTGCTGCTAGGCCAAGGGCATCCAGCTAGAGAAGGTGATCCACATCAGCAGCTCACAGATGCACACATGCCCCAGATATCCTTGCTTTCATGCTTTTCCCTGATACACAAGAGATAATACTGCACATCAGCTGCTGTTCTGAGCTAGAGCATGGTCCTCTGAAGGCTGACAAATGGTTTCCCAGCTGGGCCAAGGGAGATCACTGCTATGTGACATGTCTCCTGTGTTCTATAAAGCTCAGCACTGTGTTGTTGATGCTGCCAGCAGCTTGCCTGGGCCAGGGACCAGAATTCAGATCCTGTTATTAAATCAGTCCCCACATAGAAAAACACGAAATAAGCCATTAGCTGGTCCATCTCCTGCTTTCCTTCCTTTCCCAGTGCCATTTGTTTCAGTCTCTGTCGTGGTTTAGCTTGGTCCAGGTTTTTCTAGTGGGGGGGAGGGGGGGGGGCCACAAAGATG
>VZRN01001513.1:48894-142942 GCA_013397935.1 Dasyornis broadbenti | reverse complement strand
AGGGGGGTGAGCGGAGAAACAGTGGCCTTGAAGGGTTTATTTTACTTCTCATTTACTCCTCTGACTCTGTTAGTAATAAATTAGATCACTTTGCAACCTAAGTTAGTCCTGTTTTGCCTATTCTAAGTGCATCTTCTCCCGGGTTTCCTTATCTCAACTCATGAGCTCTGGGTGTGGGTGTGTTAATTTGGGGGTACCTGGCATTTGGCCAGGTTCAAACCATGACAGTCTCTAAATAGCTGAATGATACAGGCTTAAAATTGATCCAACCATCTTGACGTTAATGTTTTAAATTATTAAGTCTTAGTTCTCTAATGCCAACAAATCATTTATATATGCACATTTAATTAACAATCCAATCAGTAAAAACAACTTTGAATTCATGCCACACATTTTATCAGAGGAACCAAAGACACATTACAACATTAAGTGTAACAAATACCCTTGGTGAAGTAGCAAAGAATTATCCTACATGCAGGGAAACTGAGGCAACACACTTGGTGGATTTGCCCAAGGTTTTTTGCTTTAAAAGCGCTAAGGGGGAAGATGGCTCGGGTTTTCTGTTCTCAGCTTCCAGCAGAGGCGGTGGCGGGAGACGACTGCCCCTTCTGCGTTCTTCTTTTTGGACTGTTTTTTCCCCGACTTTCTCGTCCGAGACATCAGACAATCCCCAAGAGGAAGCAGGCAAGAATCCTCCAAGAGGCCACCTGAGGGGCGTCGCCCAGCCCCACAGGACCCCCGGTGGAGGGGAAGCTACGCCCAAGAAAAACAGGAGACTAAAACCCATTGGACTGTTCGCTCAGGTTTAATAAGTCCTTTGCCCTTTCCTGTATTCTGTGGGCATTTTGCTTCATTTTGTTTTGTTAAATAAATAGGTTTGTTTTCTTTCACTGGCACCCAAAAGTTCTGTTGTCGTGCGGGGAGGAAGTGCTGGGCCCCGTTCCTGTGGGGAAGGCGTTTAGTCGAAACGTTTTCCTCCTAAATTAGTCTCGAACCCAAGACACTCTTCTAATAAGAATTCCTCTCGGAACTACAGTATTTACTTATTTGCTGATGGGAAATCCATTCCTGCTGCATTTCTCTCCCAAACAAGCTTGAGGCACAAACCATTGCTAGGAAAGCATGCTGAAAACCAGCCCTAAACTGTGACAGCTGGTCAGGTGAGGCTGAACACACTGAGTCTAACATCATCCCCAGCCAAGGGTACTGAAGAACATATAATGACCTTCCCACCCCACAGGTCACACCTAAACTCATGGGGATGCTGGACACTTACCTAGTAGTCTGAGGTTGTAGACCTACATGAGTGTCTGGTAGCTCCCAGGTGCTTCAACAGCTCATCCAGCCCTTGGAAAATCTCACACCAGGCTCCCATGTGAGGAGAAATACCTGAATGGCCCAAACTAATCTCTGGAGAAAGAGGTCTTGCAGCTGTGTAACTGCTAGTGGGACAGGCTGGGAAAATAAACCTTCCTAAACTCCTAATGTGACACCACCCCCTCAAGGCAAAAGTGGAAGAGCAATTCATTCATCACAACCAGAGATGATGGAAATCAATACAGGAGGATGGATAAATCACAGGTGATGTCAGGAATAATGAAGGGAGCCAAGCTGAGCCAGGCTAGCTGGGTCAGCAAAAGGGAAAAACTTTGGGAGAAACTCATGAAATCAATTTATTTAAAACTGATAATGAATTCATACTCTGCTACTGTTCATTTCATATGGTGGACTGTCAACAATTTGGGGCAGAAAGCTGTCTGTTTGGTTAACACCTAGTATGGTGGGGTGACCTGGCTGGAAGCCAGGCACCCACCTAAGCCAGTCTGTCACTCCCCTCCTTCAACAGGACATAGGAGACAACACGCTTAGAGTTGAGATAAGGACAGGGAGAGATCACTCTCCAACGACCATCACAGGCAAAATAGGCTCAACTTGGGGAAAATGTGATTTATTACTAATCAAATCAGAGTAGGATAATAAGAAATAAAAGAAACTTAAAAATACCTTCTCCCCACCCCTCCCTTCTTCCCAGGCTCAGCTTCACTCCTGAGTTTTTCTATCACTTCCCCTTCAGCTAAAGAGAGGGACAAGGAACTGGGGCCACAGTTAGCTCATTGCATACTGTCTGCCATTCCTTTACTTCTCAAGAGAAAGACTCCTCACACTCTTCCCCTGCTCCAGCATGGGGTCTCTCTCAGAGACAGTTCACAAACTGTTTCAATGTAAGTCATTCCCACAGGCTGCAGTTCCTCTCAAATTGCTCCAGTGTGAGTCCCTGTGTGGTCACAAGCCCTGCCAGAAAAACTGCTTTAGAGTGTAGGTGCCTCTCTTCATATGTCCACAGGCCCTGCTGGGAGCCTGCTCCAGTGTGGGCTTCCTACAGGGTCACAGCCTTCTTTTGGGCATTCACCTGTACTAGCGTGGAGTTCTCCATGGACTTCAGGGAGACAAGTTGCCTCACAGGCTGCAAGGAATTCTCTTGTACCTGGAGAACCTTCTCCCCCTTCTTCTTCACTGAGTTTTGGGTCTGCAGAATTGTTTCTCACATATTCTCACTCCTCTCTCCCTCATGCAGTTATGCAGTATTCCCCCTCACCTCTTCCTATATTATCCCAGAGGTGCTACCCGCATCACTGATGGGCTCAGCTTTGGCCAGCGGTGGCTCCATCTTGCAGCTGGCTGTCACTGGCTCTGCTGGACATGGGGAAAACTTCACGAAACTTCTCACAGAAGCCACCCCTGCAGCCCCCCACTAGCAAAACCTTGCCACACAAACCTACCTAGTAAATCAGATCTTCTGCAGATTGTAGCTTCTTTGCCCCATTATAATGAAAATCACCCTCCACTCCCAAGACTGGTCTGACACAGAGAAGCAAAAAAGGGTCAGCCTGAATTCTGACATTTAGTTTATATACTTTAACTGTAATAACAACCCTTGAACATACCCAACCATTTTAAAGTGGGATCCCATCACCAAACCAAAGCCAAATCCTGATACAATAGTATCCCAAACCAATCGACATTGAAAGTTCTGGACACGTTAAAATCCCGACCATTGCATTAGTGGATCTCAAAATAATGTTGCAGGGGGACTTGAGTGCTCAACAAACACATTAACTCTTCTAATGTTTTGCTTATGCCAGCTGGAAAAGAAGGATGATAGTTTCACTGCATCTGCAGGCTTTCTAATTGTGTTACTGGATGGACCAGAAGTCTGGCAGCCATGGAAATCAAAGCTTTCATTTCTCTTAAGGCCAAGAACAGTACATTTAACAGCAACAGGAATGGAGTCACGGGTCCAAGTATCAGCACTGAGGGTGCTGTCTGAGGCAGGGAATGACACCATATGTAAAGCTGAGGCTGCAAGCAGGGAGTGTGGGGAATTACACATCTGTGGGGCAAGTAGGGCAACAGCAACGGGAAGAAACACACCAGGAAAGCAAAAATATCTCATCCCTGGAGGCTGCTTTTACCCAAAGGGCTGCAAGGCTGCTTGATGATAAGAACAGAAAAGGGACAGATACCAGCAAGGTGGCCCAGCTTGTCGCTGCATATGCCACTATTTATATGAAAAGATATATTTATAAATATTTTCCTTTTATTTTCTATGCAATATACAGAAGTACAGGAATATCACATCACCAGGACCTGGTGAAATAAAAGAAATGATAAGCATTTTCTTATAGAGCAAACTCAAGGCACAAACATTAACATTAGCACACAGAGAAGCTTCATGGAATTATACCTATGCTAATGCTGTTTATAACATATGCCGACTTGGGAAAAAGGACTTTGATTTAAGGAATGGAAGTTTAATTAAGGTAAAAAAAAATTTTCCATTAATCTTGAAAGAATTCACAACCTGCTAATCTCCTTCACCATCCAATTCAGCTAATGCTATAACAGGATCAAGTGCAGCACTACGTACCTGAAACCTCCCGCAATGCAGACAAGG
Organism: Dasyornis broadbenti; assembly: GCA_013397935.1. Lineage (NCBI taxonomy): Eukaryota > Metazoa > Chordata > Aves > Passeriformes > Dasyornithidae > Dasyornis > Dasyornis broadbenti. Next base: position 138,987 of record VZRN01001513.1, on the reverse strand, counting down.
CTGGGCAAGCTGTACCAGAGCATGTGGCCATCTCTAGGCTTGGGAAATAGAACTCTTTGTCTCCTCGAAACATTGTTCCGAAAATGCCCTGATTGTAGTGGACACATATTTTCACTAGCCAGGACACACAGGAAAATGAAGAAGGGATGTTGATAAAGTTAAAAATGGCAAAGAAAAATGGCCAGAGCCTAGACCTGCAGGCAGGTTCTGATGACATCCAAAAGTGCATTTCATGTCACAAGCATAAGTTTTTCTCTTGAGCAGGTAAAATTCCAGTTATACTTAAATCTTCTCCCTGCCTGAATTCAAGTCATAGAGCTTGTATTAAAAACATTTTCTGTCTCCTGTTCTCGTGGTACAGGTAAGCACAGGTAAGGACAGAGCAGCAGAGCAAAGTATCTTCCCCAGCCAGCAGAACCATCTCCTATACACCTGTGGCCGAGAAGGGGTTTAGAGCTGGCTTGGTTCACAGTCAGTGAGGGCTCTGTAAATGTATTACAATGGTATGGAAGAGGGAGCTGACCTGAACTGTGGCCAGGTCACATCTGCAAAGCTGTTTAGAAGAGAGGGATCTTTGCTTTGTATAGTGAAAGATGCTGGAATCTCTGAAAGAAGATATATCAAAGCTATTTTTGCAGGTCAGTTTTCAAAGTAAAGCCACAATGCAAACTATCAGCTTTGGTGACAAAACTGTATGGCTGGCATTGAAAAAGACAATGCAGTAAATTGCATTTTAGTAAGGTCTGACTGTACATAAAAAGCGAAGAACTGCATTAAACAAAACCATACAGACTACAGATGACACATATGAAGTTGCTTTCTGATATCCTACTCCTGATGCTTTTCTCCATTGTATTTATCTGAGGGGAGAAGGGAGAGGGAAGACAGCTATGCCATAGGCATTAAGAATGATGAGAGTACAGCTTTACAGCTTTAGTACAATAAATGCAAAGCATGGCATCTTCCCTACTTCATTCTGCAGAATGAAGTATTCAAAAGATAATAATGGACTTTGCATCATCTAGAGGACTCAACTGCGCCTTCTGCCTGCTTCCCTAATTTCAGCCATGTAAAACACTCCTGAATCCAGAAGGACAAGTGAAACCAGCAACCAAAATTCACCCGAGAAGTCAGAAACCACGAGGTCATTCAGCTGTAGAAAAGCATTTTAAATTTGAGAACAAAGGATGTAAAAAGAGCAAACAAGGAAACCCACCAAGAACTGAGATTAAAGTCAGAAGCAAAATGCAGGATGTCTTAAGACAAGTTCATTGATTGTGAAAGGAAAAAAAATCCAAACTCAACACACAGTTAATACTAGAGAGAGATTCTCTATTCTTTCGTTCATCTTCCAATGTTCTTTCTCCTCAAATTACTTATTCACCTCTCTGCAACTTACCCTTCTCTAAGGAATACCATGATCTAGTCCCTGAATTCTAATTGCGTTTGCTATTCTACTAAATTCTACAGATTTAAATAGGCAAAATTAGCTGAATTCACCTATCAGGCATTCTCCAAAGTACTAGAAGAGAAGCTACATGAAGCTGTAGATGGGCTTTCTTTTGTTTATGGCTTTTAAATAATTCAGAGGAGCTGTCAAGTTGAATCTGCAAAGCTCCCTTGACTTTGGACTTATGCTATCAGACTGCTTGCCTATTGTTTATAAAGACAAAAAGGAAAACATTACGGCATTGTATGTCTGCATGGGAGAGGAGTAAAGGACTAGGAGAACAAGTGCTCCCAGGACAGAAGTCATAAAAAATACAGATAGGAAAGCAAAAGTAGGCAATAGGTGAAATACAGATGTACCAGCAAAGCTGCAATTTGCTAGTTTGGTTGTGCTATAAATACAAAATACAAGCAGTTTCTTGTGGAATATGATATCATCCTTTAAAAAGGAAAACGCAAACACAAATAGTAACTTTAATTACAACTTTTAATTAGCAATTAAAAGCCCAACTTCCCAGTTATTCAACTGCAGCTGCCTTTCCCAGATCTGTCTCACTTCTGCAAACCCACAACAGACATCAGACAGTGGGTCAGCACCCTAATAATCATTCCCAAACCTGAGACAGCACAATTCCATTTTTTCTTTCCTTTCCTGGACTTTTTGGGAAGACGAAGACTTACAAGGTCCTACCTTGGGACACCAGCAAACCACAGGTTGCTGGCATTCCAGGGAGTTCATAAATTTCAAAGTGCCTTTTAGATTTTTTTAAGTGACTCTGTGGCATGCACAGCTCTGATGGGGTTTTGCACAGTCATTTTCAATCAAAGCAGCAAATCTGACTTTACAGCAAATGACTTTCTTGAAGCAGCAAGAATAGAAAGGGGAGGGAAACCTCAGAACGTGCAACCTACTCCATTCATGCACCATTCCCTCCAACCAGAATGCAATCACCTTTACAGCTAGTTTACTAAACCTAACAACTTTTAAAAAAAAGAGCATTTTAATACAAAACCCCATAACTATGATTACAGTCTTGATCTAAGCTACTGAGCTGGATTAACACTTGGCAATTATACTTAGCTCTGGATGTTGCAAATAAAAGCCTTTCCAAGGTCTGTACCCATGCAGTGGGACATTGCAGCCAAAGATGCTGCAGGAGCTCTCTTGGCACGTTGCAGGATAACACATATGTATGGAGAGGAACAAACTGATTTAGTTGGCTGTCCTAAAGCAGACAGAGCCCTCTACTTTGCTCTAGGAAGACTGCAAGAGTGGACAAAAAGTAAGTATTTTGCCCATGACTGGTCCCAACTGGTCCCAGCAGCTTCCAGTCCTTGGAAATTTCATGATTACACCAGCCTTTTATACACTGTCTTTTATCCTGGTCTCCTGACCATAACAAATCCTAAATGAAACACGATGTAAGACATGCAAATAAGCTGAAGAAAAGAGGATTCACATAATAGGAAAATATCAAGTGGGAAAGTTTAACTCAGAAGGTCAAAATCATTCTAACCAGAAGAAAGAGTGCTGCACGGGGCACACCGACATGCCTGAAACCCTTAAATGTGGCACCAACAGTGTCATTCTTACTCACTCAGTGACTGCCAGCCAATAGCAGGACCTGGAGCTGCACTGTCATTAATAAGTCCCTAAACTTCTTAGCCTTGAGTACATTAGCCTTGAGTACACTCCTAAACTCCAGGGAACAGCTTGCCAATAGTGTGTTGCCTGACAGCACTCCTACAACAAGATGCTGCTCCACCCCTCCCCTTTTAAAAAAAATATTTAAAATTAGGAACATGCATCTGAAATAAGCAATGCCAGCTCCCAAACTTTACTGATCACAGTCTGCTCTCAGGTAAGAGCCCTGAAATGAACAGAGGGGCTGTCAAGTTCCCATGTCACAGCCCAGAAATCCTTGAATTGGCTGTTTCCTCCCATGGTCTTTCCTTGTCCTCAAAGGGCAAAAACCAGTTGATACCATAACTCCATTTCAGGTTGTAACCAGAGATTCAGGATGACCTTATAGGTCTACACACTTCCTAGTGGAAAACAAGAGGTTAAGAAAGACTAATTCCTGAAAGCATCTTTTTGTTGTTAGCATCATTGTATGGGCAGTGAGCACTTGAGGCTAGCAGCAAAGGGGAGCAGTGGATCATGCTGTGGCTCTGCTGGACACACTGCCCAATGGTGGAGCTTGTCCTCCTCTGGGTTCTCAAAGAGGAATAAAAGCCGCATTAAGGTACTTTATCCATCCTGACTACTACACAAACCCAGGAGCAGCTCAGTTAATGGTAGAACTTATAGCCATCAGAAGCTGTTGCAAAGTCGAGTGAGCCTTTTTACTACATGCCAAAGTAATTTCTAGCTAATACACTACACAGATTTAACACATTCTATACTACACCTAATAATTTTATTCCAAAAACCAGAAAGCATTTTACTTTCTTATGAGCCACCAAAAGAGTAAAAGACATCTCTCTTTGTAAAATGTACTCACAAGCAACTCTCTCACGCTTGTGATTTCAGAGCACTGTGAGACTGGGTAATGTTCTACATCAGTGTGAGATCTGCGTAATGTTCTACATCACTGTTATTCAATAATCTTTGCTCTGGATTAAGTCTTGCTCCTGATTAAATTTAACAGAGCAATGAATAGGAAATCTATGACTTGGGAAGTAGGCAGATTTTATCTTTAAACCCAATTCACAAGTAAAGTCATCTCTCTTACAATAGACAATTCTGCTACTGTTCAAGTTATTTTCACAGTGGCTATAAAAAAATTCTCTAGATATCTCAAATGGAAATGACTGTTTTTAATGCTCCCTGTCACTCTGAATGCATGCTAAGACTAACAATACTGCATCAAAAAGAAGAGCTCAACAATCAAGAAATCCATTAAGTTACCAATGACCCTAATTGGAAAAAAAAAAAAGCTGAAAAACACTCAAGTATATGAAGAAAACAATTATCTACTTGGATTTCAGAAGAGAACAAAACCCCTTGTGTTGCACCACAGTACCTCTGATTTTCTAATACTCTTCAGCTATATAAATATTAGAATACAAAACCCACCTTTGATGACAAAGGGTGAGGGAAAACAAACACTTCTGGCATTGATTTTTTTTTTTTAACTAATCTGCTTAATCCTGCCTTGATTTTAGGTATTCTTTCTGAAGAGATGCTGCTGTTGACTCATTCCTCAACTGACACCACAGAGCTGAAGTATGTGGTAGGTACTTCCTGCTTTCTCTGACCCTGGCGATGCTTAAAATGTCTCAGAGCAGAAATGGAGAGAAAACCAGGACAAAATACAGGGGATGTAAGAAAATAAAATTTACTGTCCTCTGTCAGGACTACATAACATTTCTTGTCAGAGCAAACTCACATGTACTGCTACAAATATCAGTAGAAAAGCTCCCACAAAGAGTTCATGATCATGTCCTACCCTACCTACAGCATCCAAGGAAGAGATATAGGATTGTATAATGAAATGGGCTCTAAAATAAAAAAACCACAAACAGAGCACATATACAGTATATATTAGTGGGATGAAGGAGAGACAGAGATGCTGGGGTTTGGTATCACATTCATTACTTCGTTAACTTTGTGTGATGAGCTGGGCTCGATTTCCACATTCATGTATGTGTTATTTGAAATCAATACAGAAGCCCCAGCCTGACTGAAAATAAATCATAAACCTACCTCAAATCTGTTTGCAAGGGAAAACAGCAGAAACTTCAGCAACCAGTACAAAAATGAGTTTTCTTAGCTCCCAATCTCACACCAGAATGGACAATTCACAGGTTCACAACGAATAGCAAAATCCAAAAATTTAGTGGTGGCCTGAAGAGGAGACTGTCTGTGAGCCTGCTGCCATGCGCAGGCAGCTCTGCTGTTAAGGAAAAACCAAGGAGCATTATGGCAGGAAGAGGAGGGACGGCTGCAGAGGATGGCTAGGAAGCAGGAAGAAGGTCTGAGTTCACATTCAAGGATACACTGGGAGAGCAGTATCCCTTCACCCTATAACAGTACATCTAGCAAAAATTTATCTAAAAGAAATCTTCAAAGCAGTATTTTTCGTAAACAAACTTCTGAGCCTCAGAGTGATTTTCCAGTGTGGCTCTTTGCTTACTTTTGGAAAGCTAAATATATATATTCTTAAGTTTTGAAACAAAGAAAACTCCCAAGCTCCCAATGCTGGCTGCTGCCTGCTATAACACTAGAAAAAAAGTTTCACAAGCTACTAACTCCCTTTCTATTTCTAATTTCCCAACAACCACTTTTCATTCATTTCCCAACAATTTAATTTTTTTCTGTTGCATTGTCAAGCAAAGCATGAGCCTGGGAAAACCAGAAAGACAACAGCAAGCTGAATCCTTTTGTATCAAATAAGAACATTTGTATTTCACACTCAGGTAATTTTCTCTCTTTTTTTGTTACTCTTGCTGGCCCAAATTTATCTTTCAAAAGCTGGAGCTAACATGCAAGTTGTGAAGCAAGACATGCAGAGAAGAACTATTAACCGATTTTAATCAGGGATATTTCACTCTAAACAATTCAAGATATTCCCCAAGCACACACTCCCCAGACTAGAGCAGCTTGCTGTTATTTGGTGATTGGAAGAAATCTGGCCAGAGCAACCAGCTTTGTAGAAGTTCTTGGAAGAAAAAAGGCAATGAGGTCTCAACTGATCAACCTAGAAACTAGGAAGAAAGAATCATGTATGCCTGATTAACACGAGGATTCTTGGCTGGCGATGCTGAGCCTCTGCCAGCATGGGTAGTGAGGAGGGACACAGCTTCTCCTCCTGCTGCAGTTAATTTATATGCTATCTGCAGATTACAGGTAAAAGGAACTTTTACTTATTTAATGGATCTGAACCAAACTTTCTTCCCAGTATATGTAATATGACTTATCTTCCCTCCAGTATCTCTCATTATTATAAATACTTTGGAAACAACGATCTGCCTCATCTGCCGCTCCCCAGGTTGCCCGAGCTGTACCACTCTGCTTAACTTAATATTCACTTCAGACATACTAAACTAAAACTAAAAAATCCAGTACTGCACCAAACAGTTCACTTCTCTCCAGCTTTAGCAACTAGATAAGCATTTTGGAAGTGATGATGACATACAATACCATAAGTGACATAATTATTTAAAGCACCACTTCCCTCGCAGAATTCAAAACACCTCGTGCAAGGGTGAACTCCCGTCAGTTCTGCAACCCCAAATTTAACAGTGACATTTCTGTCAAAAAGGCACTCATTACATTACTAAACATAACTTTCCCATTCATACTGGCTTTCTCTTCCTTAGAAAAACCTGATTATTATAATTCTGTGTGTAACCTATATAAAATAATTATGTCACCTAATTACATATCAGGTAGTTTCAATTCAGACACAAGACTGCCTTCAAAGTAGCGACCATTTTCACTCCATGCACATACCTAGCTCATCTAGCATTAGAGCAGAAGTCCACCAAAAGAAATTTAAGTAGGTTAAAAGGATACAAATCTGTGTTGCTGTTGGAAAACCAGTCTGAGTAGCTGTTTTTGCAATCCTTAATTCTTGCCTTATTAACATGCAACACAATTGGCATTAAACTGGTCAAAAGTTAGTGGATTTCAAAAGGCTTTAGAGTTTTGTTATTGACAACAGAAGGGCAGAGAGCATACAAAAATCCTTCAGAAAGGATGCTCAAAGCCAAGCAGTAACTATATTAATGCACAGACATACATAAAGTAAAGCTTTTGCAGAGAAAACTACCTATGCATAAATGCTTCTACTTCCATTTCACCCAGAGGTTAAATTATCTGATCAAAATCTTGTGCTGGAAAGGAAAAAAAAAAAATCAGTTCATATTTTTGCCACTTCATTTATATCTGTAAAACATTAAATCCTGTCATTAAAATTGCTTAATTAGGAGTGCTAGAGCAAAAAGTTGATGCAACTCATGAGTTATGACTGCTGAATGGTGTTGGCCTGGCAGGACTTGCCATTGATATTAGCACTGAAGAATGAGGAAAAAAGAAAAACACAGTATTATGAGGTTGTTTTGACTGTAATTGAAGCAGTGACACTTGTTAGAGGGAGCAAGGTTATAAAACAAATTCAAACAGTAGAGACAGCAGACCACCACCCTCATGTAGAAATTCTGCATCTGCATGGAAGCTGGCTTCAAAGGCAGTGGTTAGCCCAATGCCAATGGGATTTCAAAACCTACCTCACTCTTGCTTTGGTCTTGTTGCTCTGAAAGGTACCAAAGTACTCCTCTAGCAGTAAGTGTTGGGACACATAGCTCTACCCCTGCAGTTTCTTTCTTAAGTTACCCCCTTCATCTGCTTTGTAGCACACTGAATACTGTCTGACTGAAATCAGCTCCCAGCATTCAGACCTCATCTCACCAGCACTTTGTGCCAACCAGGGACTTCAGCAGATGGCACTTCACACATCAAAAACCCAGCATAAGCCTAGCAGTAGAAAGTAAAGCAAAGGCTGCTCATGTAGGAGGTGCTCTGACTCAGAGAAGACCAGCTTTAGTTGGTGTTTGAGATCAGGCAATATTGGCTCACTACCTACATAACTTGCCAGGATCCTGCTGTGACCTACTGGTTTCAGGGTGCTTTGCTCCAGGACACTATACATAATATACAGTGGGTCCAAAGGAGGCCGCGAAGCTGATTAGAGGGATGGAACACCTTTCCTGTGAGGACAGGTGGGGTTGTTCAGCTTGGAGAAGAGAAGGCTCCAGGAAGACTTTATTGCAGCCTTCCAGTATTCAAAAGGATCCTCTAAGAAAGATGGGGACAAACTTTTTGGTAGAGTCTGTTGCAACAGGACAAGGGGGAATGGTTTTAAACTGAAAAAGGGTAAATTTACAACAGACAAAGTGAAGTTTTTTTACAATGAGGGTGGTGAGGCACTGGCACAGATTGACCAGAGAGGTAGAGGAAGCTGCATCCCTGGGAGGGTTCAAGGCCAGGTTGGATGAGACTTTCAGCAACCTGCTCTAATGGAAGGTGTTTATATTCATTGCAGGAGGTTGGACTAGATGGTCTCTAAAGATGCCTTCCAACCCAAACTACTCCATGATTCTGTGATAAGCCCCCCAAAAATACTAGGAATGAGCCTTCCTGTCCGAAGGCTAAGAGTTGTAGGAAAGCAGAGAGAGCATACCCGCCACCTCTTATTCACACAGAAGCTGCAATGCCATGAGACAAATCTCAATGCTAAGACAAGGCATGGGAAGAAGAGAAGCTTACACTTAATGATAAATAGCTCTCTGGACATCATCTGAAAACCACCCAAACCTTACAACAGCCTAATCAATTATTTAATCAGTGGCTCTAGAGCCCAACAGGATACATATCCGAGTCCAGACAAAGGGGTCCAACAGCAGCACTGCTGAGGTTGGGTGGAAAGGGAAAACAGTTGTCCAATGATTTAACTCTAAGAGCAAGTACTCTCTGAATATGAACCTGCTCCTTTTTTTTAAATTCTCTCTACCCCAGTATAAGAAACACAAATAATTTTCTTTGAAGTTGTGCTGTTTGGGACATAGCTTATACAAGGACCACACGATATATTCTGCTGTGCCTTGTAACATTATGGTTCAAGTAGGGAGCTGATGATGGAGTCAGGAATGAAGTAGAGGTTCCATGTGAATTCTTGACTTCAGTTCATCTGTTATAAAACTGATACTTGAATAAAGAATTGATAGTTACTAAAGCAGCTGAATCCCCATGGGAGAAAAACATCCAATTACAAGTTTAACGACAGCTACAGAGAGACTTCTTTTCATCCCCAGCTCACGGTGTGGATCACAAATATGATTTGTGATTGAACTGGGATGCTCCTATTTTTTAAAGCCTAGGAAACAGCAAGAGCCTGCTCAGACCGCTGCTTGCACCAGCAATGATCTACCGCCCCTCATCTCTACAGCTGCATCATTGGGATCAGCTACTGGAACTGTAATGTCAACAGCACTCAGAGTTATGGTCAGCCATTATGCCATTCACTCAGTCTAGGAAAGATGACTCCAACAAAAAGGACCTCAGCTCTATCTACAGCACACTCTCTACTCCTCTTGGCATTAGAAGAAATGCACTGGTGAGAAAATATCATCTGTAGAAGTCTGAAAGAATAAATACTGTCTTGATTCAATAAACATGTGGACTTTCATCTGCCTTCACTTCAAGACAACGTTGAGCCTGTGGCAATTTTCTGTGATTATGCAAGAAAAAAAAAAAGCCTCACCTTGCACAAGGAGAGAAATTGAGTTTGCAAATGTAAAGTTAAAATGAACAAAGAAGAAAAACCGGAACCACCTACATTTCTTGAAGAAGTTAGTCTTAAACTGGAAGCTATAATGATAGCAGAATGAGGCAGTACCACAGGGGACCTGAACTTCAAAAGATGAACAAAAGTGCCAGACTCAGCGCCTCTGTCGTCAGTGGTGGCATGGGCAGCTGGTCTGAACCTAGGAAAGGAAGAGTTAATACAGCTACTGATGTACCATGCACCCGCTGGTGTGCCACCTTGAGCCCTGAAACAGCTACGTAAATGGTGCAACATACTTTTTTGCCCCCAAATACACTAGGCAGGAGGAGCACAGTGGGCAGAGGTTGGCTTATCAGGGAATCTCCTGAATCCCTTCATCCCTGCCGATGCTCCATTGCAGCAGTGGTGTGGTCATGTCCTCCCCAGGAGGAAGCTCAGAGGGTGTCCTGCAACTAGGGAGAAGACAGTAAGGAAGGAACATTTACCAGTGTTTTTCTTCTTCTACAGAACACTAACAGTTAAACACTTCCTCATAAAGCTTGTCATTCGCATAATCACATTATCAAAATCATCTTTCACATGGACTGAGATGTCAACAGACTAAGATTTCAATATAATGCATGAACTGTTAATAATAGAGTATGATTTTTTTCCCCACGAAGTTCACCACACTTGGACTCCAAGGTTTTTGACAGGGAATAACATATTGTTAGTCATCTGAGTATTTTTAATTAATTCTCCTTAGCCACAGAAAAAAATAAAGCTCAAAATAGAGCATTTGAAGATATATGGATATGAAATGATATGAGCATGTTCAGTACAAGGGATCATACATACTCACCTTGTGAAATCTTTTATCTGCAATTAGAAATTATTCTGCATAAGAAAATAGTTTTCAAGCAGCACATAAACCAATATATACACAGTGTGTGTTGGTACACATAACTAAAATGCTAAAATCTGGCAGGGGGAGAATCAAACATGTCTGACACATGTCTGGGTCACTGATTTTCTGGGTTCCATTTGTTTTTAAAGAAAATTTTAGATTTTCAAATGAGAAGGGAGCAGTAGACATGAAAAAGATAGGACAGAAAAGAAATCAAATACATATACTACCCAAGGAAAGTGCAAAATAGAAGTCAAAGAAAACTCTGTGTTTAAAGCATTGCCAATGGCTAGAAAGCAGAGGGACTGTCAAGAGGAGTGGGAAGCCATCACACAGACAGCTGTGAGCCTTGCAGCATGCAGGCTATGGGGCTTCGACAGCTTTCATAGGAGGGAGAAAAACCTTTGAAGATTTTCAGGTAGAGGAGAAAAAAAACAGGAGAATAAACCTGATCAAAGCCATATCTTGATTTTTTTAGAAGCTGATCATTCTCAGTCTTCCCTAAAGTGCTGTGCATTTCAAGCACAAGAGTGAAGATGAAGACCTCTGTGTTTCCAGGATGAAGCAGTGGTGCGGGACTGCACCGGAGGATAACCTGCAAGGATACTGGCTTGGGAGATGCTGCACACAAATGCTACAGGTCAGTCCTGGTCTAGGAAAGAAAGGAGTCAGAAAACAGCAGATGCCCTTCCAGAAAATACTGCAGCTGGAGCTACCCATGCTGTGACCTGTGGCACAGCTGGTATCAGAAGCAGGCAAGAGACAGCTGGGGCCTGATCACTGCAGGCATTTATCTCTTAAGCTTTTGGTTTCTACCTAAGTATTTCCTGACATCTGAACATGTAGTTGAGGATGCTGTAAAAATAAAATACCACTGAGTTGAAGCTGGAAGTAAAAATTCACACCAATTTTGAGACTATAAAATTTCAGCAGCAAACAGAAACAATGAAGTATCAAGTGCTACTTGCTTTCCCTCACAAAATCCCATTGGAACTTGTACTTCAAGCTACAAGAGATATAGTTACAGCTGATACAAGTTACATAAGAATGACACTGAATTAGCATTTGGTTACTTGGAAATGACAAAGGAGGTTTCATTTTTAATGTTCATAAGTCACCTAAATTAATTAGCACTTTAAAGTGACAATGAATCACTTCCTGAAATAATTTGTGTTGGCTAAATTAATTCCTGTGAAGGGAGCCAATTTGCTGATTGTAAATTAGAGTCCCTGACTAGCGGCTGTGTACACTGTGTACCATTTATAAGGCTAGAGGGAAACAAAGAATGGCTACTTTCCAGTGAACAAGACTGCAGCCCTATTAAGTGACTAATTTACAGTGGTTTCTATTTAAAGAATCCAAGCTAGACATCATTAAGAAACAAAGCTGAATGTTCAGAAGAAATGAAAAATAAATAGAAGAAAAGCTTGTTTTCTGAAAAGATGCACCAAAACCCTATTTGAAGGGAGTAGTTCATCCTCTCAGATTAACAAAGAGAAGTTCAGACATGCAGGGCTAATTATGAAGATACTTCCATCATATGACAATGCCCAAAGCCAGCCTGAAGCCCCAGAGCTGCCTTCTCTCCCTCATGGTTAGATTACTGTTTTGACACCCCCATAAATTTAAATTACTAAGGAGTGATGAAGTGAGAAAACATATGTGCATTTATACTCAGGTGGAAGAGACGCCTTCCTACCACTGGGAGCCTTTGTCCCAAGAACCAGGAGACCTCAGCATCCATCCAGCACATCCCACCACCTACCCACTCTGGTTAGAGATTGCAGCACTCTTCATAATGGATTTCCCTTCTTTACTCCTTTAAAATTAAAAAATGTACATAAAGCTTTACCTAAACTAATTTGCATGGCTTTCTCCTGTTCTTATCTGCATCTGCTCACTGGTATCAAAGCCTTGACATTTCTGCTTGTGACATCCTTCCCTGGTAACCTGATTATCAGCAGTAATAAATACTTCTGCAAACAAGTACAAAATTAAACAGCTTCTTTACAGTGATTATGATAGATTGAGCCATGCTTAATCTACATAATCAAATTGCTTCTGTGTTCAGCTGTAATACCTTTTTGCTGTCCTGGGAGCAGGTTCAGCCTTTTCTCTTTCAACAGCTACTTTGTGAGAAACACTAACCATGCCTGGGAAAAGGGCTACTTGAGATGCAATTATTTAATACAGCATGTATGAGGCACATAAACTCTGCAAGAGGGCAGAGCCAGTGCAAACAAAAGGTGTCCCCTTTAGCCAAGGAGAAAACATCCCATAGGATACATAAGGGAAAGCAAAGTACAAACCAATCTCCTCCAGCTATGATCCACATACCTAGACATAACTGGAGTGACCCTTTCAAGACAGAACTTCTCTACCCACCTAAATGCATTGAGCTACTACCACTACTGTAATTTCCTTTCCCTATGCAAGAGCATCCCTGTATTTGAGAGCATCCCCTGTTTACATGCTACTAAAATAGAAGACTGTTGTTTTCAATCTCCAGACCAGATTCTTGATTCAAATGAAGCTGGTTAAAATGGACAGCATAGGTATAATATAAAATTCTTGACTTGGGAAATTAAAGGATTTTGGTACAGGGAAAGTCCTAAAAAGCATATCCATGTCTAACTCATGTTTATCACTTAGGCCAAAAGTATCCTGAAGCTTTCTCTTCTTTTAAATATTGATCAATTTCTAGCACAAAATGAGAAGGGAGAAGTGGTTTTTCCCAAAACCAAGAAGTGCTATTTAAAAAATATCAGTCTATATAACTTTGTCGAAAACACAGCACTGCAAGAAGCAGAGGTTTGCTTCATAGTTGGCCTGTTGGGAGGCTCTTTGTTTGCCTGTTTTTTTCCAAAGAGTCTAACAGAACAATTAGCTTACAAGCTAGTGCTTATTTCTAAACACTTCTATGAATTGAAAAATGAGTAAGCCTGGTGCAAAATGCTAACAAGCACTTAGGAAGAATAATTTCTCTTCCTCATTATGGCTTTGATATAGATAAAAAGAAGGTGCTGCTGGACCTTTGACTTGGAAAAGTGACAGCTCCAGAAAAAAGGTCTCTGCATCTTTGTAAGTAAAGAAAAAGCAACACAGAAGGGAAAAAACAAAAAGATGGGTTCTGGCAAGGGCTGCTGGCACAGCTTGACTGTGGCTCAGGAAGAAGTAAAAGCTTAAATTATATAAAAATAGATTTAAGAAAGAATCAATGACATCTCATCTGAAAGTTCCAGTTAAGTTTTAATTAGGATCTGAGATTTTGCACTTAAGTGCACAAAGTGAAGGAGTACATGTACTCATACTTCCCAAGATAACTGACAGATCTGAAACTTACCCATCTCATCTCAAAAGGTTAATTAAAGAACAACCCTTGAGAACAATACTATATGGAAACCAAGAGTCTGCTCCACTTGGAAGGCCTGGGGAAAGGCTGTGTCCCAACCCTCAGGAACACTCTCAGCAGCAAACTGAAGATCCTGCCCAGTGACCATAGCATGGAGATGAGATAGATGCTTTGAACTAGCCCAGCAAGGAATGGAGAATAGTGTGCCCACAGCAGTATAAAACTTGCTCACTGTGCTGCCAGAGGATCTGGAGCAAGTTTCCCAGCCCATGCTGGGCTCCGCACGGCTGCTGTCCTGGAGCTGCTTCCACACACACTGTCCTTCAGCAGAGCAGGTGGGATCGCAGCCAGTGGTGAGAAGTACATGCAGTAATTCTTATAATTAAGAAAATAAGGTAGAGTGACTCACCCAGGATCAAAATTGTAATTAAACCAGAAATAGGCTTTGGGTTCCCTGAAGCCTGTAGATGCTCACACCACTACAAGACACAGGCTTTCTCTGGTTCAGACAAGAATCAGAAAAAACCATGTCAGCTTTTAGGGAAACCTGTATATGCAAAGCTCATTTGAAAAAAATCATGACAAACTGAAGAAACATTATCAAAATGGAGAATAGGAGAGTTTCGTCATTTGAGTAAGACTTTGTAGACATAACTGACCTTTGGCTGTGTAATAATTTAATTTCCTAAGAACATGAGCAAGGTCTCAATTACGTCAGAGAGGATCACTGCACTAGTAGAAGAGAAAAGGAATGTGCAGCTGAATCAGTGAAGAGATATGGTGCAAGAAAACATTGAGGCCTCTCGGCATAAGCAAATGAAGCTGCTTGCTTGGTAAGCACCACAGGCAGAGGTAAAAACCACTCAGCCAGCAGCTCTTCAATTTTGCTGCTCTCTTCAAAAGTGAGCCAGGTACTGGGGCAGCCACAGGAGAAACTCACTTAGAAGCAGCCCAAGGAAAAGCAGACGAATGCTAAAGAAAAAAAAAAAGATCAGAACAGCAATGGATTCTGAATGTTGCTTAATGGAGTGAAGCCTGAACATTATTTGGTGCAATCTTGATGGACTTGATTTAACTATTACATTTTTGTATAATATTTTTCATCCTGGTTATGAAGAATTACTTGACAGCCCTTGGTGACTGCTTAGAAATTTCTCAGTCACTTAAGCAGAAGATCTATCAGAGCACATTTATCAGAGAAAAGACTGCTAAGGAGTGGACAGCAACAGAAATAACCCTGGGGTGAGACATCTCTGTTACTGCCTGTAAAAGAAATGCTCAGAAGAGTGGTGGGCAAGACAATCCAAACACTAAAGTGAAGGCAGTTCAAGGAAGGGCATTTCTGGACACACAGGTTCCCACGGCATGTTTTTATCCAGCAGAAAGACAAATTACCAAATTTACAACAGCCACTCTTCACCTGAGACATGATATGTATACAAAGACCTCCTAAATCCCCAGTCATAAAGAAGCCGGTGACCCTACATCACTGAGTCTCATGCCCTCTGTTCAAACTGTAACTTCTTACTTTTTAAACACGAAGGGCAGTTCTAGACATGTGGGTTTATTTTTGTTTCGGTTCAGAAGGGAGTTTACATCCCTGACAACTGAATCACGGTTATTGAGGTAGTGTCTGCACATGCAGAAAGCAGATTGGTAGATGTTACCCTTCCAAAGTGCTGTCTTTGAGAACACAACATCCCAGGACATCAGATAGGCAACACTTTACTTCAGCTATTTGCAAGACTGCAGTTAAGATCAACTCCTTTCTGCCCCTCCCAATAGGCCCATTAAGTATCTGATCTGCAAACTTTGTCCATACAGGAGTTACTTGCTCACTTTTTTAATGGAAGCTTTTCAAGAACACTCTGAATACAAAAGCAGCATTTTGTTCTTCAGAGCAGCCCCATTCTGAAAGGCCACACTCACAAAAGCTGCATTAGGTCTGCGTGCCACATTACTACACAGGCAGGGACGCAAATTCAGTGTCACTGGAATAGTCATTGAGATGATTGCAGCCTGTGCTCACCTCCTTTACATATCTACTCATCTAAACACAAAGGCTATGTTCCAATGAGCAAGCCCAGATAGACACAGGAACATTGACACAAGGCTCCACAATGAGTATCTGCAGGTGCTGTCATTAAAGCAACAAAAATCCACTAATGCACCCACAAAGACCATCGAGATCTAGAAATACAATGCTGCTTTTGGGATTTCAGATGCCATGTAGAGGAATTCAAACACCCAGGTGGAAAAGTTAAGATCACAGCAGTCTCTTCTCCCCCAGCATTTCAGTTACTCTGCAGATCATCACATTCTCACAACGGTCTGCAGTACCCTTAATTTTACCGTGAACAGGAAAATACAAAGTGCTGTCAAACCCTCATCAAGACTATTTTGTGAGAAAGCAGGAGGCATTCCTTCTGCGCCCAAGCACACAGCTTACCCCATCTGGAAGCGCTCTCCAGCACACAGCGCTCACAAACTCATTTGTGTCATCTTCTTTCCTGTCCTTGTCCAGGACACTCTTGACTGTATCAAACTTGAACGTCAGCAGTGTCTTTGAGAGACCCTTATAGTATAAGTAAAGGGAATTATTTTCGCTTCCTAGAAGCAAAAAAATACAAGTATACAAGATTAGGTTCTGGTAAGAGAAACAGAAATAAGAGTTCTTAGCTCTTTCATTGCATAAGACAAGACCAGACATTTCCTTGTAGTTATCACTGTGCTCATGGTGCCCTGGCAGTTGGAAGTGCTCCACAGCAAACTTCCATCCCACTTAATAGCAGAACACGGTTTTATTACAAGACAACTGCAGCATGCAACACACTTGCAAAACTTACAGGATCCCAAGAACCCTCCACAACTTCCTCAGGGCAGAGCACTTTGAGCAGAGCATCTGCACCACCCCGTGAATCGCCACAACATCCAGCCAGCTCAGGGCCACAGCTCAAAGGCAGGTAGCACTGCAAAAATTTTGCTTGCCATAATCAAGTATGACAGTTTGGTCTGGTGAGGCTTAAGCAAGAGAGACTAGACTGTGAAGGCTTTATTTAGAAATCCATCCCAATTTCTGCCTTGCAGGCTGCACAGATATCAGAGAACACACAAGGTAAGGTCCTCCCTTCACTGCTGGCACAGCGGTCCTGCTCATCCCACAGCTATCAGCCTGTCACTGCTTTTCCACCAAGAGCTGTGGATTTACAGAGCTTTGAAAGTCTGACTTAAGCAGTGAGAAGACAGGAACAGCCAAAGGGATAACTAATGATTCAGTCTTCTAAGGAGCTGTTTGAGATGTGGGCACTATTACTTCACCACACAGAATGCCATACTAAGTGACAAGTACTGGATCCTCGTGTGGCCCAGGCTACTGGTAATGCATGAGGATGTACCAATTGTTGAATCTTGAAAGACATAAATTATATCAACAGCAACAACATAAGTAGTTGGTTTTGATGACAGCAAGCCCGAATCTTCATGCACAAACAACTCATCTGCAATGGAGGAAAATCATCTATAGACCCCCTTAGGTCAGGGCTGCTAATGCCATTCCCTAGGAGGTGAAGGAGGATGGAAGTTCAGAAAAATTTTCTATTAAAAAGCCCATACAGCTGCATAGCACAAGCGCTGGTGTGCTTTGCAACTGGTGAGGCCCCAGACCCACGGAATCCCATTAGCATGCCAGGATGGCTGCTCTACTCACCACAGGCTATGTAGTCTCCATTGGATGCAAGTCCTACGAAGTTCTTCTCGTTGATGTGACCCTTGAAGGAGCGCAAGCAGTGAGGCTTCCCTACATTCCACAGCTTCAGCTGACTGTCTGTTGACCTGAAAACAGTACCTAAAGTTACCCTGCTGCCATATGGCAGGAACTCCTCCCTGGGCACCCTGCTTCTCAACACTCCAATGACAATGTAAATGTAGGAAGCCTAAGTGCACACCAGATTTACCCCACTTTCAATCACATGCAGCTCAGCTTGAGCTCAGAAAGGCATCACCTTATTTTAAAAGCTTGTCAAAACACTTTACACGTTTGAATAAAAACCTCCCTGAAGTATTACTCTTCCTTCCTCCCATCAATTGCAGAGCCCTCCACTGAACCTGTATGGCCTTTGGGCCATCACTGCCTCCTCCACATCCTCAGAGGTACAGAACACACCTAAGTAATTTATTTTTTAAACCTTTACACCATGGATAAAATCTGTTCCCTTCTCCATGCCAGCTGTAACTCTCATTCATGTCTTTCCAGGGCTTGGATAGGAAGCAGTCTCTTCACTCCCCAGCTGCCCTGAAGCATGTTCTCCTCCTCCTGCCCAAGACCAAGAAGTAGTACAGAAAAACTTACGGGGGCTCAGAGCTGATGTTAACATTAAATGGATCTGGTTTTCTCATGTGTAATCAGGACTGCATGGATGCAGAACTCAAGCTTCTACTTTTTTCACTTCATCAGCAAAAGCTAAATACTACCATTCAAAATACACAAAACATGTTGGAGTTTAATCAAAATTGTTGTTTTCCATGGATTCCCCCACACGCAAATATACCTGCCTTCAAAATGTTTTTCTGTTTACTATAAGAAAACATTTTGCCTTTGAGTTTAGTAATCTCCACTGCCTGGCAGAGCTCAACTTAAACAGCAAGATCCCCCACTTCCAGGAGATATAGGATTAATTTATTCTCCCTAAAGCTGAAGAGACATGAACATAATCTCTCAGTTCACAGTCCTTATTTCCTACCAATCACTGCTTACATAGCTCTGGTATTCAGGCACTCAATGACTTACACAGTTGGGGAACAAATGGTGATATGGTGGAACTGGAGCCCTATGAGGTCTTTTTTAGGAAAGGGATAGTGCTGTTCTGATCCCTAAATTTGAAGGAGATTGGGAGCAAGACCTGTCAGCCTCCTGGGTGGGAAGGAGGGGAAGCAGACAATGCTCCTCCACACAGGTCATGGCACCCAACCTTGCTGCTTCCTGAATATTTAGAGCTGAAGGGAAAAAACTCGAATCATACAATATTCATCAAATACTGCCAATGATGTAAGACATTAGCCCAACACCAGTGTCCCATTTACCTAAAATCACAGCAAAAAAGAGGAGAGATGCACTTTGTACTATCCTGCAAAAAAGCTTCTCAGTCTTCAAAGACAGCTGGAATGACAAAGGAGTGATGAGGGAGCTCCAGTAAGATTTGCCTGTCGGTATTATTAGTTAGTATGAGGTCAGATCAGAAGGAAGGTATGAATTTTATCTGTAATACTATGACTTAAGCAGGAGTGCATTCCTAACCCCAGGTCGACACAGGAGGCTCAAAACAGAGTATTCAGCTTCTCTGCCTGCTGCTTTTTCCACATCTCTCCCTACCCTATGCTGCTGCTCATGCTCCCTTCCCTTGTCCTTACTCTCAGAGGAACAGCTCTGAGAATGTAAAAAGGTATATACTCCTGCTTTTTTGGACCACAAGTACAGGCAGGTACCTTCTGTGCTATTAGGACAGCTAAATTTTTAAAATGCTTATTTTAAAAGCTTCAGAGATGCCTGGAAACTAAACTGTTCTGCAGCCAGGGAAAAGCAGCAAAAGACTAATCCATGGCCCATAAGCTGTCAGATTCCTATGACAGCTGCTGCTCTTAGCTACCCCATCAAGACCGCTTCAGATACATAGGCACTTAACCTCTATATTTTACTGGCATACATACTAGGTGTCTTCATTAAAATAAAAACACTGAAGTCTACTACTAATGGAAAGTTTTTACTGTTAACGAACTCCCATCAAGCTCTAGCCATGTTTACATTGCTTAGGATGAGTATGCCATGAAAGAAGAAAACTATCCACCCTTGGACTGCAAGGAGAGAAAAAGGCCATTGATCCCGGTGGTGTTACACTGCTCTTCTGGTTTCATATCTTCTCCAAACAAACATTCTGGATGTGCTGCTCTGTTAAATCTGTCTCTCTGTAAATGAGCACGGCAATCAATGTGTTGTGCTAAATACCAGGCAGTTCTGAACATCCTTGAAGTCGAAACCTAACTCTACAAGGCAAAGAAAATCAATGCAATCCATAAAACAGTTTTAGCTAGAAATCTAGAGAATATGAATATACATATAATTTTTTTTTAAAAATCAGTGCTTGATTTTTGAGAATCACTGCTGCTGTTGCCTCAACTCAGTCTGCGAAACGTAAGACAGGAAAAATAATCTGCTCTGACACTTCTCGTTCACACAAAAGAAGGTAGGTGAAGGTAGGTTAGTCCCCTCACCCTGTTGCTGCCTGTCCAAGTCTGACAGCTCTATCGATAACTCCTCTCAGAACTTTGGGAGATGCTTTCTCAGAATGCTGGCCCAAGCAGGACAGGGTCATTCTGTCCTAAAACATCCCATAAATGATGCTCCACATGATTACGGCTGTAAAACATTCCCAGCCTCCTCCTTAAACACTTTCTCTAACAGAAATTTGGTTCAAAGCATTAAATTTAATTTTATCTGTGCTCTAGATATGAATTTGCAGCCTTATGGAGCTATAGTGTTAATGGAAGTAAGAAGAGAGATGCTGATTAAATATAAACAGTATAAGAGGCCACCAGGGAATCCTCCATCACACAGCTTAGCTCAGAGTAACTCCCTTGCAGCCTGAATACACCTTAAAATGCTCTGATTCACTGTGTAAAAACATGGGACAGAGCCAAGCTGGATAACCACTGGCTTAACACAAGGCAGCAGGCATACTTCCTGGGACTAGATCTACCCTGTGATCCATCCGTGCTGCCCTCAGGTGTTAGACACAAATATGCTGAGATTAAAGATGCCCCTGAAGTCCTGCACCTTCCCCACTATGTAAGACGAGGTCCACCTCTGGTTTATTGAAGAGGGCTGTAGCCAGTCATTCCAAATTTTCACTATGTGACCTGACAGACACATTCATTCCCATGTGATTGAAAACCTACCTAGAACAGAGGCAGCCATATCTGGCTTTGGGGCAGCCACATCTGGCCATGTAACTGAACAGAAGCTGGAGAATATTGTTCCTCCAGATAGCACGTCTTATGGCCAACTACGGCTGAAAAGCTGCATGCTATTATCAGGGCCATGAAACACAGCTTCTCTTTGTCTACTTTCTAATCCAAATATAAGCTTAAAAAAGGGCCTTCACAGAACAGATAACAAATTACCAGAGAACAGATCAAACAGTCAGTCCTACTTGAGTTACTCTCAGGCTATGGCTAAACCTTCTCTTCAGACCATACACATAGTAGTACCATTCGATCACTTCTGTCAATCATCAGCTGTGTTTTCTTGCAAATTATTATCCCCAGGGTTCTGCCAGCAGCTTTACCACAGAGCTCTGGTCAGGAGTATCCTCAGTGCACACACTGAGAGGGAAGTCCACCTGCAACTTCCCAAAAACAGGGCTTGCAGACAGGAGCCATACAAATTCCTGTTCAGCATTTTAGCTCCACAAGGCAGAGTACAGCCGAATGACACCACAAATGAATTTCTACTTTTGTCTTAGAGAAACGCAACGATCTGCTTCCCAAAAACACAGCAGCCTGTGAGAGCAGCCACCCACACAAGTGAACTTGCTCAACAGCCCTGAAGAGCATTGCAAAACAAGGGCTACAAAGATTTTAGCCTACATAAAAGGCAACACTTACGCAGAGACGATTTCTTCCCCACTCACGAATTTTGCATAGGAGACTGCCTTGCGATGCCCTTTGAACACCATGATAGGCTGCTTAGTGTTGCGAAGGTCATAGTAGTGAACACAGTGATCTGGAGACAAGGAAGAAAAGGGGCAAAATTTAATCAGTTGGGAAGGATGCATGGGATCTGTAATAATCAAAACAAAAATCCTGCCTGCATCAGCCACATCTCACTTCAAGCCCTATTTAGGATAAACAGTCTGCACTACAAGATTGCTTAAGCAGGCTTCCTAAAGCAGCCCTAAAAATCATTCCACAAGGGTCCAAGCTCCCTTTCAAAGGGTCAGGAAAGGAAAAAGGTGCATTCACATGTGTGTGCCTGTACACGTGTCCTCCTGCAAACCCCATGAATCCCTAAGACCTATGTTCAAGGCAGCAGCTGAAAGGACTCTCACCTCTTCTGCCCGCCTTCTCAGCTCCCTGCCCAGCCACTCCAATTGCCATTTCTAATTCCCAATATCCTCCTTTCCTTCCTCAAGCTGTTTCCTCTTGGAAAACCCTTAAAGAACACAAGGCTAACAACTCAGTCTGCTACTTAAAACTGGATTGAGGAAAAACAGGATTAAATTTGTCATGCTTGCTTCTAGATGGATAACTGTCATACTTTTGGTTTTTGCTTCTGTCCTCTATTACCAGTCAAGAAAAAATTAGCATTTCTGCTAATGAGGGAACAGACTAAATTCCAGTTCATCTTTAATTCACAGATGTGTCACAGTGCCACAACCACATAAAAGAGATCACAGCAGAATTAGTAATACATTTTCTTTTCTGCACAACTAAATGTCAATTCCCAAGAAAACAGAAAAACAAGAAGAGAAGACCCCACAGGACCCAAGCCCCAAACACCCTCCCAGTTCTCCTTCCAGCTCAGTAAGGCTAATAATTCTCCCTACCCAACTTTCAGCCTTTAATGGTGAATTTCATTTACTTATCCCTTGCTATTATGGAAGCACAGGGAGGGAAGGCCCCACACATGGAAATCAAGCTGGAAATCTCTCTCTCTGAACAATTTGTGATACCCAGACATCAGAAGAAAACTGCTCTGATCCTCCTCCCACTGAAATATCACCCCACTGGTGGAAGTTTATCACAAGTATTACACAGAAATGAATTTAAATGCCAATAGCTACAGCTACTTTTGTATTTGCACAGCATTTCAAAACTGGTGTTGTCTTCTGTATAGCTGAGAGCTGCTGTCTCAAAATCCCATGTGGTTTGAGAAATAACTTGGTTTACATTGATCAGGCTACGGCAACCGCCACCAGACCAGCAAGGGGAGCTTCTACCCCAGATTAAGGAGCTAATTGGTGGCCCTGGCAGGATGAGCCAGGGGCTGTGTCAGAAACACCTTCAATAAAACAAGGTGGGCAGGCAAGTCACCTTCCCCTCTCACTGCTTCCAGTACTTTACTCTCTACAGATGACCAGTTCAGAGATCTCTCTGGTAAGGACTTTTGACTCTCTTTCTCCTCAAGGTGTAAAAGCAGATGCTCCAAGCAGCCACACCAAGTTTTCTCTACCACTTACACTAACAAATTACTCTGTTGTGTTGAAACCCATCAGCTATTGTACCCCTTACTATCATCACTGAAGGTGCTGTGCCCCAAGCACTCTTTCAAACAGCTCCTGTGTCTTTCACTTCTGAAATATTAAACCTCCAAACAACCAAAATCCCAGTGTGCTCCTACTATTTGGTTATTTTAATTAGCTGTAGAATAACATGATGTTGCAACTGGCTTATTGAATAAGGGGTTAATTTTCAAAGGGACTTTGAATTAAGCATTAACACACTAACAAGATTTGGGCATCTTGGTCTCTTCTACTTCTCTGAAAACCAGAGCCCAAAAACTCCACAGTTTTTCATCTGACCTGCAGACCTGTGGGAGCTATGCAACAGTTAACTAGTAAATGTTATTTTAATGAGCAGAATGATCCCAGCAGGGCTTTTTATTAGGAATCGGTTAGTGGATAAGCATTTCAAATCTATTTTTGCTTACAGTTTCAATGCCGGCCCATCATTAGGCCACCTTTTTGAGCATCAGATTTTATCCTTCAGAAAGTAGCAGGGAAAGGGACACCTGAGGATGGCTGCATGTGAGCAGAAGATGCAATGCAGGGAAGAGCGAGATGTAGCAGGGCAGACAAGTCCATTTGCAGAGCAGAGCCACGAAGTTGCATTGACCTTCCAAATATCCCAGTAAACAGCTCAAAGCCTGCTGGCATCTGGCCCCAGAACAGCTGTGCCTCTTGGCATTGGCAGGGCAATCAATCACTGTCTGCTCTCATCACAATGGGTCCAAGGGAACCAGCAAGGCCAGTGGGTTCTAAAATTAACCACTTAATTACTAATTGATTATTTCAGCAGATGAAGTGTTGGTGCCCAACTGTGTTTTCGGTTTTTGGGTTTTTTTTTAAATTCAATTGAAGCAGCTATTTTTAGGTAAATGCATGAAGACAAATGCTGACTGCTTTCATTAAAATCTGAACAGGTGGTCATATTTTACAATTAAAGAGATACTCTCTCTTGTAGGCCATATGGACTTTGCAAAAAACGATAAAATTGCCATCTGCTGAGGAAGTAGAGAGCCCCAAGGTGAAGCCAAATGAGAAAAATACAACTCCCAGGTACCCCAGCAGCAGCCTCATCTGGTGGACTTTGATGAGTTGAAATTGTCTGGGATGGGCAGCATCCCTGGTACACCAGCAGGTCCAAGGTGAGGTGGCAGGGTGCTCTGGGAGGCTCAGAAAATTAATTATTCCCAAAAGGTAGCTGAAGGTAAGGGAAATGGAGTGGGCAGTGAGGACAATCACACACTTTCTGAACTCTACAAGAACCTGTAAGCTCATCCAGCATCCCATCACAGGCTTCTGCCCTCAGCATCCCTGGCAGACCATGGAGTATGCTCCACTGCTAACCAGTAACACCAGAGGTATTTCCTTCTTGTTTGCTCCTCAAAATGACCATTAAAATAATAATTCATCTAATTTCCACCCTACCAGAAAACTCACTTAGAACAATCTTGCTATTCACATATACAGAGTTAAAGCCTCATGCTCAACCCTTGGGCAGCAACAGCTCCCTGCTTCACCTTTTCTTCTGCATTCAGGCTTAATTTAAATATTTATTAAATAAGGGGAAAGATCATGTATATATTTCATAACAAATTAAATACTCCAGAGCATTTCTCATCTAGTTCAATGTCACTGCAGAAGCCGAGCATAACAAATCTGCTGCTGCACCTTCTGAATTCAAATGTTTACTGGCAAGTTATTTTAATTTTTATACATATATTTTTAAGTGATCTCAGGGCAGCTAAGCTCTGCCACTCTCTGACCACAAACCTCAGTTTTTAAATAGTGCTTTCCCATTACGCTGAGCTTACTTCCTTTAAGATGCTGCTGCATTCACCTGAGCCATCTTGTGACAACTAATCAAGAATTCAGACTTCTCCAAACTTCCGAGAGATCTCATCACCTCTTCAGTAAATGTAACCCATGTCAGCAAAGGATGGCATCCCTTGCTGCTCAGCTGCTCATAAATTCGCAAGACTCCAGTTGGCAGGAAAAGGCCAAAAGAGAAGGATGGGCTTGTGCTGAACAAGGTGAAGGGATCAGCACCTCCTCAGTCTCAGTTCTCGCAGTCAGCTTGGTTGTGGGGTGGGGATACAGTAAATGAACTGATGATGTGGTTACGTGGTCATAGGAAATCAGGTTTAAGAACTTCTGAAACAAGAGAATTCGGAATTGCTAACGGAGCCAGCAGCATCTTAGATAATCTCTGAGTTGTTTAGAAAAATGGAAGTAATGGATTTTTGGTTGCTTAAACAAAAGTCTGGTTTTGCCAAAAGCAATTTTCCTTACATTTAGATTTGTTAATAAGTGTTAATAAAATTCACAAAGGTGCTGTTACCAGCAGGCTTTAGGTTCAACACTACCTATTGCAAAGCTCTTACTGTTTACTGATGAGCAGCAGCTCCACAAAGAGCAGCAATGGTTATGACAGGGCATCACATGGCAGCAATTTTGCGACTGACTGAGTACCAGCACATGCAGGGCAGCCACGCAAAAAAAAAAAAAAACCCGAGAGAGCAGAGCAATTCAGCTCTCCAGGTACCCAGCAATTCCAGGTAACATTCATGTTCTAGGTCATGTGTTTCACCCCCCTTCACCATGAACATTAATCAGCATCAGCTAATTCACAAGACCTCCCCGGCCTTTTTTGACGAAGAACCACTTACTTGAAGGAATATCAAGCCAAAGACAGCAAAACAAAAATTTACCTGCAATGCAACAGTTTTATATTCAAAGGATGGAACAACTAGAAAGCCCAAGAGCTGCATACAAAGGTTCTGTGTCTCTCCTCTGGAAAACTAAATTGCTGGAGAATCAATGCCCATTTTTCTTATTTCAATCATTTTAAAATGCACATTTCTCAGATGTTCAATATTTAGATTATTGAGCCATTAAAAAGAGAAGTCCTTTACACTACGTGGATTTCTCAGTGCTCACAGACTTGAGAATATAAGTGGTGCTCCTTGTTCCACAGCAGATGAATACCACAGACAAGAAGATGCCCATATTCAAATGCAGAGCTGTGGAGTAGGCAGCCAGATGTTAATTAAGTGGTCTGGTAAAAGTGCTCTGTGATCAAAGCACATTTTGGAATTTACTTTTTTTTTAAAAAATAAAATACATCTTCAATAGCAAACCTAAAGGTCAAATAATTTCATACATTAATGCTCTGGCTACAGCCTACACTCCTGCAAATCTTGTGCTACAGATGTTTTACTGAAAGAGGAGCCCAGGCTGGAATGTAGTCTTTAATGCGCTCTTGTGCTTCTCTGACCACGATGATCTGATTTGTTGCACCTAGGGTAACTCACATCCTCAGCTCACGATTGCCTCATCTTCTTAATTTATCTGTTTTCCCCCATATGAACTGCAAGCTTGGATCAAGGCTGGCTTGTTTGCATCAGTGAAACTGTACATCAGGAGTAAGAATAAGAGATGTTTATAGTCTGAGGGGTGCATTTAAATGACTTGTTTAAAAAACTGAGTCCGAGCAAATTTGGTGCAAGATACCTCTGCTTGCCATCAATTAGATTATCCTGGGGAAACCAAAAGAACAACAAAATAAAAGGATGTAGAACAAGCCCACAAAGTGCTTTTCATCAGAATGCAAAAGGAGGGACATGACTTCATAGCATTTCATTTCAGTTTTACTTCCACTGGCTAAAAAAAATTATTTCAGAGATCCTGGAGGAAGCCTCTATCCCTCAAACACTGAGAGAGTTAGCCAAAATCCAACATCTACCTACATAAATTGATCTTTCCTTTCACTCGTTTCTCTCTGTATACCAAGTGTAAGCAAGATCACTCATTTTTCAGGGCTCCTAGAATTATATCTAGACAACTTGTTTAGCAGGAAAATATAACTACACCCTTACGCCTTCCAGTGTCCAGAGTACAGTGGTTCAAATCAAAGCTTGTTTGGAGTGTCTCTGGGTAAAAGGAAAGTGTACCTGCTGTTATTTCCCTAAGTGGTATGTCATGAAAGAGGGGATAAGCCATGTTGATGAGTATTTGCTGAACGCAGATAAACAAGAGGTAGAACAACAGACCTTTAGATGCGTTAACCAAAAGTCTCTTTTTTAGCCAGGCTCAGTGTGACTTCTTGCTATAAAAAAGGAAGGCACATCCGTCAAAGGTAAAGTCTTTGGCTCTACTAAAAATGGAAACAGGATCAGGAGGCTTACATGAAACCTCAGTTTCCACCAGGAAAACCTTTTCTTCTGTTAGGGAAGAGAAAGAGGAAGGAGATAAAAAGGAAAAACATCCTGATTTAAAAATAAACTCAAATCACTGTACTGCAATACAGTACACTGAAGATGACATGGCACATTAGGGTACCTTGGTCCTTAGAAAAAAATGAGCCAAGTCTAGGTAAACAAGTGCTGCCTTCTCAAACACCCGAGGAAAGGCAGATGGCTGCCATCAAAGTCCAAACCTTGAAAATTAAATGCTTGAAAACACATTTCCTTAAATTCCAGAGGAGATCTACAAAAGCCATGTACCAAGCTCCAGAGTTACATGCAGACTAACTAAAAAGTTATAAATAAGAAAAGCGGAACATCTCTAGTGGATTGTCTACATACCTCCACACCAGGAAATAGAGCCTTCCTGCCAAGACAACGATATCAAAAGCTGGTTGAAAGGCAACTCAGGATTTACTTATGGGGAAGTTAAAATTAAACTTAATCCTACATAGAATGTAATTGCTGTTAGAAATCCATTTTTGTTCAAGGGGCCTGAAAGTCATGGAATACTGTAGGCTGGAAAGGACATCTGAAATCCAGCCAGTCCTACTGTCCAGTCAAGGATGGGACAACTGCAAAGTTGGATTCAATTTCCAAGCTAAATAATTGTGTTCAAGAGTACTAACTCAGTCATGCTCCAAGCCTTTCCAAAGATATAATTCTATAAACTCTTCCCTCAGCTATCTTGAAAGTGCTCTTATGCCAAAAGATTAGGGAGAGTTTTTTTTTAGTGCAAACTTGCCTAAGCAATTTGCTATTGACATAAGAAAGAGAAGGCATTAGCCCACCTCTGAGCATCACAGCGTTAATGTTTAGGCTGTGTTTTGCTGCATAAGTTTCTGGCTTCTCAAATCTTTCAGGTTTTGTTTATCTATGCCCACACAACAGGGGTGGCATGAAGCACTGTCATACAACCTTAATTCTCCTTTAATTCACTTTTTTTTCTTACTAGTGATAAAGAAAACAGAGAACTGCTGAATTTTAACTGCTGCCAAGCCTGTAATACCAAACAATAGTACTTGCAGATCTTCATGTGACTGAGGTGGTTTTGTTCAGAAAGTTTAGGGCAGAGATTTAATCTTCCTTACAGCGGAGAGGCAGACTGGAGTTTGAACATCCATGTGTGGGTCTTGCTCTGGAGAGAAGACTGGTGTCACAGGACAGCTCAACACTCCATCTTTGGGAATAATTCAACTCAACAAGAGAGGTGAAACTTTATGCAGTGACACCCACCCCTCCCCCCAAGAAATAAAAAAACAAAAAGAAAAAAGAAAAAAGAAGAAAAGCCTCCTTCCTATTTTATCTCAGGTCACTTCCAGGGCAGAAGAGAGTGTGGAGAGGCAAAAAAGCATCTTTATTACAGCAACAGAAATGCAGGATGACATTTGACAAAGAATGGTGAAGAAGCCTTCCAGCCAACAAAACACTATAAAGAGATTTATTTCACTTGAGTAATACTGGGATGGCATATGATCAGCAGAGGCTTTGGCCTATCACAAAGCATTTCTGGGAGGGAAGACAGTGTGATAGCTTCCACTACAAAAAAGAAATAGATGCTTCAGGAAAAGAAAAGACATGACAACACATTAGGGACAGGAAAAAGTGCACTTGAATTCACAGGAACAAAGCTCTGCACTAAAAATTAGCACAAGTATTTTCTGAAGAAGAAATTAGATAATATCAACAACAGTAAGTTGATATCAATGCCCTCTGGACAAATCATTTCCCTTACTATAAAGGCAAGAGATTAAAAATGAGTTTGATACAGCCTGAAGCAAAAAGCCTTTGCAGACAAAACTATACAGAACACCTTCCTGAAGACTGCAGTGTGCTGTTTCTCTCCTGCAGAATGACAAAACACATGAGGAAGAGACAGTAGAAATTAATTCATTTCACCCCAACATCTCCCCGCAGAAAACTGCGGTGCAGGTAAAGCTAACTGGTATTTTTTTATTTTTCCTGTTTGTACTGTTCTTGCTCTATTGGGGTTTTTTTGGAAAAGTTTATCCCAACAGCCTTTATCACAGGCACATTAAAATGTTTGCTGGATATGGCCTTCTATTCACAATTTTTTCTTTCAGCAGAAACTGCAAGCGCTTTGTTTCTATAACTAGAGACAAAATTACTCATTTGACGCATTTGCTTTTTCCTTCTTTTTCTACCTGGAGTTTTCCTTTGCAGTAAAGGAACAGTTTTTCTCTGAATAACCATTTTCTGAGGCCCTGGGGAAATCTCAGCAATCTCTTCTAGAACCAATGCTCTGGTCCAGAGCAGCGAACTGGAACAATGTCCTTATTTTCTATTCCATTTGTGTGCCCAAGACTATTTGGGATGTGGTACTTCATTTATATTTACTCTCAGAGTTCTGTCTAGACAAGTGGTCTCTCTACAAGTGGTACCAGACTCCTGTAGAGGTTCTGTATCCTTTCTTCACAGGTTTTCAAACATTCAGCAGCCACTCAAAAAGGGACTGAATTTGAGAAAAGCATTCAATACATATTTTCCCCGCAGGTGAAAACCTCCCCTGTGTGCTCTGAAGACTATACAAGATTAAGCAACATCTGTATGATTCATTTTGACTAGTGGCAAAAATCTTACCAAAAAAACCCCAACAAAATCCCTTAAAGTGAGGAATCCACAGAGTCCATGATGTTAGTGAGGAGCTGAAAGGAAGTTTCTAAAGCAGAGGAAAGCACATGGGTATTTGGAGATGACAATTTAATCTCATTTTCCTACACTGCAATACAGATAATGGGCAATAGCCTCCAAAAATCAGATTTAAGCAATCCAATGGAAATCCATCCTCAAAAAAATCGTATTTAGGAAATTCAACACAAATCCAGCCCAGATTTTCACTCAATCAAAGAACACAGCTTTGAGAAGAAGGAAAATGCCCAACAGTGTTCTGTTTAGCAAACTGGGTGATAGAAGGAGCACCATGAGAAAGAGCCAGTCTATGAAAACTGAAATAAAGAGCTGAGATTAGACTGAATGTCTGGTAGCCTCAGTTTAACCTCTGGCAAAACCAACAGCACAGTAAGATCTACTTTTCCTTCTACAAACAAAAAGCACAGGGATGCGACTGCAGATAGGTTTCAAGTATTTGGACAGAGCTCTGCAGGAAAGACTATACCCTCTTCAGCAAGTGATTTGCATCTCTTACTCACACCAACTGTACTATTTTTTAAAAAATATATACCAACACTAGCATTCCTCTAAAGATCCATATCTCCCTCTGCTGAACAGATAAAGAGAACAGCAGCCTTGATGGGTCCTGCCAACTGGGTTTTAACCTTTGTATTCCATGGATTCCCTATGGCTCGAAGTTACAGATGACATTTGCCAGGTTACAGATAATGGTCTTTACACAGTGGGGACATTTTTTACTGACTTGTCTAAAGCTTTTGACACAGTAGCCCATAAAGCTTTCACCCTAAATAACCTGTCTTGCATTAAGGAGACAAGGAGATGATGTAAAACATTAGATATTAATCAGTTGAGAAAAGGGCTCTGACAGGAGAGGGAAGCAAAACAGATTTCTCTAGAACTCTTTTGAAACTTTGACCTTCATGGTTTTAAAGAGCTAGAACGATTTCTCACAGGAATAAGAGATAGATGGTTTTTTTGTGCAATTCAAGGATTGTCATCTATGAAGACTGTTAGAGAAACAAAATATTCAGTGCACACAAGGAAGATTTACTAATGCTAAAAAACTAATGAAGATAACTGCAGTAACAACCTGCAGCTTTGGGAAAAATTCATTCTTTACATCTGAAAGAGAAAAAATAATCATGCACTGTTCAGATGCAACATTCAATTATGCTCTTAGTCCAACTTTTCTCATTGACTATGTAATGTGCATAACTCTACATGCACTACTGCCTGAAAGCTGATGTCCAAAGTAAGTTTTATGACACCTAGAACATGTGAAGAACAGTCATTTTATGTTAAAAGGTGCTTCAATCCATGCTGTTTAAATGGACTACACCTTGGAAGAGGTGAAATTTCTTACATGAGCACCAGGAGCCTTATTTGTACAAGGAGTGCTGGGTACATCTATCAAAGCCAAAAATACTGTGTCATTTGCTGAACATACCTCTCTCAATTCAAGATACATACTGCACACAACAAATACTGCTCTTACTGCAAAAGCCATGTCAGCTCTGGGTCTTAAAAGAACCAAAGTTGCACAAGTCATGGAGCTGTGATGGAAAGAAAGGGCAGCACAGTCAGACTCCCTGGAACCACACACTCCAAAAGGTCAAGATCATGCAGACAAGGGCTTGAGGCATTACACAAGATGGATAGAAACAAGAACATCCTCCCTTAGATTTTAAGAGTGCATTTATGAAGCAACAACTTTCAGGTTTCTGTTGTACTAGCAGACGTCATACAAAGACAACCAAACAGGCTTCAGAGCAGTCAAAATGGCTCTAAGGAAAGGAAAGTGAAGGCTCCTGAGGACCTGAGTTTGCCAAATTATCAGTTAAACCTGATTTTAGTCCAGAACTACATTTTGCTTCACTAGCCTTAGGAGGTATTAGACTTAACTAGCTTCTGGAGATGATGATCTGATTTGTTACCTAAACTACCCTCACAGCAGACTCCACTGGAAGAGACGAGGGATATTAAATAGTGTCACAATCACTAAAATCCAAGCTTCAGATAAGAATACTTAAACCAAAGATATGGTGGATTATGCATACAGGGAAACAAGCACGGGAAAGCATGTGATGATACACAGGTATCTAATGTGGAAAAGAAGCAATGTACCCTGACTAGGCAACGAAATAAATCACGTGAAGAACAACTAGATTTGCACATGCATCTAGCGTCTCACTTTTTGTCATCTTCTTGAGATTCAAATGGCTAACAGGAACCTTGCCCAAATATTGAAAACTCTACTCTTAAAACCTCATGCCATGTTCAGATGCTCAGACTCTAGGAAAAGATGCCTTTGAGATGAGAGCCGACCCTGTACTCCCTAGTTACAGATTTTCCAGTGCAATGTGGCAATCTTCACCAGTTAGTATGGAAGCACAGTACCCAAATAAAAGGCTGGAACAGTTAATCTATGCACCAGTCTGAACAGGAGAAAACACAGGGAGCCATTTCAGAGGAAGTCATTCCAAACAGCGATTCCTTTGAGTGAGCTAACAGAAAAACTGCAGCTTTGGAAAATGCCAATGCTGGAAAGCATTAAACTCTTAAGGCATACAGCAACAGCTAGCAGCAAGAGCAATTTGGCATTACGAGAAAAAGATGAATGTTGGAGTTTCCTATCTGTTCCTGAATTTCAAGGCTCATTTCAATTTAAATTTGTATTTTGTCACATTGACTAAATGACTTCTATGCCATTCTAGTTGTAAGACAAAATGCTCAAGAAAAGAATATTTAAGCAAACAATTAGCACACTCATTTCTGCTAATGACAGATTTATCCTTTCCGCTAGAGAATCAAATGGAGCTTTTCAAGTTCATTTTATTCATTCACTTGTTACTGAAGTGTGATGACCTCTGGGATCAAGTTAGGAAACTCCCAGTAGGTCTCTATATTGTTACTCACTATTCATTGTAAATGCTTTATCCAAGACAAGTCCGACACCGCTTTTTCTGTTGAAGTAAAAAAGTTGTGTCATCTCCAGCTCTTGAAGCTTACATGAAAATTGCACATGCACATGTCCTGCACACTGATGAGAAGCTTCACATACCTTTGTGATTTCATAGGAAGCAATGGCAGCAAGGCAGGAAGACACTGCCTGGCAGATCTGGCAGCATCCCTGATGTGCAGAAACAGAAAAATCAGCTTAACTAAAAAGATCCTAAGTTTAAATAACATGGCATAGCTGCAGTTCTTCTCACTGTCAGCCCTGAGCAGAAGCAGAATGTGATCTGCCTACCAAAACCAGAGAGATTGTCTTCACCAGGACAGCAGAAGGTTTGGTTCAGTATCTCACTTTCATTTACATCCCAGTGTCCATGAAGAAGGATAGCATTTAAGTCAAACCTTTCAAATATATGCTCTCACCTAAAAAAATCCCACTAAGCTCAGTGTTTCCACTCCAATAAGTACTTTGGGACAGAAATATGATCACAGCCATACTGGCCAAAAATACATATTCCTTCAAACAACTCTTAAATGACTGAAATGATGTAAATGGTTTCAAAGTTTGCAACAAATGAAGCCCTTGCAGTGAATTCTGGAATGAGCTCGAATTAAAAGGTGACAAATGTGCACTTCCAAAACACATACCTTGTCCCCTACTTCCCCTGCCAACAGCCTCAGAGATCATGGACTAGAGGAAAATTATTGACTATCCACAAAATGAAAAGACACACTGCATGTAGAGTCCTATCCAAGTAATGGGCAAGCCCTGGACTGCTGCATGCCAATTTGCTTTCATCAAGGTTGAATTCTCAGAACTGCTGTGAAGTTTTTCCACAAGCATGAAAGAAATGCCTAACCTTTGTCTGTGGTTCTGAACACTGCGCTCTATTCATATGCTGAAGGCAATCTTGTAGGTCAAGCCCAAGAAAGCTGCCTAACTCCACCCTAAACATGTCATATAGTCACACAAATAGATCCTGAGTCACTGCAGGCTTTCAATAGAACACAGTACTTACCCCTGAGAATCTATTAAGGTAAAACCTTGCTCTCAGCTGGAAAACACTAATTCTCTTCCAAAAAAGGCACGCTACGTTTTTGGTCATTAGTATCCCATCATTCTTCCGAGCTGAGTGACAAGTTAGGTAAGTAACTCAGATCTGAGACAGCATGAAAGACTAAGTCTACAGGGAGATGGCTGGAAAAGAGAAATCACTGCTCCACTTACTGCAGTAGAAAAATCAGTATCTCACTGGCCAGGTGATAAAAAAGCCACATGTGACCCTGAACTATAAGTGCATCAGGGTGAGGCAGAGACCTTAAGGGCTGGGGTAAACAGCTGCAAATGAAAACAAATCTGTTGACACAGTAACAGTCCTTCATCATGCTGATACTGATCCACAGTACAAAATTAGCTTTGTGGCCATTCAATGAGGAAAGAAAAGTGGCACCATTCAAAGACAGAATACAACACCATTGTGTAATGCTTAAGATCGTGAACAGAAGACATCTTTAAACAGCCTGGAAAATGTGATGGGGAAGGCCAAAACCACCTCTGAAGGAAAAGCACAAAGAGGGGAAGGGAATAAAGAAGAGAAAGAAAGTAAGAGAGAACCTCAGCACTAAAATGAGACCTCATGTTCACTGAGTGTTTGCCCCTTGTTAGCTAATACTGGCCTTGACACAGGCTGCCAAAAGCCTGTCTGAGGCCGGCACTGATGCTCAGTGGATCAGGGCATAACCTAATCCAGAAAAAAGGCAATTCAGTTTTGGCCATGCAATTGGCAGGGTGAAGGAAGAGATGGAAAAGCAAAGTCTGGAATGTTTAGGAGTGAGTATGGCACCTCCAATGCAGATAGTCTCAAACTCTGTTGCTGTAAGTAGTAAAATCTACATCAATTGGCACTACCCCATTTTTTCGCTGCCCTGGTCATTTCATCTGAACCCACACTGTCAAGTGTCTGTGACAACATAGCAAAGCTGTTTTAGAGACCGATCAGAGCTAAAACGGACTCAGCAAAGGCTTAAGTTCTGATCATGTTGCAGCTGTTGTGTTGCTATCCCCTGTTCATATGCCTTTCTCTGCTGCTTCCACTTACTTTGTGAAGCTCCTGGAGATGAGACAGTCTGTCCTGCATCTCTGCAGCCCTGAGAAACCCCTCTCATCCCTCAGCCCAACATGCTAGATTTGTGGGTACTACAGGGTAAAAAGATGATGCATCTAATGTCATTCAAACTTCAGATTTCTCAAAATCTGAAGTTTTTTACAAAATCTCTGCATAATATATGGGAGATAAAATCAGTGGTAGCTGCTGACAGTATGACAGTAGGCTAGGAATAAAACATTCCTACGATCAATAGCTACACTGAGCCCACTGGAGTTAGCAGATAGTCTGATCTCATCCAGACTGCACAACTTGGACATTCCAGCTGCAAAGTGCATGATGCATTTTCAGCCTTTAGTTTTCCTTTTAAAGGAGGGAAACAGCACTGCTAGAAAATATATGGGTTAAGAACATCAGTGCTATTGCGGAGGCAGAACAATAATAACTTCAGCCATGATTTATATAGCTAATTTCAGGATAACACCTTATCAGTTTTTAAAAAGAGGAAAAGACCACAGAATGACCTGATTCTGTATTTGGCAGTGATTGCAGTTTATACTTGACAATGTTTCAACTCAGTAAGCATGCAAATAAAATATTTTATTAAAGTAACAGACAAAAGGGGTTTTTTCTTATGTGCCCTCTCCACTGCAACAGATTTTATCAGGCTGCACCCAGACACACCAGCTTTCCTCTCACCTCAAATGCCTGTCTGATTTTAAGAGAATTATTTCCCAAACCAAATATCCATTTCTCTCTTCTATAAGCTCTATTTCTAGTTTATTGCTCATTTGTTCTGGTTTAAGCTACCAAGATAAGTTTCTTTGGTCACCTAAAAGCTTCAGAGTGAGGAGTCCAAAAAGCAAACACATATCATCCATATTAGATGCTAATGCTGGGATTTGCTTTTATAGTGGCATCTAAGCTTGGTTTCCTACAGTATCTGAAGCCAACTCAGTGCTCTCTACTAAAGAAGAATGATCCTCATGGAGATACACAGTCTAACACCACTTTTAACCATGGTTATGTTTAAATCAAAGCATCATAGGAAATCCTGAGACAGAACTCCCTGTTTCACTCACTGGGCCATGGGGTTCACAGCCTGACCTTGCTTCAAAATCCATCCCTACAGTCCTTCAGATCCCTCCTTTTATTTGGCAATGCAGCATGTAAACCGGGTGCAGGTGGAAAAGCTTTTATTAAACCAAGATCTCTGGTTCAAGATTCCCTACAGAGACCCAGAGCTTCAGATGAGAAGCAAAATCAGGCTGTGAACCCTGTGCTGCATCAGCTCATGGAATTCACACCATGTGTTTGGGGACTTTGGTATCGTCCTTCCATTTTTTCTGTACAAAGGAGCTTTAAAATTGGAGAAGGCAGAAAGGTACCTCTCAACATTTCACCTGTGCACAAGGTAGCATCATGGGGAGTGGTGGGCCAACAGCCAAAATATTACTAGTAAGTGAGAAGGAATGTAAAATGGGGACAGGGTAGAAGGACTAAGATGGTCATCCTATTTCTCTGGTGAAGACAAAGGAGGAACAGCACAGAGATGCTGATCTAGCTGAAGCATCTGACGAGGAATATCCACTTCAAGGAGGCATTCTGAACAGATAGATGCAAGTGGGCAAGATACATTTATCAAGGGCAGAGAAGTATGAAAGAACAGAACCTTATGAAAAGATGCTCCAGCTTTATGGATGGTTAAGAAAGAACCTTAAAAGAAAATAAAAATGTTAACCCTGAAAAAATTTAGACTTACAGTCAAAATTACATTGCTTAAAGGAATTATGCTGGCTTTGAGCTATTCTGTAATACAGAAAAAGGGAACTGAAATGAGTATGTCATTTAATAATAGTATAGTAAATCAATTTACTTCTTCCTTTTATATCTCACATATTGAGTACCAATACTTCCTAATCATTTTATGAATTGCTTACCTAATCAAGTCTTAAACTATAGAAATATATACATACAAATACAGACACATATATAGCATGAAGCTCCATCAAATCAACAAAAAATGAGAGCATATGCAGAAGTAGCACATCTGTTTAAATACCATACAACACTGTCTGGGGCATAGAATGCTAGGAAGTCTTGGCTCTTCTAGCCTCGAAAAAAAAATCACTGAGTAAGTAATTGAAACAATTTTCAAAACGTCCAAATCCTCTTAGCATGTGAGCAAGCCAAGGCAGGGTTAGGACAGCTTTCTAAAATTGCCCACTACACTGGTCATGAATTAGTGTTTAGTGCTGTTGCTCACTTTTATTCCTACTGGGGGCAAACAGGAGTGGCCAAATCAGTGTGCCCAGTTCCCTGCTTTTTTCTTTTTTTCACTAGTGCTCAAAGAAGTCAGCTTTGACTCTTTATTCATTTTACAGCCTATGTGACAACTCATGCTATTTAAAAGTTTTGTTCCTTTTTCCACAGACCAAATGAAATTATTAAGCAGGACTAGCTGAAACTGATGGAAAAGAAAAACCTTTGTCTCTATCATAACACATTAAACATGACTGTTTTACTATATGGAGTATGAAAGTAGACACGAACTCATTTATTTGATCTGATTATTTTATAGGAGTTCAGAAATAATATCCTTCAAGACTCCAGTATTTCTTTTAATATGCCATTTTCCCACATGTATTTATGGCTGAAAGATCAATTAGAATTCCTGTGTGAGAAGTAATTTCCATCAGTCAAATTACCCCATGTCACTGTTTCAGCAATCATAGGATCAATCAAATATCCAGTCTAATTCTTATTTAGAGATTCAATTAACAAACATCAAGCAGATGTAAACACTCCTTTCCCAGTACAAATACCATTTTACCCCTCAGCATCTTCTAAATCATAGAAACACACATGTAGTTCTTTAAAACCTCCATGAAACTTTTAGGGCTTCCTAATACTTTCACAACACACTCGTTGAAGACAAACCCAGATTGTTGGACCTCGGTGTGGGGATAGAGACACTCCTACCTGCTCCCACCCCATATGCCCTCCAGCTCCAAAAGCCTTCCTGGATTTATCTGAGACTTACCCCCATCTGCCTTTCAGGTGGCAAGAAATCACAGTTATTGATTTATCAGGAAGAATTCTGTTTCATGGTGCTTTTACATATATATTTTAATCAACGGCTGATCCATTTGGAGCTGGTGCTCTCGCCTTTCCCAGATAGTCCCTCTCATTCAAATACTGCTAGTAGGTATTGTCATTCAACTCTATTTTTACGTTACTCACTAAACTTCAGAGAGATGCCTGCCAAGCAAGTCAATATTGTACACTCCAGCTTGAATCCATTTTTTGCAGTGTACCAAAATGTAAATTTATTTTTTGCCTCCTAAGAGTTACAACTAAAGTAGGACCAGCCTGGAAATGAGAACACCTAAATGAAATGGCAAACCAGTGGTTGCAAGAATGATCAACGTACCTCCTAGAGTCCAAAGAGAACAAATGTCATCAGAACAACTAGTTACAAGTGCATTAAAACTCCCCGAGGACAAAGAAAGAGTTGGTTAAACATTTATAGGCATATCTGAGTTTGTTACTGTATGCAAAACACAACACAGCTTCTTCCCAAAGTGATACCTACTCTGCTCTCAAATCTTTGTATTATCACCAAGAGCTATTTAATCTAAGTGAATAAAGGGCTCATCGTGCCTTCCCCACTGACTACTTCAAAAAAATGAAAACTTAAACAGCCATCTTAGCACAGCCTAGGAAAACATGAACCTGCCCACTTGTAGTTGGAGCTATGAGAACATGCACAGCCGCTGCTTTACAGCATACTTCACATAAAACCAGTTAAAATTCCCAGGTATGGCTTTGTAGTATTTATAGAACAATATTATTAATCAGAAAGAGCAGCTCTCACCATGTTAACACATTGAAACTCTCACAGCCAAGCTTTGCCTGGTTGCCTTAGTGATCCCAATAAACACACTAAGTGACTTGTTTTCCTGGCTTTATCTCTGATAGAGGCACTGAAACAGAAAGTAAGGATAGGGGATGATGTCCACAAAGACACTTCAGTCTTGGGCACAGTAGCCAACCTCACATCTTTAGAGGGAATAAGAAGAAATAATATCCCTTTGCCCCAAAACTCTTTTACCTACCTGCACAGCCAAAAGCTAGGTGATACCTAGAAGACGGGCTGAATTTGACACAACACACGTTAGCCTTGGCCTCAATGCTTGCTACTGAGTTGTCCAAGTTGGTAGACCACAGTTTCACTAGAGAAAGGCAAAGAGAGACATGAGTAAACAAAAACCAACAAAAACATGAACTTCATCTGAAAGGCCTAAAATTTAGGTATTTAATGTACAAGATTCTAGAAAGCCTCAGTTGCTAACATGTCAGTGAGTCTAAAGGGTCAAGTGTCACCAGTGGTTGGTAAGTTTGAGAATATTCTCAAGTTCACATTGTAAATATCCTGCCCCCCTCCATACACACAAGAGATGCCAAAAATCCCCATCCTGCACAGCTGAGAACATCAGAACAGGTGACTAATCACATGCTATAATCTCAGTGCTTAAGGTTACTACAGTGCAGATTCATACAAACAAGAACAGGAAAACTTACACCTTTTTTTGTTCCTTGTCCCTGTGCTGGGATACAAGAACTCCATGCTCCACAGCAAAACTGCTTCGCACAGAATAAATATTGTATGCACAGTGAGTGAGAACAACTTGTTTTATTCTTGAGAAACTGGTACAGGCAGTAGAGAAATCAGAATGCTGGCTTCCTATGATGCAATAATCCCTTGGTACAAGAACTTTACTATTCTATGAGAGTACCACATGAAGACTGAACAAACTACTAGAATGCTAGAATGAGCTCTTCCCCCAAGCATTCCAGTGCTTCAGAGAATGACCAACAAAAACCAGCAGGGCTTTTCAAGATACAGTCTTCCCCACCTTCGAGAAACACTTCAAGCACCATTCAACCTTAAGATGAAGAGTGCCAGGTGCTCCTCACATAGTTAATCTGATTATTAAAAGCTAAACAACACACTGCCTTCGGACCACATGAAGGAGCAGCCGATTGGCATCAACCCCCATTGATGCCTACAAGGCAGAAAAGACTTTAACATTCTCCCTTCCCTCTTTTCTTGATGAGTGGGTTGAGTCATGTTTGAGTATCACAATCTGAGGCTAGCAGCAGTGCAGCTGGAACCAATGCTGAACAAGCAGGAGCTACATGAAGGGTTAATCCCATCAAGAGTTCCTCTTGAGCTGCCTGAGCTGCTTCAGATCCGTGGCCAACAGGTCCTCCAGTCTTCTTACTGAAGTTCACTTTAGAGGTGAAGTCAGCTAAAAAGGCAAAACAACAGGAATCTTGCAACTCATTGTAATCAATACATGAGAGATCAGTGGTCTTATGGTGTGATCCCCCACCCTCTGAGGGGTTCTCTGTGTCACCTCTTGGTCAGCATTTCCCAGGGCCTTTGAAAGAGAAGCAAGGTTTCCACATGGATTATCCAAGGATGTTTCAGAAGACAAAGGAAAAGAAGATATCCTGGCAGGCTGATTCTAGTGCACTTTTTAATAGTATGGCAAGCTGTTTCTGACCATACAAGGATGGAAGAAACACATCATTGCTCAGAGCACACCAAGAAAACATTGTAAACCCAGCACTGTGTGGATATCTGGCAGCTCCCTGGAATCATCAGAAAGCAGCACACACAGACACCAGCAGAAATACAAACACTGGTGGCATACTCTATTTACCCAGAAGCATTATGTAAAATTCAGTGAAAACAGTACCCAGCCTGAGGTTGGTTTTCAGAAATAAATCCATTCTCATTGATCAGAGCTATAATATTCATCCTGAACACCTGACTACATTTCTAAATGAAGCAACAGCTTTGCAAGCATGGCTTAAGAAACTCTCTTCTCCCAGGCAAGACTGGATAATAAAGCTGCTCCACTGTATTCTGCACTTGGGGGCAGAGGGGAACAGGAACAAGGAAGAATTTTGCAAAACAAGGATTTATTAACATTTTGGCTTAAATGAACAGATGCCAGGAGATGAGTAGTCTAAGTTCTGGTGGCAGTAAAGGCCATCTGAAGTTTATGGATGAGATAAGAAGCAAATAAAATGTGTTTATGAGACAACAACATCAGCAGATGCCACCCCTTCAACTTGAGAAGAGTGGGGTGGTTACATGCTCAAGTTCAAAGCAATATTCTGCCCAAATCTAGGACTAAAACAACACAGGGTTATCTTGAAGCTTTCCAGCCAGGTATTTAAAGCTGCATCCAAAGCAGACAAATCTCTCCTTGACTTGACTCCCCTGACCCTTCCCAACAAACAAATGGCCATCTGGTCCCAGCTTTGTAGCAAAAGCTGAGGTTTTGGTTTCAGCTTGGCTCTTGTTTTCATTCAAGTTTGCAAGTCACAAGCTGAGCCATTTAATCTGGAAAAGAGACAACCCATGTGCTCAAAGTCATCATAATATTCGTTACAACTACATGCGCAGATTGGAGCCTGAGATTTCTGTGATCTAACTGCTGTGAGATACACTGGGCTCCAATTATATCTTAGTACCATAACAAGAATAGATGGGACATATAACAACACATAATGAAACAAGTTTTACCGAGAACTGCCCACTATTTTAAAAAAAGAACTGACAGATTAATAAAGCATAATTCATCAGGGTAGAGTTTATTTCCTGTAGCTTTCAGCAATTTTGCTGAGGTCGAGGCAGTAATTATACAACACACAGATGTCTTGATAACATCTAGAATTGTGTTGATGAGGCAAGCAACCATCTGAGATTGACTATTTCTGAAACACATGTTCTCAAAGCATATTTTTCCTCATTTTGCAGCTGCTGATAGACATCTCTATGGCCAAATGCCTACCCCTGACCAAAGCAGTAAAAAGATGCCTCCAGAACAGCTTTTTCAGTTTAAAATGTTTAGGTATTTTCAAGATGTTTTTTTAGTTGGAGCTTTACACCAAAGGTGTAAGTTTATAAATTAATTTTCCATGCATCAGTTCTGTGCCTAAACAGTGACTAAAAGAGGCAGAAGCATGTACTACAATAGCTGAAGGTGTCAATGTTCACAGTTGGTACACTGAGAGTAAG
Source organism: Dasyornis broadbenti (assembly GCA_013397935.1). Lineage (NCBI taxonomy): Eukaryota > Metazoa > Chordata > Aves > Passeriformes > Dasyornithidae > Dasyornis > Dasyornis broadbenti. The sequence goes on along the minus strand of VZRN01001513.1, from coordinate 96,682 downwards.
GATGTTTTTATCCAGCCTGTCACTTGTGCAATTCTTATCTGCTCATGTGATAGAGAGCCTGCTGCTACTCCAAAAAAGCTCTAAGCCAAGAATAGCATCTTACTACCAGAAAATTCATTTGCAGAGATTAGCAGAATCCCTAAGTGAGGAGAAAGCTGCTGAATTGTCCTGCTAGGCAAAATTTTGGGTCCACTGCCTTGTGCGGGGTCAGGAAGGTGATCTAAACTGATAAGTATTAGCAGGCAGTGGTTGCAGGGTACTCCTCACGTAACACACAGACTTTATTATCAGTATTATAAATAGCAATATCATCTTGACCTTTTCAAGGTACTCGCACCACATGAATCCAACAACCCCACAAACCTCCAGAAAATTACTGAATTTTTCAGCCAGAAAAATGAACAAACTGAAGGCTCAACTCGGTATTTTGAGAGCAACAAATACCTACACCTCAAGTTAAAGTCAACAGAAGCTGAAGAAATGAAATGTCAATGAAAATTAAATCCCAAACAATCCTGTGGAAGTTAGAGGAGCAGACTCGGATCTGCAGTTCTCAGGCTATTTCCCCTCTGTAGAAAGCTTTATTTTTTTTTTTGTTTTTTTAATGAAAGCCAACTCCGCATGTCTGTGTTGTCTTGCGGAATTCAGGGGCACTATAAAAAAAATAGCTGTGGGATATAGTAGGACCCTGGAATAGTAGCAGGGCCTCATTTATCAAGGTAGCATGGAAATTACTTTCCTTAGATGTAATGAGAAAGATGCCTGCATTCCTCCTTGCCATGAGACAATGAAAAGTAACTATTGCTACAAATTCAGAGCTCTCAGGTGGCTCTTGTTCTATTCAACTCTCCATGTAGAGCCAGGAATAATGAAGGGACTAGAGATGTAAAACCAGGACTCTTTCTTCAGTTGAATTTATCAGTGCTGCTTCTATCTTCTTGAGTTTCAGAGAGCTTCAAAAACAAAGCCAGAGCAGAGAAACACTTGACCACCCCAAAAATGGCATCTATCCCAGTGAAGACAAATTCTACCCACATAGCATCACAAAATATTTCACTCTCCCTCATCTGCTAACTTTACTATAAAACACCCAATCCCAAACAGACAGCTGTAAGTCATTAGCTAAGTGTATTAGCTCCAGCCCTCTCCTTGTACTTCAGTATCATGATTTTGCCTTCACAAAATTAGTAACTTTTCTCCTCTGAGAGCAGAAATTCACCCTTTCCTACTTAAACGAGAATCACAGCTCCTGCCATTATGTGCATAAAATAATTAAAATTAAAATAATGCCTTCTTCCCGAGCTGCTTGTAGAACAAATAAACACCAATTTTGCTCACCGCTATCTAGTTAGATAGAGTAGACCTTTGGTTCCCTATAGAAATACACAAGTACCTTTGCCCCTTGAAAAAGGGAGGGCATAACAACTGTAGATAAAAGTGAGGGGTTTGTACACACAGTAGTTACTCTAAGTACAGTAATGCTTTTATGCTGTCATTATCTGCTATGAAAGTAGAAAGATCTTCCAGCATATTATGGATTATCTTAATCTAAAAACATGGACAATGCAGGACTCTGGCGCCCCAAGAATGCTGCTTTTAATTATATGAGAATCATTTTCTCCTTAATAGCACTCCATTATCATCCCCTTTGCAATGCCTGAGCCCTGGTAGAGAAAACTGTGAAGCACAGGATTTTTTCACTTATAAGCACCTTCTCCAATACATGTCTACTTTCAGAATTAGCTTCCAGCTTGAAAAGAGTGAGGAGAGACAGGCAGATACACAGGCAAATAGGAAGAACTGGCAAAGCTGTCCCTTTTTTTCCTGACTTGTCCTGATCACTTGACAGGAAAATGTGATACGTATACTTTGTGGGGAAGCATGAAGAGATTAGCTTTGGAAAGCCCAGTGTGATCTCACAGAAGCAGAGAAATAAAAGAAGACAGGAAGAGTAGATAAAAGATCTTTCCTGCCAGATGCTTTACCTGACCAAACATGTATTACTGTATACTAAAACTGCCCAGAACTCAACCAGTCATGAACATAAGCAGAAGGACGAAATTTTAAGTTAGGCGGGTGTGAATTAAGACACTTGTCATAAGTGCTACCTTTCCCTCACATTTAACCCTTTCAAAGTGATCACCGAAATGGAAGATGGACACTATGACATTAATGTGGACATTTTGCTACTATTGCTGTGTACCTCAAAGATTTTTAAAACCTGTGCTGAGACCCCATTTGTCTCTAAAGGGATCTTTATATATACACTAATCACAGGCAAGTCATGGTAAAAGTAAAGGATAAGATGTTCCAGCCCAGTTTTATCCACCAAAATCCCAATACACCTTCAAAAGACCTTTGTGAATTGCAATGCAGGTTATGTGGATCTGCAGGCTTTATTACAATAATTTCTAAGTAAGCATTACACTTTTAGAGACCATTACTAAAGAAGTGAAATGTTAAAATGAAGACTGAAGCTCTGCTAACAGCTAGGCTTTACAAAACTGGACACCTCATTAACATGCTAATAAATGCATATCTACCCGGCAGAGCAGCTTTTTCACATGCATGGCAGGAGTGGGGGAGACTGATGAAGAGGCTGATGACTTACAAGATGAATATTCACTCCTGCTGCATTTCAGCACACAGAAAACATTCCTGTCTTCCACCAAAAAAGGAAGGGGATGTGTATCAAAAACATTTAAAACTCACCTTAACTATAAAACAATCATTAAAATTTTGTAAAAGGAATTACCAGCTTTGGGATCTGTGGAGACAGGACAAGGGGGAATGGTTTCCCACTGCCGGAGGGCAGGGCTACATGGGATATCGCAAAGAATTTCTTCCCTCTGAGAGTAGTGAGGCCCTGGCACAGGTTTCCCAGAGAAGCTGTGGCTTCCCCATCCCAGGAAGTGTCCAAGGCCAGGTTGGACAGGGCTTGGAACAACCTGGGATAGTGGAAGCTGTCCCTGCCCATGGCAGGGGGTGGAACAAAATGAGGTTTAAGGTCCCTTCTACCCTAAACCATTCTATGATTCTGTGATTGCCAAATGCAATTAAGGAACAGTAATTTCTTTTGGAATAGCATTTAAAAGTATTTTAGAAGGGGGCAAGCAGCTTACAAGGTTTAGTACTTCTGAAAAATTAATATATCATTTCAAAGCAAATCGTTAAGAGCTCTGCCCCAAGCTCTATCAGCCCATCTGGGAGAGCTGATCCCCACTGATTAGGAACAGAACTTTTAAGCTCTTGCTGTTAAATAACTCTGATTTGATACTGTAAACATATTACAGATAAAACTCTCATTCACTAGGGATGAGAGTACATCTTACTCACTGCTATCCCTCTTCTTTAGGAGCTTCCAATTTCTTCTTAGAAGAGGAACATTTTTCTACCACCACGTGGTAAACAGCTTGGCCTAAGGATTCTCCAAAAGTGCTTTCTCAAATGGACCCTGGAATGTGGAAAGCTGAGAGCTGCCCTCAGCACTCCTACTTAGTCCACCATCCAATTCCTTAAAGCTCCAAGAAACCCAGTGTACACTATGAAAGCAGGAAGCTTCTTGTGCACAGTCTTTAACATGCAGAGCTACAGGTAAAAGAGCAGCAGGCATTTTTTAAATGCTGCTGTTTTACTGACAGTCATTTTTTAAATATAAACACATGCTATTCTTTTAAAGGCCCCAAGGCTTTAACTCAACAAGTTTAACTAATGTTAGAACACATTTTGGTTTGTTTGGAGTCCAGGAAAATGTTAGGTGAGAGTATATTACATTAAAAAATGTAAAGCAAGACATCTTAATCCAAACAAAGCCTCTCCTTCTCTAAGATCTAAATTGTTCAGTAATACCTTGACACATTACCACAATAGCTACAATACTCAAAGCAGCTGAGGAACCAGCTACTTGAAATAGCACATTTTTGTTCTTCCAAGGGAATACACAAAGTCTAAGGCTTCTACACAGATTGAAATAAAATAGTACCTTTGGCATCATCAGAGCCTGAAGCCAATAGCTTAGGGTCCATCAAGTTAAAGTCAACACTCCAGCACCTTTTCTCATGCTCCTGTTCAGAGAAACAAGAAAAATATTGCAAGGTAGTGAGTTGTAATATGATAAAACAGTGAAGAAAAACACACATGTTGTTTGGTATAAATTGTCAGGGACCTGGACAGAGAAGCTTACTATGTTTTGCAGTTTTTCAAAAAGATCATTTCTCCAAATCAGACCAATCCTAGCAATATGCTAGACATGCCAGGAAGGCAGAAAACACTAGAATGGCTTTTTAAAAAACTAAAATAGATTTTATTTTTACTTGGAAAGAAAAAAAAATATTTCAGGAGATGCACATTGACAACCTGGTTTTGCAGCACGATTTGACTGGTTGTGGTTCCACTATGTGCTGTTTCTTATCCTAGATCATAGTTTTATCTTCAAATACTAATAACTTCTAAGTATCTCCCAATACTGGTAAGATGCCCATTTCAAGCACCTTCTCTCTGAAAGTCCAGGAAATTGGCACCTTCCTGTTGAACTATTAAGCAAATCTTCTGATGTCTTATCCTCTGTTTTACCTCTCAAATAAATATTATAAAAAGACTGTACACTCTTCCTCAAAACACAGAAGAACTGTAATTGCTATGCTGGCAAATCCCATGTGGAAGCAGAACATTGCATTGAAAAAAAACCTGAAATTCAGTCACATCCTTTGATTAAAGCCTTCACACAGGCTTACAAGACAAAAAGCTCACCAGGATGAAGTCACTAAGGGGTTTCAGTACATGCAAAGCAGATGTCAATGTCTATATGCAAATCCAAATAAACTCAAGTAACCTGATAGGATGCAAAATGAGTTTGTTTTAGCATATGCAACAGCAGGTCCTCTCTAGGTTCATTACTGAGCCTCATAAAGAAATGCAAAATGTATTTGAGAGAAAAACAGACTAGATTTATTCTGTCCAGTGTAATTTCTCTTCCACTGAGATATGCACAGGTATAGTGAAAAGAAGCATTATAAAATGGCTAAAACAAGGAAAAAGTAAACTGAGGCTTAAATAGGAATTAAAACTTATGTTGAACTGTCAAGGAGGGGAAACTAAAGTCCACTCTGCAGTTCATTATCACTGACCAGTTTCAATGGACTATCCTACCTACACAACAGCCTGCAGCACTTCCAGCCTCTTCCCAAACACAATAACTCTCTTTCAACCTCCTTATTCTGATCGCAAGTTTCTCAGAAGTCATTAGATAGAAACACAATGTGTGAGTTTCATGAAGAAACAAAATGCCAGAAACTTCTCCTGAGCAGGTCATGCTGTCGAGCTGTTCCCACTGTGTGCTGAGGGCTGTGCGGGGAAGGAAGGGTTCTGCCTTGCACTCCCTTCTCCCAGCTTCACCACTCAAGTCTGCATTTTGCACTTCTGCTTCATGAGCACCTGCACTGGTAATCACTGCAGGGTTTTACAAAAGGCTTTTGACAAACACTGAAGTAGAACAGGTATGGAAAGACAGAGGCTTCTAAAGAAAGGTGAGACAGCTTCCAGGAACTGATTTCTCCCCTCTGCAGACTCCCTGACCAAAAGCAGCAGCAAGAAAATGCCTTGTGACTGTGACAGGAAGACAGAACTACCTCCCTTGGAGACTACAGCTCAATAACGCTGCGTGGATGAGACACATTTACCGAACAGGAGGAACATTCATTACACCCTACGGAACGGAAAAGCCTTTTGATGGACTAGGAGCAGAACCTCAGACTCAGTGCTGCTCCTCCAGCACAGTGCATGGCGCAGGAAATGATGCTTGCTTGTTGTCTGTTACCTGGTAGACCTTGGATCTTTGTCCCGTGAATCCATCCCAAAGGATGACAGTGCCTTCATAGTCACTGCTGGCTAGCAGGTTCTTGTGGTAACTACTCCAGCTGATACAGCTGAAAAAGAGCAAGCCCTGGTCAGTCTTACAGTAAACCATAATGTACAACGCAAAAATAGTCTTGCAATATATTAAGCAATAAGTATCTTTGCAAAACACACAGCACCTTGATCAAACCACCCCAGTGAAACACACAGCTTTAGGGTAAAAAGCCCTAAACCCACGAGAAGTAAAACAAACCTTGTTCCACAAACTAAAAGCAAAGCTTTATTGGCTGAAGAAACATTTCCCCCTGACATGAAGTGCTAGGGTTTAGGATTTTTAAAAAAATGTGTTTATCTCAAACACTGTGATTTTCTTTGCTGTTTGAATACCACACAAATTCTCAGAGAGCTCAAGGTTTGACTCCTTAACCAACAGTAGGCACTACTATTATTATTACCATAAACAAATTATTATTACCATAAAGGTAACTACTTATCTAAGAGTAGCTGTATGTGTAAAATACATAGCTGCATGGACAGTAAATCAATCTCTCTCCTGGCACATATCTAATGTTCTATATATGTACCTATGTACACCTGAAAGTTTGACTTCTGAGAACTACTTTCAGCTTTCTGTAAATGCTGAAAAAGCCTTCCTACCCAGAAGGAAACAGCAGTTTGTTTACTATGAATATTTTAGGAAATGTTTCTGATCAAGGTCTGGAAAACATATCACACAGGTTTTATTTTAAGCTGAATTGAGGGGCTGTGCAAAACTAAATGATGATTCCACTGGTAAATTCTAATGATCAGCAGAGAAAACAAGAGCAGCAACACTGCCAAGTCACACTTGTAGCCTTCTGGCACTATGCCTCCACTCTGACTCCCAAAAATTGTGACAGAGGTAAGAAAATTTGTAATACTTGTTCACCAATTTTTGGACCATCTGGAAAAGATGCACTCCAGTTGGTATCAACTGTGATGTACACAGCAGAAGCTGAACTGACAGATCCCATTTGTGCAGGTCCTCAAGCAGCTCTCACACAGATAACTAGATCAATAGTAGCCTTGGAGCCAAGCTTTAACCAACAATATAAACCAGACATCCACAATGCTGTAACTTCTCAGTACTGTTTTGATCAGTGCAGCTACACACTGAAATATGACATACATACATGGACACCGATTTAGGAGTATTATACCTTGCCAAATTCTTGGTTCCACTATACATTTGCATCCTGTTTTCCTTAATAATTTACACACAGAAGAGTAAAAATCCTTTTGTTTCTTACCACAGTTAAATATAAATATCTATTTTTCAGTTAGTTAAATAACAGCAAACAATATTGGTATTCTGCTCCTGACTACAGTGAAACTTGACAGATCCCTTGGTTTTAAAAATTTACATCCAGAAATGTAAAATTTTATTTACCCAATATAAGTCACTGTTTTTAACCACCAGCTGCTAAGAGGATGATTGTAGTGATACAGCTCATGTAATGATTTCCCTGGCTTCACCTCTTCCATGATACATCATTAATGAGAAAATATTAAGTATCCCCAACCCTCGTAGGCACAAGAGCCGTCCACAGATGCACCATCAAGGAGCCATCATTATTCCAGCTTTACTTCCATTAGGTACCTACACAGAAAAGCAGGTCTTGACAGCCTATGATTTACTAGAAGCCTTATTTGAAGAAGCTTAAGTGGCTCCCTGAGTTCCAAATAAAGTTGGCAGGCACTGCCCACCAGGACCATGAAGTGAAGGTTGCAGCAGCCCAAAGACAAGCACATTTGACATCTGGGGTCATGTTTCCAGGTGAAGCAGTCCCTGATGGAAGCAAAAGCAGTTCAGAGGCCTAGAGCTACACCACAGTGAGCTCTGGGCTGGAAGCAGTCTGCTGCCCTGCCATTAGCTGGAGACACCACACCACAGGACACCTTTATCAGTTCAAACCTGTTCCCCCAACCAGATTATCTCAAGTCAGGGCTTGAAGGCACTTAAGGAAAAGGGAAATATTCTGTAAGTGAAGCCATCATGCATAAGCAGGAAGAACACAACCCAGAGCCATATCTTAGAAGGCAGTCTCCTATCAATATGGCTTTGAGAGGACATCAGACATCATCAGCAAGTGAAGAGGGTCCTAGAGAAAGGCAGATGTGCTGGTGACTTTGGGTGGTTAGAAGATGGATGTTCCAGCCAAAATATGAAAAGGATAATCATATAACCACATCTTTTCAAAAAAGAAATCACCCCAGACAATGAAAATTGGGAATTACTGGGTAGGTAGAAATATATAAAGGACAAGAGTTTACCAGTTCTGTTTAAGATGTGATAGATTTAAAATACTTCACTGGCTCTGACTGTATAGAAGGAGAAAAACAAAGGGTTTCTGTGCCAAAAGCATGTTCATTAGATCTGGCACAGCAAAGATCCCACTGCAGCCTGATGGTATTAACATTTGTAGATAGACTTGGATGTAGCATTTGTAGATAGAAGCGAAAAAATGAACTGACAGGTGAAAAATGCTTAGAGATTTGCAGTCACAAAGTGGTTCAATTAACATCTTTTAAGTCACACACACAAAATCTTCCATTTTTAAGTAATATAAGTAATATAAAGGATCATAGTAAGACAAAATCAACTCTGTTCCAGCTCTCTGCCTTAATTCTGCCCTCATCATCACCCAACTCTCTTTACAAAGTCTGAAACTAGAGCTTTTCTGTTAACACTGCAATACCTGAGCTTCTTTCTAAATTAAATTCTCCAAAGTAACCTTTGTAGAGAACAATTTAGGGTCAGATCAGAGGAGGAATGTTGCGGTTGTGGGGAGGTTCGACACTGGCAGCACCGGGGTGCCACAACCTTCCTAGATAGGGTGTCCCATGGGACACAGCCTCTCTAGGGGTGCTGGTAAAAGCCTCCTGGAGTGACAGTGATTCCAGCAAGTGTGGCGACACCTCCGCTACAAATGATCAGATCTTTTGTGAAATCACCCAAGGCGAACTCGGGGAGAGAAAGTGAGGCAGCTCGTATGGCAGTTCCACAGAAGTAGTCTTTATTGTCCAGCACCCTGCAAAGGGAAGGCCAGGGACGAGACCAGCCTAAGGTGCTGGGGTAAGGACAGGGGTTTATATGGGGAAGGTAGAGGGTGGGGTGGAAACTGATTAGCCAACAGGGAAGGGGCTATTAGCATGGAGGAAGCGAGGCCTGTCGGAATGACTCCAGTTTCTCACCCTGAACTTGAAGGTGAGCTGCCTAGCTCTGACTCCTCCAGGGGAGTGCAGGAGGTTGACTTGAAGGCTCACTGCCTTCCACAGAGGAGAGCTCCCTTTCCAGGTAAAGGATGTGTTTTAGCAAGGGCTGACTGTCCTTCCATAGAAATCATAGCATGGTTTGGGGTAGAAGGGACCTTAAATATCACCTCATTCCATTCTTCTGCCATGGGCAGGGACACCTTCCACTAGACCAGCTTGCTCCAAGCCCTGTCCTACCTGGCCTTGAACACTTCCAGGGATGTGGCAGCCACAGCTTCTCTGGCAACCTGAGTTGTACCATCCTCTAAGTAAAGAGCTTTCTAACATATAATTTAAATCTCTCTTCTTTCAGTTTAAAACCATCCCCCCTTGTCCTATCACTCTCTGCACCTCTAAAAAGTCACTCTGTAAAACATCCTTTGGTTGTATCCTCTGCCATCTGTGACAGTACACACCTGGAAGAAGGTTGTCATAGAGCTGGGATGTTATGATGTTTCTCTTCCATATGGCTTTCCTGGGACCTACAGAGGGTTGAGGACCTACTGCCCTGTTCTCATAAGGGAAGCACTGATCTTTCTTCCATGCCCAACATAGGCAATTTTGTTGTTTGGGTTCCCTTGAAATGTTATCATGGGTAATGAGTAACAGACTCAAAAAAGGCATGGGGGAACAAGCTGGAGAAGGGCAAAGGAATAGGCAAAAGTGACATGAACCAAAACCACAGTTTACATAGTCTTCAAACAGATCAACTACTAAATCCACAGAAGTTCACAAGAATTACCTTTTGCAGACAACTTTTAGATGGCCTGCAGCCACATCAGGGAAAAATTGAAATGTGAAGGCTCTGAGATATGATATAAAAATATATCTATGGCTGAGAGAATATAGAATTCAGCACTGGACTAAAAAGGCATTGTGCAATGCCATCTTTTATTTTAAGTATAGTAGCTGTACTTTTTTTTTCAGTTTTTGCTTTGTTCTTTAATCTAGAAAAGGGTGATAGTTACACCCCAGAGATTTACTTTATCAGGAGTTGTGATAGCTTTCCTTCTTAGGGGATTAAGCTAGAGAAACTGTAGTTGAAAGGTAATCACCAGCCTCTGAAAACCTCTCCTAACCTCAGCATCTGATCCAGCCACACAGAAATCCTGATCCTGTAAAGATTTATGTGCATCCTTAATTTTATTCAGAGACACAGGTAGGCCAGCTCAGTTAGCATTGTCAGTTATGCTGATATTTATTTAATGAGCCAGTATCTTTACAGCTGAAGTGTCTCAAATCCAGGATCAAGCTACCCAGTGTCAACCGCCCCTCTGCCAGTGAGAGTTAAATGAAGTTAAAGCTTTTAATAAGGCACAAACTCCTGTGGTCTGATCTGCTTCTGAGCAACAAATGCCTCAGACTCAGTCTGTTACCATGAGCCAACTGATGACCAGTAGTTTTAGGACTGAAATATTTTAAAGGGCATTATCTGCTACTGCAAAGAACATCCATATGAATAACTACACTAAAATACTTCAGAGACATATGGAATAACATCACTATTATGAATGTTTTAAAATAAACTCCTTTTATCCTAATCAATTTCAAGAAAAAGTATTTATCTTTAACCATACTAGAGGTTAAGAGAAAAATTTCATCTTCTTGCAAAGTAAAGCAGTGATTCCAAAAACTAGAATTAATGTAAGTTGAAGGTATATTTCCTTATAACCTGTTTAGTGTCAAACATTATCTGCATTGGAAATACAGGCATCCAACACAACCAGCTCATACCTCTAGAAATAGCAAAGACGCTACAAATGAAAAAGACCATATGACAAGTTTTTGCTTAATTTAAACTCAATAGTGAGAACTGGCTGCCATTTTCGAAGCTGACAGCAATACATCCATGAAGTGCTATTAGGATACAGCAATCACACATTTGATTTATTGACACTGAAAAATGAAAACAGTAAAATCTTAGCAGCCTCCTAAAACAGAAAGGCTACTCATGCTTTGCTTTTACTGCAATTGACTAAACAGATGTAACCGATTTTGGAGGTTTATGGTAACATCTATCACTGAAGTACAGATGCTGCAAACACACAGCGGTGAGCATGCAGAATACTAAACACGGATTTCAAAAGGATGTTTACCTAACCACTCTCGCACATTACCCACCGTAGATTAACGAGGCCTAAAGCAAATTTTTTACCTGAATGCTAGATCTTCTTATTCTTCTTCCCCTGCAACCTGTAGCAAAACCACAAATCTGCCTCTTGAATAAATCAGAGCAGGGCTATGGCTCACTGCTAGCCATTCCTCTTTGTCCTTTCCTATCTCCTACACAGAGGGAGGCAGAGATTAGTGCCTGCCATAGCTAGGGACACAGCAAGTCATAATTAGCTCACAGGGTGCTGTTTATAGCTACTACCCAGTGCCAGGATTTGTTTCTTGTACTGAAGCTATGAATCTGTAAATGGGATTTTTATGAGGATTTATGTGTCATCTTGTGTTTTTCCTGGAAGCTTATGCCACTGTTGTTCCCAGGGGACATGATGCACATTTACCAGAAACCAGACACACTGACTTCCTCCCTGTTCTTAAAAATAGGGATGAGAAGGCTTAGCAGATGATGAAAAAAGAAGGTATTTAAGAAACAGGTGGGTGTAAAAAAGGGGGGTGGAACAGAGGGAGAGACTCAGCTACAGCTGGTACCAGGGCTCTGCTCCAGGAAAGCCTACAATCAATTACTGCTGGCATGAAGTTCAAGCTTTCAGCAGGTGCCCAACTGGCACACAGCAGAGCAGGGCTAGGCTGGTGCCAGCCCCAGGCCAGGCACAGGCTTCCCTTCTCACAGCTGCTCTGGGCCAGACTCACTCTTGGCCAGACACAAGTCCTCACAGATGCTGTCACCTTTCTGCTTTTATAAAGCCCATCAGAGCCTCTGCTTCTCCAAAAGTTGAGTCACCATCATTGCTAATGATTTATGTTCCGGCATCATCATTCTGAACAAGGTTAACGAGAATCAACTTAATCAAAAGAGACATATCACCAAATCCCATCTGCAGACAGACCCCTGCATCTCTGCTGGGAAGAGAAATACCACCCACGTGCCAGAGCAGAAATATATTTGTCTTTGATATTAGAACAGGCACTCACAGGTAGAGTAAAGCCTCTTGAAGAAGCTGCGCCTTCACCCAAATTAAGATCAACAGCTTTAAACTGAGGCTTTTTACAAAGAGTAGGCTCCACTTGTTTAGATTTTTCTATTACAATACAGGCATATTTTCCGCACACTGCAATATTCCATAATAAAATTACAGCCTTCATCTATAACTTCTCCCTCAAGCTACGCCACTTCAGAAGAGCAAGTTACTATGCTGCTCAATGCTGCACCAGCAAACCTCAGCACCGGTGACTGGCAGCACAGCTAATGGATACAGCAAGGATGCATTTGACTGACAGACCACCTTTTCTAGTCAAAACCAAAAGCATTTACATGCCAAAGGAAGCCTGATATAATTGGAGGAGGCTGATGACAAAAAACCCCCCACAACTCATTTCTTCAAAGGAATGAGAGAAACAAGGGCAAGAAAATGAGAGAGGACCTGGTCCTCCTCTGTTGAGGCAGAGTGTCAGAGGACAATGCATTTAGCATTATCATATATACATAAAATATATGTATGAATGAAATGTGAGAATAAGAATAAATATTGAAAGCAAGCAGCATCTTGTCTGGAGCACAATACTAACAGCACTGGAGGCACTAATGTGACTCTCCTTACTGGCAGCTGTGGGAGAAGGGAGAACAAACAATTTTTGTAATGACTGGCAGGAGCATCAGCATGTAATGACTGCCAAATTTGAAACAGCAAGTTTGGAATTTATTTCAGGTGGTCCAAGAAATATCAACATACATTGCTTTTTCCCTTCTAATTAAGGCAAAAAGTACTAATTGACTGTTAGATGGTTCTCCTATTATTCTGCTCTTCTCTCCAGAAAAATGAAGGTGAATGGTGCAAACTCAGCTATAACTCAGGAAAAATGCAGAACATTTCACTAGCCCAGCCAAACACAAGCTCCATAATCAGTACAGCTTATCAGTACAAATCACTCTCAGGCTGCTTTTACCCATTGTGAAATCTAGTTCCAGGGTCAGCTGCATTTACATCTTTCCCTTCATAAAATACTTATGCAGCCCCTGGGAATAATGAGCACAAGCAACACAGGAATGACTGATCTATCTTTAGAAATATGTCAGCTACAAAACGAAGCGTGACTTTTACACTCTAAAGTAGGCTTGCAAGCATTCTTACTTTTGTTGCACAACACTTTGTTTTCATGGAAGCCTGACTGTTACATAAATTTATTACTTGCACTTCTGTGGGTGCTTTACTGCTTTTAAAATGTAGACTATGAAATAAAAATAAATGAGTTCAACAGAGATGCTGGAGACTTGTATTATAATACTGAAAGGGTTTGACTGCCTGTATTATTTACTTCTGAGTTTTAACAGAATTTTTGAATTAGGATTTTTAAGTTATTTAGCTGGATTCTTTCAATTGAAATTCTGACATGGTGATCTATATTTCATTGGTTTAAGAAACCTAAAAGGATAAAAAATATGGGTTGACAGTAATGATAGCAGCACAGAAGCAAAAAAAAAAAAAAATCAAGAAAGGTCTTTTCCCATGAGATTTATATTATGAGGTCCTGCAGAACAGTGCTTTGGACAGACAACAATTCCTAGGCAGAAGGTGCCAGTGAGGTACATTTCCTGAGAACTAGCAACCTCTCAGCAGAATGGAAAGGATCTGGTCAATGAAGATAAGAGAGCCTGAAGGAATCAGTAGCTTTTAAGAAGTGAGTACAGAGGTTATCCTGAGACAAGCTATGACTTGGAGCATATCCACCACTTTGAGTGGGTATCCAACAGCATCTGCAAGGAACACAAATAGCAGTTTACTACCATATTGCCTTTTCTCCTCCAGATACTTGGGCTTTGTTACTACCTTGGATGAACCCAGCACACAAAAGTAACAGTGCTTCTGCCACCCAATCTCCATTAGCTCCTGCCTTCCTCCTTTCCCCTCTCATTCTCATAAAGAAAGCAAAACAATTACTACACATCAACACACACAAAGTGAGTGGACAAAGCCCTCTGAGTCCAAATAAAAATCAATGCCTACCTGATTTTGGAATTACAGGTCATTTCATTCTCAGGGTAGTGAATATCCACTGCATCCTGAATGACTGTACCATACTCATAGACTTTAATCTTCTTTGTCACTCCAGCAATGGCAAAGTAGTCACAGTCTCGGTCGAACTCAATACTGAGAAACAAAAACAAAGATTGAGAACTCTATAAACACCACACATACTTACCAGGAAGATATTTTACTTCCTAAACATCTTGGTATGGAAGAGCTGAGGATCACAATTTACAGTTTGGAAATACCCAGATCAAGAAACCCTGGTCAGGTCTAGCACACACCCCAACAGCGTGGAGTTCTTGCTCTAAGCACTGTTCTCTAATCCACCCATCATCAAAACACCTACATCTCCATTTTTGTGGTAGTACAATCATCCTCCCACAGCCAGGATCTTTGTTCAGGTGCTCTGGAGGATTTTCAGTTCACCTGAACCATCTACCTAGCACCAGCTACACTGCATGGTATTCAAATGTCAAAGCTGACAGCTTGTCCTGGAAACGGGCTTAACATTCAGCTGTACACTCTACCATTAAAGTGCGGCAGCATGGTTGCCCATTGATTCCTCCTGTGTACAACAGCTTCAAGAACTTCTAAGTGCTAATACAGAGTACAGCTGTATTTGTGGAAAAAAATTTCTAAATTCCCTGGGTAATAAAGGGGGTTGAAATCAGATCGTCAATACAGTAAAAACAATACACACTGTGACTTCCACTTAGGGTTGCTTGTGCAAACAGAGGCACCTTCTTCCTTGGTCTGCAGGGCAAGTTTGTAATAAATATCAATGAAGTTGGAAGTAAAAGCAGTCACCTTATAACACAGTTAGGCTGCAAATGAGAAAACCCTGAGGTTGTACATGAAATACATCTGAGAGAAAGGCAGGCAGCAGGTTACAAACAGTTAATTTTTTTGCTACCTTCACAGCTTGGAAGGGCTTGAGAGAAATCTGCTAGACATCCAGCAGTACGGGAAGTAATCCTACTTCCTAGGAGCTTCTGCTTTCCTGCAGCCCACGGCACTGCTGGCAGGGCAGGTGCACATACACTTGCCTCCTTCGAGGGCATCAGCCTCAGTGAGACATCTCCCCAGAAAGGGTGCAGGGACAGCATTTACCCTCAGTCACGAAGTTTCTATGATCAGTAACCAGCTCTCCCCAAGTCTCCTGACTAAGCAATCAATCTGTTGTTTTGAGAGGTCTGTTTTGGGGTTCTTCCACTCACTAATTTATTTCAATCCCTGCTGTCTCTATCACTTTTTTTTTTCCCTTTAGAATCCAGAGTGTTTATGAACCAGGGCAGAAGTTCTTAATGGCAGCAGGGAATACTGAGTTTACACTAATTTCACATTCACAGTCATGAAAGCATGGGTATTTAAGGCACCTTTCTAGAATCAGAAAGCATTAAACCAATTACAATAACAGAAAGAGCTCTTCAGGGTGCCCCCCTAGCTGTAACAGCAAGAGCTTTCCACTCCTCAACAGAGTTGAGGAGTCAAAGGCAATGCAGTGTTTTCAAAGGAAGATAAATTTAAATGCCGACAGAATTTTGAAGTTCCTGTAAAGGAGATATCATCAAGTTATTTTTAAACTATGGAAAGAAAAGATTGTTGATATGCAGTCTGTTGCTATAAGATAATTCAATGAAGCAGCTTGAAACTTGGTCTTTTAACTCAGGCACCCAGACTTCTCCCAGGCAATGGCAGGAGATGGTCCCACTCACAATTGTTTGCTAGAGAAGCTTGTCAGGTGCAGCCTGCAAAATCATGAACCTTCAAAATGCATGGAAGAACATCTTGATGGCTGGGGAATTAAGCGAGCATGCATGCATCTATTTAAAATAAAATGGAAGAGGAAAAGAAGTCACCTAAGCATCCAGGCTGCTCACCCCCCTCCTCAGATCTATACTAGTCTAAGTCACTTTTTATACACACGGGATGAAAACACCATTCAGGCCTGTCTTGTTTTGTCAGCTCACCCTATTCCATAGAAGAATTTTGTAATCAAAAGCCTCTATAGCAATACAATGGATTTGCTTATACCACTATCTTAATTGAACCGCTGTCTCCACTCCTGCTCGCTGCCCTGTGGATTCCAGGTAAAGCACAAGTAAACTGATGGCAGTGATTCATCTGCCTGGATTCAATTTAAACCCCCAGCCTTCTGCTGAAGAAAGAAAAATAATGCATTACAATGTCTGCTAAAAAGCCAAGTTATTAGAACAGAATGGAACCTCTCTCACCTGGGTTGGGTTTTCTTCTCTAGCATTAATTCAATTTTTTTTTTTAATAGAGACATGCTGTAGACATAACAAATGAGCATTTCAATATGCCCATAAAAGTTAACACATTATTAAAAAAATAATAAAAAGCCTTAAGCAATGGAATTTTCAGACCTGTGACCTTCAAACAGCATCAAAGACACTGCAGGGAGCAAAAGGATGCAGAAATAAACCACTATCAGTACAGATATTCATAGCTGTAAGAGAGGCTGGTAAACCCAACACACACCTGCACCTTGGCCTCCCTCACCTGTGTTCAGTCCTGGTACAACCAGTGTTCTCACTTTCTGCCAGTCAGCTTTTCACCAGTGATTTACAAATAAAAATAGGAACAATCTAAGTATGTAATCAAGTGGATTATATACCATATAAAACTATTCCTAATATTTGCAACACTCTGCTTATGCCTGGACTAATCAGCATTAGGACAAACAGCCTACTTGCACAGCAACAATTATTTTTATGCGTTTTCCTGCAAGTCTTTTAAATACATTTAGTATTATGCAAGCCTTATTTGCATTTAACTAGCTCGAGGGTATTTCTGTCACTTGCTTCTTGAAGCCTTTGTGTCAATGTAAGCACTTGCTTATACATGAGTTTATCTATATGAAAATTTACCAGAGAACTTAAGTTTTGTTTTGTCAAAAGACAACAGGGCCAGCTCAGAAAGACTATATTCTGCTTTACAGGTGATACATTTCTACAAACCAAGTAAATTCCTCATTGGCATAGTAACAACAAGCAATAGCATAATAGGAAATAATCCAAATACCCAGTGAAATTACCTTTTGGACCAGCAGTGCTCCTTGCTACTCAAAAATGTACTAGTTAAAAACAGTTACCAATTTCTTCTTTTTTTTTTTTTTTTAGCCTATTTTAAAACTCCACATTT
Organism: Dasyornis broadbenti; assembly: GCA_013397935.1. Classification (NCBI taxonomy): domain Eukaryota; kingdom Metazoa; phylum Chordata; class Aves; order Passeriformes; family Dasyornithidae; genus Dasyornis; species Dasyornis broadbenti. The sequence continues at coordinate 79,214 of VZRN01001513.1, read as the reverse complement.
CTGAGCAACAAAGACTCATAAGGAATCTTTTGGGGACAGAAGAACTGCTGGATATTTTAAGAGCTTTATGAACATGAAGCAGAATTACTTACAGAAATCAAATTGAAAGGATCTGATGGTTTTGTTCTAGGGAAAATAGAAGAGAGACATCTCTCACTCCCAAATCACTGTTTTCTTTTTCCAAAGAAGCTGACAACCACCATCTCATGGAAATACCACTAAGAGCTGCTAGAAAGTACGCACACCTCAAGGGTTCTGGTTTCTCCACTGCTTATTGTCTTGGTTTGGAAGACAGGCGTCTGCTAAGGAAGGTGGAAACCTGCCTTAGAGGATATGACCCCCCTCCCTTCAAATTGTTGTAAGGCCGAAATCAAAGGCTCTCAGGCAGAGATATGGGAAAAGGAATAACAGTTCTTTACTCGTACCTATAACGAGGAAAACAAGCAACAGCAACAGTAGCAATAACAAATAAACAAACCAGATACCCGGTGGCAGCTTTCTCTGAGCTGCCAGACACCGCCCCTCCTCACTGGTACAGTTACGGTCACGGCCGGCAGGGGGCGCTGTGGCGCGGGTTCAGCTCCTCAGTGATGGCGGACGGAGCGGAGGGCGAGGTGGCTGCACGACGAGCGGAGCTGCAACAGGGAATCTCAGGGCAGCAAACTGGGCGGCAGAGCTTGTCCACTCGAGCGGGTGAACAAAAGAGTAGCAGAGACTCCAGCAAGGAAGAAAAACCAGGCAGTGCTGAGCTCTCGCAGCAGCAGTGAAGGGAAAGAAGGAACAGCAGCTGTCTCCTCCAATGAGTCCCGGGAACAAGCCACCTTTTTCTTCTCTTGCCACACCTGGCTATGTTTTTAGTCTCTTAAGTGCGTCTTTGTCCCTTAGGTACTCAGTCGTTATCTCTTAAGTACCCAGTCGTTAAGGCTCGTTAAGGTATCTCTAGCCACAGGATGGAAAAAATTCCCAACCTCCACCACTTATTTTCATTCCTAAACTGTGAGATTATAAATCGCTTTATTTTAATGGTAAAACTTATGACCTTGGAGAACACTCATAGCTAACAAACAGAATTATGAAATAAATTGCTTCTGAAACATGCCTGGAAGCCTGCTTTGGTGTTGAGGATAGAGCAGCAGGGAAAGACTAAAGAATGAGTATTTAGCAGCTCTGCCATTGTGTAAAGTCCTATTACATTTGCATCCTGCTGCTGTGTGCAGTTGTTCTCCACATCCCCAAAGGATGCACTGGAGCTAGGGAATGCATACAGATGGGCAATTAAATTGATTAAAGGAATGGAGCAGCTGCCTCACCATAATGGTTATGAATAAGGCAATAGCAAGACTGGTGTTCAACAAGTCACACTACAGCTAGGAGGTACTCACCAGAAGATTTGATTTTGGACAGATGAGGGTTTCCTCCCTCCCTGTTACACTTTTAAGAACCACACCCACGTTTCAGGTAGTAACTCCTGCAGAATTTATTGGTGGTAGAGTGAACCTGACAACAGTAATCTATGTACAACTGGTTCATACAAGATATTAACAGGTATGTACTGTACCTACTGTTTGAAAACAGGTGAAGACAGGGCTGCATCTAGGCACATTTGCCTTTAACTGCATCACCAGTTACAACTAAAGGTCTGCAGCCAACTGCTGGTCTCCCCTTTCCATACAGAGTCTACAATTGCTACTATAAACAAAAATGCCTCAGCCCTGACTTGTTACCAAGATCTGTGACTGTAGGAGTTCTCATTTCTACAAAGTAGATGATTTAGTCCCTCTCATGAGAGTATCTCTCACATATGTGTCTATAAAAACAAATACACACACACACACCCGTTTTCTTCCCTGAATATACCAAAGCCTTTCAATTCCACTTCTCCCCAACATGGTGCTGGTTCTATTTCTGTATGTCTGACATCAGCTCCTCTCTTGCTGGAGGGTCCCATAGTTAATTTCAACACAGATATGTTGTTGCGACTTAATTGGTGAGAAGGAAAGATGCAGCAGCAGCTTTTGCTCTTCACTTATATTTCCTTAAAAGTCTTTCTTACTCTGTGCTTCCACTCAGTGGCCTCCCAGAGGTATCCTGTCACTTCTAACAATCCCAAACCCCCCACTTTATAGCCTGGCTATCTCTTTCCAATGCTTATTTTGAGGCATTGAAGCCAAAGATTAGAAATTCAGGTTACAATCCAATACCATGAGCATCAGTGAGGACGGTTTAGCACCTGGGACCAATACAGAAATTGGTATTAATATCACACACCTGAGAGACTTTTCGCAACAGACTGATATTTTAAGGCAAAGTAATTAGTGTTGCTAAGTATGTACTAGCATATTAATATGTGGTTTTTAAAAACAAAGCTATATTCAGACATAGGAAGCTGCAGTAAAGCACTCAGATTTTGTGTTCTATCAGCTCAAAGTCTAAATTTTGTCACACATGAAAACAAAAGTTACTGAGACAAAGCATATGAAGTTCCAGTATCAAAAGATCCTTTTGCTAAAGCTGTGAGTGGCTGAAATAAAACACTGAGGTTTTTCTCTACAATAAAGCAAGAGCTCCATCAGTTACTCGTTACTCCTGAACACCACCTAAGTAAGCTCACTGCTATTATTTCAGAGTCCTTAATCTGTGCCATAAGGACAAGGACATACCACCACTGTAGAACACATTCCTTGATTCGAACTCCCATGCTGCCAAATATTTTCCAAAATATAAACTGAGCAAGCATGTCATGATCCCAGACAGGTTGTTAAAATCTCTGGTCAGAAAGGACCACTTAAATCAAACCTCGATTCTCTATAGACTGTTGTATGGATAGGTAAATTAAATGAATAAATGAGATTACCACTCAAAGTCATTCTATCAGAGAGAAAACTTTTATCCCTAAGAATCACATTACTTTGAGTTAGATGTGACCCCCAGATCACCAGAAATTTGCCAGATTTTTCCTCTCATCAAGGTGAAGTCATCTTGGCTACTCTCAGTGGACCAGATTCAAGTCTACAGGATGTCTAATAAAAACCATGGGACAGAGGTCCCAAGCTGTATCAGGCTGATCCCATTTCTTGGAGTTGTTTGGAATATCCCAGCTCCAGCAACACCAGCAGTTACTGAATGCACACAGGGTACCCTCCCCATCACCTCTCCTCCTCCAGGCTCCAAATATCTGATGAGAATTTGCTACCCCTAAGCAAACCTCTATTTGAAGCATAAAAATAAGAGACTAGAAAGTCAGGTCTGTGTGCTAACTAACTTGTTGTCCCCCCACATCTGGGAAACAGACTGGGAGGGGTGTTACATTAGCCCATCAAAACATGCACTGCACAGGGAAGGACAGTCCTTAGCTCTGGGCTCCCTTGGGAAGACATCATTGCACCAGCCATGCTGCAGTCATAATTTCAGGATCTTTCTTACAGGCACGGGAGCCTGGAGGGCTGTTCTGCTCTGTTTGAAGAAAGGCATTAAAAGGTACCACATCAACAAAATAATGTCATTAGGCCAAGTTCCAGGCCCACTTCATGCTTACAAAAATCCTTTTAAGTGTAATGAAATGCCAGGAGTTCCAACAGAGACCACTTCATAATACTCCCATTCCATAAAGAGCTTGTTTAAAGGAGAATATTAAATCTGAATCAAGGAGGTTTGGTGGGCCTAGATCCATCTCACAGCTTGGAAATCAAAACCAACAGAGCTACATTCATGCTTTGTCATTGCTAGATAAAACAGAGTCGTTCTTTCTTCAAACCCAATGAGAGCACATACTATACTGTGAGATTAATTGGGCTCCTTGCAATAGCTCAATTTTCAGAACCATGTTTCTCTTTTCTTTGCAAAGAAGTTAAACCATGAACCTCATCTCCTCTAACTACAACCCAAAATCTCCCAGAAAGCCATAGCAGACTTCCAGTCGTGGCTGTAAGACTATAGCTAGAGACATCTTCTGCTGCATAAGGTTTTTTCCATACATGTATTCAGGGGAACTTGGCTCAATTAGCACTAATGATGAGAAAACCTATAGGGAACTGTTGAATTCTGCAAGCAACCAAACAAAGCATATTGATAAAAAGCCATTTCACTGCTGATGCTCTTCTGCATGCTGAAGAGAAGATGACAACAATCCCACCATTTCTATGCCAGATCCACAGAAGTACAATGAGCCAAAGCCACTGCAAACAAGTACCATGCAACTTAATGAGGATTAGATTCAGTTTTTCCACAAACACCATTTTAAATAAAGCTGGAGTAGGAAAAATTTAACTAAAAATGCCAACAGTTAAATGCAGTATTTCTTATGCCACTATTTAAAATTCAAGCCAAATGATCAGTCTGCCTGCTGCAGTATTTTGGGTAACCTATACTTATATTTGAAAACCAGGAGGTGCCATTTCACCCAGCTGATACACAGCTGATACACAGTGGGTTATGAACAGCTCTGACAGCAGCCACAGCACAGTGCCAACATTTCCAAATACTAAGGTGGAAGAAGTTACAAGTACCCAAACATATTGCCTTCAAGTTTGGGAAATGTTTCCAGAACAGAATCACTGAATGGTTAAGGTTGGAAGGTACCGCAGTCTGGTCCCACCTCCCTGCTCCAGCACGATCATTGAAGAGCACACGGCATAGGATTGCATCCAGATGGTTCTAGAATATCTCCAGTGAGGGAAACTCCACAGCCTCTCTGGACAATTTGTCCCAGTGCAGTCACTGCACAGGAAAGAAGTCCTTCCTCACATTCAGGTGGAACAGAACACAGCAGCCTCTGCCCAAGCTCAGGTTTGAGAGAGGAAACCTGGCTCCATGACAGCCTGTAAGGTGGTCTGAACAACAGCACCACCTTATCAGGATTACACCAGTAAGTAGGAAGGAACTCAAGTCAGTTGTCATAGGCACTGAATTGCCTTCAGTAAGGCCATTGAAAAGCTTGTTTCCAAGCCACTACTTTTGTTACTATACCAGCAAGGATTTTGTTTCTTCAAAATTGAGCACAGCAACTGTTGACAGAGCTGATGAGGCAGGGAAAAAAATAGATCTGAAAGACTGATCTCCATCAATACTGGGACTTTAAACAGTGCAGTCTGTCTGTAGGCTCCAATTCATGCTTCCTCCATGATTTGGCAGCAGCAGGTGAAGATGTTTATCTCCAGCTGACCACACTGCCAGAGGTCCCATTCCACAGGACAAATCACCACCCCAAGCCTAGCACTCCAGTTACTCAAGCCTCTGCATTTTCCTGACACTGCCATCAGTTCTTCTGCCAGACACTCTGCAGAGAATCAGGAGGGACAGCTAGAGGCAGTAACCTCTTTAGACACTCAGCTCAATCCAACAGGCACAATGAGTCAGGGTGTTGCAAAACCATGTATAAAGACTTTAGCAGTAGTTATGTTAAGGCTTGGAGAAATCAGTAGGCCTGAGTACAGGCAGTGTCGTGAAGCAAAGTTGCCAGTAGAGATCAAAAGGATCAACAGAGCGTACTGAGGAGGTAGAAAGACTTATCTAAGGAATATGTAGCTATAGAACAGTTTGTTTCTTCATAGAGACTTAGGTGACCTGCTTAGTGGAGTGTGTGACTTATCTAATAGAGTGTAGTAAATTTATGATGGTAAAGAATGTTCAGTTAACGAAAACAAAGTCACAATGAAATAATAAATTAAGTAGATATGTTTAGAGATCAAATTTGTTGTGATGAAGCAATATTGAAAAGAAACATATATATACTCGGTGATTTTGTTAAAGCTTGGGGCTCTGACTTTGGACGCTAGTCCGCAGGCTCCCAGGGCCCTCAATAAAGCACCGCATAAAATAACTTCGGTTGTTTTGTGTTTCCTCGGTTCGGGCAACAAGGGCACCAGCCTTCCTAAATATCAAGCCCATACACCACAGATGAGCCTTTCCCAAGGAGCCACAGGATGGGCTTATGCAATAAACTGCAATGATCCTGCTGCCTGGGCATGACAGAACAAGGTTAAAATATTATTTGAAGCATTTTTCATCCAGCTGACAAAACTGCTTCAGGTGATTTGTTTTGATGGCATTTTGAATCTTATTTAATTAGTATTATGAATGCTATTCTTAAGTATTTTTTCTAAATTGTTTATATATACTCTTAATTCCACAGTCTTACAGAGAAGCTGTTCTGACTTCACTTGCACAAATGTATGCACACACTTGTATATAATCCTGTGAGAACATAAACATCACTTCATAGCTTATTCTCTGTTATTTATTACCTTATTCTACAAAACAACTATGCAGCACATAAATCCCAAACATGACTTGGAAACTGTATTTATAAATACAAATTATTAATAATTGTGAGCTCAAGCCTCTTCTTCAGGCTGAGCTGCTTGTAAAGTTTATTCTCAGAATCACTTAAATCCACACCATACATCTTTGCATGCTTTAACACACATTATATTTTTTCAACTACTTACCATTTAACAGGTTAACTGCTCTAGTTACAAACAAACAAAAAAATCTAGTGAACAAACAAAAAAATCCAAAGGCATGCTAATGGCTTTTTAGATCATTCACTCCTATAAAATTCAGGCATTTACAACAAATACATCTAGAAAATTAAAAGACTACTGTAATAAGCTACAAAAATCCATTTTCTATTAATAACAAGTTTGTTTTCAAGCAAAACCAAGAGTTCACTGTATTAACATCCAACATCAAATGAAAGCTATAAAACTGGGGGGATTAAATGAAATCCATCTTTGACTTTTACAGACACTGTTGGAATGCGAATTCTGTGCATAATATGCTGTGAAATCACCGTTTTCATGGCTTGCCAGTCCAACTCCTGAGGCCAAGACACAGCTCTGCTGCCTGATGACAGCCATTATCACATGAACATCAGGAGGAACAGAAAGGCAGCTACCTCCAGCCTCACTGAAAAGATTTTTCATCTTGAGCAATCAGGAGGGGTAGATGCAATGATGCAATGCAATTTCCGCATGGTACCATCCTCCTATCCTGAATATTGATCTCTCAGAGTACATTCCTGATACTACAGCATCCATTTGAATTCCTGCACTTTCACAAAACTTTTCAAAATAAGACCTGTCTTAAATCTAATAAGTACATCCATGTTAAATTGTAAGCAGGGATCCCAAAGTTTATAGGAAGCGAAATTCCCTTTGCACTATTCATATCAAAGCCACATACAGAGTTCCTCCTTAAATTCCTTCTTCTTAAAGCCTAAGGTCAGAGGAAGATGGTCAGTAGAAAGTGAGGGCAAAATGTAAAATTTCAAATGATCTGACTGTGTACCTTTATCATAAGCATAGTCCTCAAGACCTTGAGGTCACTAGTCCACCATCCTGGTCAGAGCAGGGGCAACTCTTTGATTAGACCAGGTTGCTCAGTGCTTTCTCCAGCCTGTTCTTCAATAACTCTGAGGATGAAGCTTGCACCACCTCTTTGGGAAGCATACTCCAAAGCTAGATTACCGCATGCTGCAAGCAGTGACTGCTACATGGCAAGAAATGGAAACTCCTTATATAAACTGCACAGAGATCCTTCAAGGTATTAAAAAGAAACAAACCAGAAAAACAATCACTATTTAAAAAGTTTTGTTTAAAAGCCAATTCCCAAATTCATCAAAAGACTGCTCAATACTTTTAACAGACCATTTACGAAAATTCATAAAGTTGAAATTCAACTAAAAATTTTCATTTAATTGCAGATGGAGACAGGTTTGAAGTATTTAGAGAGCATTATGGGAAAAAGATCTTCCTACGACCAAATAGTCTGAAATAAGTAGGAAAAAAATGAGGTCCCCACTGGTGGCTATGCCACTTCCATTCATTAACCTCCCAAATTCAAGTTATTTAGGGGGGGAAGGGGGGGAAGAAAAAAGAGGCTTATTATTATGGATACAGAACTAAAAGGTATCCTGCTCAAGTCTGGATCTGAGAATTCACATGGACAAGTAATTGCAGTCCAAAGTAAAAAGGGCAACAGCAAAATTAAATGGTTCAATGAATACATGAAAAACTCATTCATAATGGATTTCTTTCTTTTAAGCTCACCTTTGAAGAAAGGATTTCAGGTTATGTTACTGAAAGGGTGAACACAAAATTGCAATCTTGAAACAGACTTAATTGTACTGTTTGGATGCTAAGAGACTCCTGTTCATACCTTGTTCATTACTTAGAAGCAATGGAATAATAAGCAAACAATGAAAAACTACAATGGACACCAAAGGTAAGATCCAGTTTTTGAACACTGGATCATGATTTGATAGATGAGTTGATTAAGGCTTCTGCAGCCAAAACCATAAGTTCTTTACTTCCCTCTCTGTAAATCATTGAGCCTTTAGACACAGTTAGTGTCAGCCATCCAAAACCTTTTAGATGTCACTAAGATCTTTCAAAGAATTGGTAAACTCATCTAGAAGAATTTGAAATCTGAGCTGCTGACAAAAACCCACACAAAGCCCCCATACCTTAGAGCCTCCTCATGTTCCCAGCAGAGCTAGGAATCACAGAGCAGGGAGAACTAGCTATCTGATACCCAGGTTTCAGATAGACATCTCATTGTAGTACATTTCTTGGATTTTCCTGTTCTTTTTTCAAATATGAGAGACTGCCACATTATTCTCTGAAGGCCTCTGACAGTTGTAAAGCAATTTTCTCCATAAATCATTGTAATTCTAACACAGCAGTTTATAGACTCATCTTTAAAAAAAAGCCTTTACATTTCCTGCCACTGCCAGCAGAGAAGGAAAGTTAAGCTCTGTCAACTGCTCTGTCTGGGGACAAAATAAATGGAAAACTTACTCCTTGGCCCAGTTCTAACAAAATTTAATACACTTAAGTAAACCGTGTCAATACTTCGTACTTAACAGAAGTGAGTGCATTAAAAAGCCATTTAGCATATTGAGATACATGCACATTCATACTGCAAGTGTGCTGAAGTCCCCTTGATGTTACAGCAAAACTGAGCAGCCTGCAATCGCAAAGCCTTGAATGTGCTTTCCCTGAATGTTCTTAATAATCTGTTGTTCTTGAAGAAAATAAGGGAAAAAGGAGAAAGGGTTGAATTTTTCTGGCTTGTCTCCTCATTCCAGAAAGCAAGTGGAGCTTTCCTAAACATTCAATCAGAATTTTTTTAGTAACACAACATATGTATGTTTACAGTACTTTAATAATCCACAGGAAGTCCAGACATCCATAAATATTCTTACCACAAGGCACTCGGGAAGGTATTGCTGCTACTCAGTTCCTGGGTTTTTTCAGCCTATTTGTATACAATCTTTAATTACACTTTTCACCCTGTTAGCAAAAAACCAGTTTTATTTCCCTTCTAAACATCAATTTTTTGCAGATACGGAACATTTACATCCTCCTCCTTTGTGAACCTAAAGCTAATAAATCTTAAAAAGCAGTTTAAATTAGCAGATCTTTTTGGAGTCCAGTCTGTGAACTTTGTGTAGGGATAAAGAAATCAAACCACTCTTGTATTCTGTCCATCTGTAACAGCAGTTTATTTTAAAAAAATAACCCAAGCAAACTTAATTAAGTTTAAAGAAGTTTAACTTCAAGTCAATTCTAATTTTATTCCTAAGTATACTTAAAATAGCCCTTTAAAATACTTCCTAAAATTTTTTAAAGATTTTTTTATGTATTAGTCTTATATTAACTCTGTATTTAAATCCATTTGTCTCAAAAACAACAGCCAAATATCAAGACTTACTTTCTGCCATTTCATCAGCATTTCTTACTGTCCAGGAAAACCTTTAAAGACCAGTACAGTGGACCAAACAAACAGTAAAATTTTTCATAGCACTTTAAAAAGCATAATTTCACTTTTTAAGTATCTTAATTTGGCTCATCTGTGAATATCTAAAAGCTGCTCTTATTTAGTTTCACAGACTCTCTGAACTTGGGGCTATTAGCTTAAATGAAAGAAAACGGTGAACACAGGACTGTGTTGGCCAACACAGACTAAGTGTAAATTCTCAATTAACAAATCCTGACTTTACAGGAACTGTCTGAATAGCCAGAAGCCAGCAAGAATAATGGCAGCAGCACATTCAGCAAAGCTACTTTACTAAAGCACTTAACAACATGCTCAGATGTGAACAGTCTTTCTTAGCCCTCATGTTACAACCCCTAAAAATTTCTCAAATGCTTTGATAAATAAAAAGCATGAGCAGGGGAGAACATTCACTTGGAAATCAAGTTATTTCTCAGTAAAATGCATTTAACTACCAATTCTAGGACTGGCTTGGAAGAAGGCCTCATTGTATCTTCATTATAACAGTAACACACAATTTTCAAACATGTTTCACCCAAGAATTAGAACGCCTTCAAACAGAACCATGATTTACTGTCCTTCCAGAACCAAATACCGCAAAAATGCTGCTCTTGCAGAATGTCAAGGAGAAGAAAGGGCAATGGAGCAAAATCCAATCTGTGCTGAAGCTGGTAGCTGTGAAAGTTTGTCTACATTGCAGTGAGATTCCCATCTGCATTTCATTGCAGCTGGTATTAACCCAATCAGTGCAGGTTAAATATATGTCAGATCCCTGATTACTGTGCTCTGACCTCTGGCTAAGTCAGACATTATACATTCCTGCTACATATTGCAGTAGTTAAGGAATCAATGCTGCTTTAAATAAAATAGGTGTTCTGTTCTACACATACCTCTAATTTCTTCACATAGTGCAAATTTCTTGAGGTCCCTCAACAAATATTCAAGCTGTTCTGTCACTCTCCATGTAGCCCTTTTGTAAGGCACTAGATCAAGACTCAGAAATCAAAATTTAATCTATCAACATAATTCCAAGACCTCAAGTAGAGCTTCTTTGGATTTCCTGCTCCCCATGTATAAAACAGGGATGCTACTACCTCTCTCAAGAGACTGCTGTGAATAAACATTTAAATGAGTGAAATGCGCTTGCAGAAGCTAGAACAGGTCCTGCACATATGCCATGCAGAAAAGATTTCCTAGTTAACATGTTCCATCATTTTTTCCACCCCAAGGAGCTCCAAAGACAAACAACCACAAATAAGCAAATCCCCCAGGGTAAGGAGAAACCAGTTGAAGGTCAGGGCTGTGGCAAGTCCCAGTGTCTTCATGTGCTCTTTTATAGCCTGATCCCTAAGGGAGCAGGTTCATAGACCTGAACCAGAAGAAATTGATTCTGTTGAAAGACAGTTAAAAGCATTTCACCACTGTCAAAACTAGTCCACAGGAGGCTCAAATGAGCTTCAGCAGTAGTATACAGGACGTGACCACCCTGCACAGCTGGGACACAGAGGTATTGTTGGCAAGAAGAGAGTTGTTGCACTGGCTTTACCACAACGAGTCTCCCCCGTCCCCCCCCCCCCAGTGTATACACAATAGAAACAGCTTCCAATGCCCAAGACTTCAAGCAATCACAGCTAAAAACAACTCAGCTTTTTAGTATTTTCCACTGGGACTGGATCTACCAACAAAATGTAAAACTACCACAGATTCTTAAGACTACCAAACAAGATGGTTGATTTTTAAAATGCTAGAACTGCATCACTTACAACACAACTAAGCTAACATGAAGACAACAGGCTTTGTACAACAGCTGCTGATACTGGCACCTCAAAGGTTCTGGATTTGGTCTCGACCAACATCAACAGGAGTAAATAGTACTACTGAGGTAGTACTCGCCTTCACAGACCAATGATAGTCACAGAATTATCACTCAATCACACATTGGCAAAACTATTTTTGGGAAGCAACTGCAAAGTGTGGCGTATGTACCAAAAATAATTTGCCTAATATGGGTTATTAACTCAGCCTCAGCAGCCCATATCCACATGATCTGCTGTCAGAACTGCAATGTGTCCTACCTGGATACTATGCTGGAGCCATTGTAGAGGTCACTAGCGTAGGACAGCGTTGCCAGGGGCCGGACAGAATTGTAGCGTGTGAACTTGGATAGACACTCCTGAAACTCATCCAGCTGGCTGGTGGTTCTGCTGTCATCTAGGAAGAGGCAGCATCATTGTAGAGGGCAGAGAAAGAGTAAGAAGATAAACTCAACAGTAAACAAACAAACAAACAAAAAAAAAAGATGTGTCTCCATGTTATACTACCTATGCTTGTTATTTGGGAAGGATTCTTGGTCAAAACCAGGCTCTCTCTCTCATGTCTAGCATTCTCTGAAAGCATGAGTTTTTCAGAGCACAAATTAAGTCTTTCCACTGCAATGCTGGGTGAACCTACTATGCTGAGAATCTGCCGAGAAATCAAATACAACTTTCCCGGTAAGCTCATTTATTTTATTCACATTCAGAGCCCATGGGCCATATAGATTAATAACAGAAAACCTTTAAGCACATCAAAATGCACTGCAAAGGACATGTCTAGTTTTCAGAGGTGAAAGTATATTCCTTTCCCTGTTCTGTTACAGTATGTCTACATTTGGTGACAATTACATTCAAAATAGTTCTAGTAAAAATTATTTCTCCTGTTATTCCAAAAGCAACAGAACTAAGGGAGAATTGTTTCAGGGCTGGAGAAGGAAGACAAGCATGACACCAGAACACTCCCCATACTAGAAGTTTTGTGACAATTATGACCTTCAGTAGACAAGGTGAAATTGAGCCAGCTTTAATAATGATGATAAACAATCTGTGGGAAATGGAACCGTTTACTACAAAAGTTAGAAGCAAATTGCAGTATAGACAGTTGAAAGTCATTCACTGAATTCTCAGAAGTCCCAGCTGTTCTTGGTGGGAACATAATTTTATTTAAACCATTTTAAATTTCTATGATTTGTAAATAAGGAAAAATTCCTAACTTATAACAATACCTCACAGGCAAATCTAGGTTCCCAATACAATTAAATATCCAAAGCCAAACATTAGGTAGTGCCTTCAGGCTTCATAATGATCCCTCCCCCACATTTGCAGCAATTCTCATATTCATTCTCTAATACTTCCACCCTCACTTTCTTTTTGCACCACCGCATTTTAGGGGAACTACAGCTAACACTGCTGGATTACAAGTACTGCACACCATGTCTCCTGTTCCAGCCCAGCACCCACTGCAGCAACAGAGAAAACACACAGACACCACTGAGATCAAATTCCACACACTACTTAAGCTATCCTTATCAGCAGCATAAGGAAATAAGATCCACTTATTGGAAAGACCTGGAAACACCAGGGTGGAAAAAGAGAGGTTGATCTATAAAAGCAAAATCCAGCTGCGATTTCTTGTGGGAAAACACAGAGAATAATCATTTCTGCACTCTGGTGATCCCTTGCCATCAGAAATTGTCTCTACACTTGTAAGGCATTTTGAAGCATCTCTTATATGCTGTTTAATGTTTGATTGCATAAAGGAACAGCGAAGGCTAGTAATTACCATGTTTAGGGGTACTAGCATATACATTATCCATGTCAGATGGATGGAAAGCGGAAAAATGAACGAAGTTCTGCTCCAAATTAACATCATCAGCACCTGACCACTACAGGAAACAGCCTGAGAAGCAGCACAAACATCAGTCAGTGTTTTCCAAAGACTGTTTTCTCCTTCAACACTGTGATAGGGACAAATAGCTGCTACCCTTCCATTTCCCTCATTTAGAGATGAAGCACACAGTCCTTCTATAATTTCTTCTCTATATGTGCCTGGAAAACCAAGTATTATTTCTCAAGACCATCTTCCCCATCAAAGTGCAAGGCCATTTGATAATTACAGTAATATTATGTCTTTACTCTCTACTTGAACAGTCAGAGGCACTTCTTGCAAAAAGCTTTAAATCCACATTAAATCCTATTAAATCAAAATGTGTCAAAATGCAGGAATGACTTAGAAGAGGAAAACTTAATCAAGTATAAGTTATTCCTCCTTTAGGGGAAAACCTGCACTCGCAAAGCCTCTGCTCTTGGTGCAGCTGACACACATGAATACAAAAAAACCAGTTTCACTGCATTCATATTTATAGTTCCAACTATGAAGAAAGATGCCTTCTACACAGAAATGCTGGGAACAGCCCCATTTGTTATCCTTGGTTAATAAGTTTTATTTTTACATAAACACAGTTATGCATCACCAAGAGAGCACTATATGAAAACATCTCAGTGTCATCTGTGAAGAACTGCATTGTGCAAAGCACCTGGTAGGCACTTCACAGGGATCTGGATGGACACATGCAATGGGCTTCTCCAGTCTTTCAGATACTGAAGTAACCTTCCAACATGCTGCATTCCTTTTAAAAATAATTTTGCTGTGCACAATGAGAACTGAGACAATCTGTGCTCTGAAGTAGGTAGAAGATGTAGATACTTCTAGGAGTGAGCTCCCCACAGACATGCTGCAGCCTTTATATTTGGAGCCATTTATTAATTAATTTTTAAAATTACTTTTTATTTCTTTAAAGGGATCAAAACTAAATTCGCAGAGGAAAAAAAACCAGATGTTTCTAACCCAGCAATCCTGCTGATCTGTGCCTTAGGAGGTTGGTCCTTGCTGTCCAAAGTTATAAGTAAAGATACTTTGCTGCAGCGACCTCTGCCTGGTTTCCTCTCTTCCCTAAGAGGTGTCTCCCACCCATGAGGGCTGGCTGCTTTCCCTGCAGTCTGTCACACCCAATATGTACTGCAGATCTCTTGCCTGCCACATTCCATTGCCTGAAGCTTTTTTTGCCAAGCTGGTTTCTCCCCCAGAGGGGCTGAGGAATGACCCTCGACCCTCGTCGCCCTCAAGGTAGTTATCTGACCCTCTCATTTCTTAAGAGAATCTTGTGTGTAATTAAAAACCATGCATCCATCAGGCAACAATTACTCTAGCTGCTGTCACACTGTTACTCAAATATGAATGAGGCAATCTAGGCAATTTTGAAAACAGCTTCAAATTCTACAAAACAAGCCTTGAATCTAAGGTATTCCCCATGGGATAACAGCACTGCTGCACACTATGTCTCTATAGCCCAAGCCATTTGTTAACGGAGACAAAATCTAGACAACATAAAGGATAATCTCCAAGTGTTCTCTTGCATGCTAAATACAGGAGAATGTATAAGTCAGTTTATGTTCATACCTCTGTAGAATTTCAATAGCAATGTTTGTAACTACTGAGTTTATACCACATCTAGTGGAGAGACAACTCAACCACTGCTTTCAGGCATTTTCACCTTCAGAACAGGCACCAGAGAAATTGTTTATTGTGAGTTTTACCCTTCACAGCACAGGATTGGTCAAGAACACCAAAATGGGATGATCTGAGTAACACAAATATGTATAGCCACCATTCAAGGAAGAAGTAAAAGCTGCTGTCCCAAAGCAAAGCTTTTCTGAGGACAGAGCACTGCAAGAGGTACCTGACATCAGAAATGGAACACCATGCAAGAACTCACCCGAGACACGAGTCATCCTGGTGGAAAAATAGCATTGCTCTAGGTCCTCAAAATGAGCTGTGAGGCGCTTGCGTCGCGAGGCGAGCGTGCTGTTATACCATGGCTGCTTTTTGGTCTGAGTGGAGAAGGGAGAACACTTCAGAAAGGTTAAAGCCAGGCCTGGGTTTCACCTCTATAGATTTTACCCAATTATAAGCAATTATACAATATATGCGATAGGTTAGAAGTGTAAAACAACAATAAATGAAGAATCTTGGCACTGTCAACGGTTATTTCTTAGGGTCCTATGCTGCACCCTTTAAGGTAACAAAAAAATTTCCCTGATTTTAGACCATTTTTGTTTCCTGTTTGCAAATTCAGTGATTCTGGTCTCACACACAGGACAGGCAACCCCAACCCTTGGGGAGTCCTGTCTTGCATTTATACAGATAGACAGCAAAGGTGTCTTCCAGCTTCAGAAATCAAACAGACTGTACAACAAATACTCCCCAGATCCCTGGCAGACAGCTTATTAAAAGAGAAGGTATTTATTTTAGTGAGTTAGTTACTGAATTATTTCTTTTGAAGCAACTCAGTAACTCTCTGTAAAACCAAGCAAATAAATAGAGAAGCAAAAGATAGCATGAAGTTCAAATGTTAATTGAAAAGAAGCTCATGAAACTCTTCATTAAAGCCATTTCTCAACCTACCCAAACAGTAATAGTAAGAGGTAGGAGCAAAGGATTTAAACTACATAAGTAGTCTTTCCTCATGAAGCAAACAGAAAATGCAGTATTTTCCATTTTAATCACGAGTGATGAAAAGGAATGAAACCGTCTACTACACAAGAAGCACAAAGAGCTCCTTGCTTTAGTTTCTATTTAAAAAGTCTCACATACCACATCCTCAAAATAATTCTAAAAGATTTAAGAACCATCAAGCTCCCTAATGAACAACACCCTTGGCAAGTAACAAGGCCCATAATTCTACTCAATGGCACGAACAAAACCCACTTCATTTACAACTCCCCCTCAATCCATCCAGAACAGCCTGTCCTCATTACAGCCACCCACCAAGCCAACAAGAATGAAAAAGGTTTACAGCCCACTCAAATTTTGTTTGTACCTGTATAAACAGCCATCTAACATTTCTGGAAAAAAACGAACCCCAAGCAGTGAAACCTCCAGGACACCACTTGCCACCTAAGGCCACACACTGGCATCATGGCTCACACTTGCCTGTGACAGCACCAATGATGTTCACAACTTGTTTCATCTCAAAAGCAACTCCAGCCTCAACACACAACACTAGGAAGTGCTCCTACATCAATACCTTTCAAGTACCATTTTCTAAAACTCCACAGCTTAAAAAAAATGCTTAACAGAACACTTCTATAGTCTCTTCCTATAATTTTTGTGCACCTGCCTTCATTGTCTCCAGTCTCCTGCAGCACATCAGGAGTAATTTGAGCTCAAGACAACTTCAGGCAAAGAATAATGGCTTCAGTTTCAATTTAAGACAAGCTGCCTGAACTATGATGAGTGATATAACCCAGACCCAAGCCTGATCTTCCAGATACCAGTCCACACTGAGACAGGCAATCATGTAAGCGTGCCTGTTGTACCTCCCAAGAAAGATCCTTGTGGAACAGGTCTCAGGTTTGCACACGGCAACCCAGCTGTGCTGAGAACTATGCAAGAGGTACTAGTCCATTGTCATCAGACCATCCCCAGCTAAGTATTTCAATCTGCTCACGTTTTGCCAAAAAACAGATATTCTGTTTCTATGAAGCCTGCTCCCTGGCTACTTTCTAAGCAATGATGGGCAACAGGAGTTAAAAACAAGGGAAGAGAGAAAAGATACCCAAGCAATTTTTATTCAATAGCTAAAACTATTATGGTTGCCCTAGCTGAAGACATTAGTTTGGATTCCTCTGTTATCAGGAGTGTTTTTACTGTCTGAACTCCATCAGATGCTCTAAAGAGTCCTCTAACAACTGTGAATAAACATCATAGCTGCACACAAGCTCCTTATTTCCAGCAGAAAAAAGGTACTGCCATTAAATACTACCTGCAGAATTCCCCAGGGCCTAAGTGACTTGTCCACTATTTCCTTTTGAAGCTCAGCTTCTGGAAGAGAACTGTCCTAGAGCTTTGTAGTATATAAATTCTTCCCTAACAACATGTTTGTGGGCAATGCACAAATTATATTGAGAAAGAAAGCTGTGTTGTCCATCCTAGACAGCTCTTACTGCCAGCAGTGCCCAATATATGATTTTTGCCCTGACTGACAATTAGGGAAAAACCCCACAAATTAATCTATATTCTTAAAACTATTTTTATGGTAAAGTCTTGCTGAAATTAGACTACCTTTGAATGAAGTGTTTAACTTCAAGAATTCTCTTTGAACTCCTCATCCAAACATATATTAAAGTTTAATTTGGAAATTTGTACTTGAGAGTACAGATCTGGCATTCTTGAGGACAAGAAATCACATTTGAGGACAAAAAATATTATTTTCACACAAATAAGGCTGTCATTCAGAATAACTACAAAGCCTAGGTTGGTTGTTTTGCAAGCTCACCAGCAGGATAGCTATGCTATTAATTTTGGCTTTGAAATAGGAAGTAGTGAGACAAGTAATGTCAGTAGAGAACAAATACACCATAGCACATTAGAGTCCTGAATATAAAACCCCCATCTAAATTTCACCTGCCCTCTGAAATGCAGTAGAACTACAACTCTGTTCAAGCTTAAATGTCCCAAGACCAGAGCCCAGAACGACTAGCATTTTTGCACAGACTAATAGATGGGATTTTCTAATTATCAGTTAGTTACACAGCTGCAAACCCAAAACCCTGCATGCAAATATATATGTGCACCAGCTCCAAATCCATGTGGATTTTTCTTTACATAAAGTAAGATCCAACAGCATTTCCACCTGTTAATTTACCAGTTTGATGGTGGTGTGTGCCAGGAATGGTCCACCACCACCAGTGCACGCAAGGCACACCTGGAATGTTACCAACAGTCCATCTGTCCAAATGAAAACTGTTAAACCTTTTTGGAACTGTGAACTGGGTATCAGTGTCACCTTCCCAGTCCAGGTGAATCCCTCCGAACTGCAAGACTACAGCAGTGCTGTTTGGAATTCGGGAGGCCCTGCAGATCAGACAGTTTGGAGACTGCCTGCCAAGCAGCTCCACTCTATATGTAACTTTTTACCCTCTATATGAATTTATAATGGTTTGTAAGGCCCCAATGAGGACGAAAGACAAAACTGTGGCTGGAGTTTTTGGGGTTTTTTTGTTTTGAAAGTCAAGCTTGATCTGCAGCTATTTAAGCCAATGCAAAGGGTCAGGGACTTACTTCCCTTCCCCAGTGCTGCCCACTTGGGAGATGAAAAGCAAACTATATGCCCTCTTCCATGGAAGAGTCAGCTTTAAGAAAAAAGTCAGATGTCTAAATATATTGCACCAGGTCTCTCTCTCACAATTGTGCACAATCATCCCTACACCTGCAGTTACCCATACAACCAGTTAAAAGCATTTTCAAGGCTCCAGTTGACCAATACTCTGGAGATGGATAATGGTGCCCCTTAACCCTGTCCAACCCCTGTATTCACTGTCCCGTCCCCTCAATGAAGAGATATATTCTCTTACCTGAGAACTGCCACTGAAGCCTGGAGGCTGGCTATACTCGGTGGAGTCAATAATACTACTGCAAAAATAAAAGAAATAGTCTGCTTAAATCACCGCACAGCCATCCTTTATAATTTTTAACCTGTTTGCTATTCCTCCCTTGACACTCTGCAGCATACTTGCCTTTGAAATCCATTTTATAGATATGGAACACAAGGTTATATTTTGCTTGGGGGTTTGGGAGACTTTTTTAAATACAGAGTTTTCCTAGAGCAGAATGCTGTCACACACAATTATGTGTAGTACAGTCAAATAACTTCTAATTAGAATGCAAAAGCATCTCTTTTGTATGAAATATGCAGCACAAGACATTCTGTGAATAACATGCTACCATTGGTTTTCAATTCCTTAAAAGAAAAAAAAGGAGAAAAAGTAAAAGAGACATTTAATACTCTGGCATTTGAACCAACACTGGGAAGGGAAAAGCTAGAGAAATCAGTTTAAGACAGACACTAGTTTAAACAAGCATAACTAATAGAATACAGAAAAAAAACTAAAAAAACCTGAGAGGATTACTGTTATTAGAAAACACTACACCATATAGCATCTATAATGACGCAACATACTTTTCAAATCACTGTTTTCAAAATACAGCATACACATGCAAACTCATTGGAATTTGACTTCTAAAATTGCAAAAAGATCTCCTGATTCAAGCAGAAAACAGGTGGTTCAGTGTTCTTGGACATACAGGCAAAAAATTCAGCTCCCACAGTAAGACACCAGAGCCACATTAAAGTGTATTTATCACTCAGATTTCAAATACTTCCAGGACAGGTAAAGATTAGCACACAAGAAAACAATTTATTACGCAGAATTCATTACAAAAATCACCATGATTTGTTTCTAAAAAAATCTTTTTAACTGCCTTGCTTCTGCTATGTCATTTGACTCAGACAGAGAAGAAACTATCTGGGGTCATTTTTCTCAGTCTTACTTATGAGGTAACCTTAGATTTTAAGCATTGCTTAGGAAAGCTGAAGGTTTTTTAAAAAGCTGTTAGAACACTGCTGTAGGTACCAGTTTTGTCAAAGATGATTGCACCTATTGCTGCTTATGTGACAGCTGCCAGAACTCATGTGTAAACTTGAGAATCTTGGTCATGAACAAATTGGTTTGGTTGAAATGCCAGACGGGGCACCTGTAAGTTTGGAAGAATGAACTAGTGGTACCAGTGCTTAAATATTTCCTCTGCATGTTTTCAAGATTCCCTGGAAGTAGAGGGAAGTGGAAACAGATGATGAGACATAACCACTAAAGAGATTTTAAAAACTAACTTGGAAAATAAGATTGATAGGACTTCTGTTTCAGGAAAGAAAAACGGTGCAAATGAAGAAAATTTGAGGGATAAAAATCATTATTTGCTGCAAACTATTGTAAGGGAGAAAACAGCAGAGCTGCTTCAGGCATGGCTGGGGACAACGGATTTTAAATTAGAATGCAGCTACATGAAATAATGAAACATGGACTGCAGATCCTGCCAGGAACAGCAGGAATAACACATTTGGCTGGAAAGCAATGAAAAAGTACTCCACTCTGAGACAGGTACAGTGGCAATTAACAGCAAAACACACAGACTTAGAGTGTCTGGTCTCGTTTTGCTGCAGGTTGTCTGGTAATATAAAGCCTTCAAGAGTGCAGACGTCATCTCCCTAACCAGAATACAAATTCAAAGACATTTCTGTGCGCTGCCTATAGTTGAGTTAACTCCTATATCCTTGAATGTTTTTCCTTTCAAGAAAAAAGAAGCAAGTAATCAGAAAATTACGGAAGTTCCCTTCAAGTTCTTTTTTAAAAGCTATACCATTAAGTTCAGTTCAGAAATTCAGCTACACTGATATGACATTTAAAAACCCAGAACAACAACAAAAAGCAAGGCAACCTGCAGACTATAAATCCCATTACAGCAATGGGAGGAGGTAATTAGAACAAATGGAGGGGCAGAAGGATCAGGATTTGGATAACTGAATCAGAGTTACCAAGCAACTAATTTTTAGATCAAAATTTCCCTCAAACTCCTGTTAGTGATAGTTTGTTATTGCCATTAGTTCTGGAGAGCATCACAGAAAAGTTGCTTATTCCTATCTCCTGTTTGCACCATTTACTGGGAATAAAAATAACACACACACCTGTTCAGAAAAACCATACACAGAACTATTTGTTCTCTTCCTTTATTCTTCCCCTCTTGTTCTTTATCAGTATACAAACCCAGCAATACCCAACATTGCAAACAAGCACTGTGCTATTACCCATTTTAATATTTCATCATATCCTGTGTAGGCACAAGAGAAAACGTGTTTCTTGCAGCCAAGGATGTACTAAACATCACAGCTGAGCTGGGTTTTTTGCTAAAGAACTTCTGAAGAAAGCTGGGGGGAAGCAAAATAATTTCATATTTTGAAGATGTTAAGAATAGGAAGGAAAAAAACTACAAACAATGAAAAGAAACAGAAAATTAATGAAGTAAGCCTGTGATTTAGAGGAAGCAGATGAATAAGGGCAAGTCACCAGAGACCAGATAAAATTGAATTCCAAAGAACTCTATTTTCCTGAACTTTAAATTCAAAGGCTAAAGAAATTTTCTTCATCTCAGCACTAGTCTGTGATAACCTTGTACTATTTATAAGGCACATTAGTAAAGTGTTATATAATTATATTTCATTAGCAGGGTGTTAAGTATGTTCAGTTATATTTTGATTTAAATATACCATTTTAATTCACTGATAAGCTAAGGAGTCTCTGCACATTCAATATAACTTTAACATGGAAGTGAATCCATCCCAAACTATTTGTATTTCACTCTTAGTGGTTCATGGCATCTCTAAAATGCACTCTGGAGATAAAATATTTCAGTTAAGCGAAGTGAAAAAAAAAAAAATCAGCATATTTTAAAACTCCAATCAGCTGTTCTGCATCTTTCTTGCCAAGGAGAAATGTTGTTGAGATATTCTTCAAAACTTACACTTAATGTTGAAAATAAAATTAATTTCAAGTGGTAGACCATTCTGGAATCTGAGTTATGGTAATTCACACCAATGCAATTACTTGAATTATACAAAACTGTCAAGACGGTGGGGATATAAGTTCCAGGAGTAACTTCTGGCAACAACTGATGCCTGTTCAGACGCTTCCTTCACATACTGATTTCTCTTCAACCACTCAAGACTACTTCTTCACACAGGAATGTCACTGAGAAAAAGATAAGCAGTCTTCTAAAGCAGAGAGAAAAAGGCAATCCCACATGCCCTAGAAAACATCTAAATATCCTACTATATCACACCCCTGGCATGTTGTAGCAGGGGGAAAATCCAAAAATTCAAGATAACCAAGATGGACCCAGACAGGCATAAAAAGGCAGGCAAGAAAGAGCCCATGGTCTCTGCACCTGTCATGGCTCCAACCCACTGCCACCTCCCAGGAGACCCTACATGAAGCACATCAGTCCAAAAATCACTACAATATTTTGGATACTATCTTACATCTTCAAAAGCAAGAACTGAGATTGGTTGACCCCTAGGACATGAAATAAATAGGCATAAAGAAATACTAAGAAATTCTCAGTAGACTGAATGCAGTATAGCTGTCACTGCAGACTATTTCCCCCTCAACTCTTTTATTAAAACTCTTGGCCTTAGAATGTTATTCCAGCCTTCAACAGATAAAGTTCTTTGGGGGCTTGTTTGTTAACTTAGCTCAAGTAATAGAGATACATTTCTATTCATAAGTACAGACTCCTGTTAAAAGAAATGTTTCTAGGCCTGAAGGCATCCAACATGCAACAAATTGAGCCTGATCAGTGCTCAAGTTTACCCCAAGCATCAGTACTACAGAACAAAACCAATCTATTTAACAGAAATAATCAGAAAAGTAGTAGAACCTGACAAGAATCTCATCAGCTTCGCAAAACTGCTTCCTGGCAAAACAGCAATAACCCATCCCAAGAAACACACCTGCACCAAAAAATTAAAGAAGCAGTGAAGAGCTGAATTAGGAATGCTGTTGACATCCATCATGGCCGTATTCCTGTCCTTTCCCTCAGAGCCAGCCAGAGCTTCATAGAAATACGAGTGATACTGTTCTATGTGTCCAGAAATAGCATCTTGGTAGGAAATCCCAGCCAAAATTTCTGGTTTCCTCACCACAGCACTGTGTCTAGGTCTCTCTAGGGGAAGAAATTTGATAATTTACTTCTATGCTATTAGATTTAGAGCTGCTAACTGCAAAAATCTACCAGTACAGTTTTATAACAGAAGTTGACAGTTTAGAGAACCCTATTTCTAAGAGATAGCAGAGATGATCCCTTAAAAACATACTTGGCCCTGTGAAATCAGACCTTTCTTACCACCAAAAGACACATTTGTAAACTAGAGCACTTCAAACTCTGGCACTTGCAACCTGGATACAAGAAGCATCTGTAGTTTTATAATCAAGAAACCAGACGATGCAATATTCCAGATAAAAATACCATTGAAATTATGTTATTAGAAAGGCATTTCATTAAATTAAAACAGACAGTAGATAAACAGAATCAATAGGCTGTACATTTTAAATTTTGACCTGAGCCCATACCTTTAGCTATTCATGCTGAGTGGGAAAGCCAGAGGACTCCAACATCATACAAAATTAAGACCTTTCATATGCCAAGCATAACTGCATAATGTTCAAAAAAGGTAGCATATAAATAACAGCAATCTTTTATTCCATAGCAAAGGCTTATGAGTCAAGTTTACTAATTCACACAACATTTAAAGTTTTCCACGACATCTGGTTTAGAGTAGATCTTTCATCCAAATGCAGACTCAGATGGCTGTTTCTTCACTTCTTTCTTATTGGTATAAAGTTTATACCAATCAGAAACAGAATAGGAAAATACTGTACAGCACTCAAGAAACAGTTTTACTTGTGTTTTGGGTGCTACTTGGATAGCACTAGCAAGCAGAGAGAAACATGTACAGATTGAAATCCAAGTTGAGTTGCAAGCTCCATACCTGTGTGAAGGTGAGGGAGCCTCAAACTGTGGCACTGTGCTGTCCTCACTGACTGGGGAGTACACACCACTCATCTCCTGAAACAGAAAGCCATGTTACATCAGAACTGACAAAACATGTGTATCTTACACGTGTTCACAGAGTACTGTTGTTTTTCCAAGCAGATAACCGTGTCTACATTTATTCAACTCTTACCTAAAAATCTTTACTATGCCTGACAAAACATTTATTTCCTTTTTTTTTAGTTATCGTTCCAACTAAGTTTTAAAAATCCTACAGGTGTAGTGCTTTGTGCTTCAAGAGTGGCAGTTTTAGAGCTTATACTCCAAAAAACCAATAGACTTGGTTATTATCCAATTGCCTCTAACCCAGCATCTCCCTTAAAGATGGCAGAACAAGCAAGCTGTAACTGCATTTTTGAGATGCACGCAAACTTATCTAACAGCCTTCACAACCGTAAAGTAAAGCTGGATATGGGTCATGGCAAGAACAGTCGCAAGGCAACAGGGCAAAGGTGGTGCCCCAGACTTAAAAGACTATCTATCAGTCCTCTGTGAGACAACTACACAAGAGAAACTTTGCACATCAACTTGGCTTTGTCCCTCCTAGACTAAGTCACTGCTGTGTACCCAGTATGAGACTGTCTTTCATCTGTTCGGGAAATGGAAGCTATGAAGGATGCAGCAGCTCATTAGTTGGGGGGCAAAGAGTTCTCAGGACAATTACTACTTGTGCTTTCAAATTCCCACTAAGTACCTATTAGTTGTTAAGGTAGTAAGAAGGATATTTGTGACAAGAGAGATCCCCAGCTTTAGAGGTCAGAGTCAAGGTCACCATCACACCCCAGGAATGTACCCCAGCTGCAGCCCAATGAAATATCTGATTAAAGAGCAGAGAATCAAGTAGCTGGATGCTCTTTGAGAGATCCCACAGCTTTTAGGAATAGTTTCTCCTAGATCTCAAGACTTATTTTACCAGTCTGAAGAAAACATGCTAAGGTGTATTTATTTCCCCAAAGCTCAGAAACATTTAGGAAAAGAGGTCTGAAAGAATTCCAAATAGCTATCAGATAAAGGGAAATTCTTGCAGTTGTCAGTCATATTTATATTTTGTGAATTCATCAGCACACATATTAATTGTGTGAAGAAATCTAAAATGCTTTTGGGCAGTAGTTGGGAACTTATGCTGACTGCTCAAGGTGAGCGAGAAGCAGACCTGCAAACTGATTCCCAAGAATCTTTGAGGGAATGATATTTTGAGAGGTGGCGATCTGATGTATTCCTGAAACATCAGCTTCCAAGATTAAACACTAGAATGATAAGAGAAAAGTATCAAAGAGGAACCTAAAGACTCAATGAAGACAGAAGGACTGCACTGATGGGTTTACAAATTCCTGGAGAACAATTTTTAGCAAAAATGTCAAGATATTCCCATCATTAAGAAATTAAGAAAATTACACCAGAATGTAGCAGGCATCAGTTTTGACATATAGCAGGAGCTGATTTTGCTTCTGCCCAGTCTCAACATAACAACCCTCCTGTGCATGCCCAACACCTTTCCATTTTAAGACTCACATACTGCTAAGATTTAAAAAGTCTGTGCAAACAGCCAGAAAACTGCAACGTACAAAAATTTCAAGTTCTGATCAATACACGGGCTGTTGATTTCTAGCAACTACTCTAAAACACTTACTACTAACACAAAGAAATGATTATATAAGAGCTACCAAACTGCAGCCTGCACACATCAACTAAATGAACAACTTAAAGGAAGAGCATCATCTGTTCATTTTCACATTACTGACTTAAATCCCGTAAATTTAACCCAGCAGCCACAAAGCAAGACAGACAGCTTGATGAAAATGAAAAATTGCCAGAGTCAGAATAATGTCTGGGCACCTCACCTCTACTCGTTTAATATCTTCTTCCAGAACACTTAGCTCCTTCTGGATCTGCTCCAGTTGCTGTGGATAAGAGAATGGGAGAAGTCTAAATCAATCTGCACTGCACCACCACCAACATAAATTGCAATCTTTTCAGAGAGAAACCTGAACTATCTTAGCTAGTGCGTGACACAATTCAAAAGTCACTAGGCAGGAAGCTCAAATGCCAGATTAACCTAAGTATGTACACTAGATTCAAGACAAAGTTATTATGTTGAAACAATGAGAAACAAGTGCATGAGGTATTTTTGATGTCAATCACAGAGACCACATTATTCCAAGTAATACTATTATGCCCCTCTAACTTCTCTCAGGCAAGGTGTAAGTGGTTTGCAAACACTGAGCATAGAATCATAAAGTGGTCTGGGTTAGATGGGACCTTAAAGATTATCTCATTCCACCCCCTGCCATGGGCAGGGACACTTTCCACTACCTACCCCAGGTTGCTCCAAGCCCTGTCCACCCTGGCCCTGAACACTTCCAGGGACAGGGCAGTCACAGTTTCTACAGGCAACATGTGCCAGGGCCTCACCATCCCCACAGGGAAGAATTTCTTCCTAATATCTAAACCCACACTTTAGTTTTAAAACCATTCTTCCTTGTCCTATCACAATTAGAAAAAATCCACCATGAAAGACAATGATCATTTCACCCTTCAGCTAAATACAAAATGTTTTGCTAAAAGCTATTAAGACTAATTTTCATGCTAGCAGTTAACCTGTCACTTGCCAATTTAAACTTTAAGTTTTCAGATTGAAAAGATTTGTTCCTAGTACCGAGCAAGCATCACATGGCATTTCTTTCAAAGATGTGATACTTACCTTATTACACCATAATACCATATGGATTACACCATAAACTTCAGTCAATTTGAGGGCTACACCTGAAGGGGTCAGAAGGAAACTTCCCCTCTCACCAGCCAATATTTCCTTTCCCTTCTTTGTGTCACATGTAATATTTTCCAGGTTTTTAGTCAGTCAGCAACTTGGCTTCACTTACCTCAAGCAACTGAAGTCACAGACTTGACAACTGTTTACACCTAAGCAAGGACATCACCTACTTACCTGCTTAATCAACAGGTATGTCCCCCACCAAACACCCACAGAGCCTATACCCAGCGTTGCAGAGCTCTAGATGAGAGCTCCAAGTCTGGACATAAACCATCAAAACTCAGCTCCAGTGCAAGCCTGGTTCACTGAGACACATACATGTAATAAATGCGTGGAGAACTGAAGTCCACCTAACTCTCTTCGCTCGCAGTAAAAATTTACAGACTATCAGCATGTGGCCCGTGACCAGAAGGCTTTGTTGAGTTGTTAAGTCTACTGAAAGCTTAAGCACAACACATTCTCCAAAGACAAAACAAATTTTTGTAATTTCAGCTTTACAGTGGAATATTAAATTGCCAAAATCCAAAGTTACTGGTTTGGCAACACATATTACTCTTAGTATGACATATTCCAAAGAATATCTAGCAAGCTACTCCCAAAGATTTATTCACTCAAGTGTTTAAACTTGATCATTTAAGTTTCAGAAGGTTTTGCTTAAACAAAAAGCAGAACTTAAACCCCTCTTATTGTAAAGCATTCCAAGTATCTGTATACTCTGCATTAGGTAATCCATTATTTCAATTTTCCTTTTAAACACTAACAAAAGCTTCTGTCCCTGAAAAGAAAAGAAAGGACTTCTGGGTCCACACCTATTTCTAACATTTCTTCTTTGGAATGAGATGATATGAATGTATCCCAATCTTTGTACTCTGAAGGTTTCAGTTTACATTTAATTTGAGGCACAGACAACAGAAGTTTAATGGTTTAGAACTAGACTGCCACAGATAATTTACAGATCATTACACCATAACAGATAATTCCCTTTTCACTTTCAAAGCATACAGCAAGAACAGCAGGTGGTGCTATAACTCCAAGATTAGTGGTAAAATTAACTGACACTTGCACAGCATGGGTCCTGCCTGAACTCAGCTCTAGCAAATATCATTCACATTCATAAATCCCATTTAAAAAGTTACAAAACCACTTAAAAGTTCCAAAATTACAGTGAGGAAATCAGCTATTCTACAATGTACTGGCTCACAGCCAAACTGGACATCTGAAAAATGGTTGTTGACATCACATAAACAGGATACTTTTTATGGAAACAAGGGCAGAGACCTTTTAATAGCCAGCTTTCATTAACTATTGCACACAGCCAAGAGTATGGGATCTGGGACTTGATTTACCAGTTCTTCCTTCTAGTTACAACCTAAGATAAACTTACCCAATAGCAGCAATTCTAAAGAGCAGGCAAGAGTATTTCACACTTATTTTAGGAGGGTGTCTTCTCATGCCATCAGCATCAAATGAGTTAACAATGCCCTCACTGAAACCTCTGGTTTTTTGGTATGCTAGTTCAAGTGATTTCATCTATCAAAGACCTTAAATCAATCCACATTAATTCCATTTAAACTCTGAAAAATGAGACTACTGATTTATAATTGCCAGTCTCTGAGGGACGTTTAAAGAAAGCTAAAAGAATTATAATCCTTGCAGTATATTCCAATTTAAGGGCACTTAATTTCATTTTCACTACAGGGCACAGAAAGAAAGCAAAGTCCTGTCCCAGTGATATGCAGAAGCACACCTGTCAGACTTTGGATTAAGTCAGCAAAAGCACTTCCAATGAACACTGAAATGTATGCTAAAAGAAAAGCAGATGCTATCAACTCTCTTCTCAGACACAGATGTTTTCCCAGAAGTGAAAACACCAATGTGGACAACAAAGAGGTCCTTAATTCAGTGGTTAAACATCATATTTTCAACTCCAGTGTTACACACCAATAAGAAGGTGTGTAACATTCTGGTCCCATTTTTCACATATGGGCATATATACAAAAGAAAAGTTATAACCTCAAAACAGCCTATCTTTTTTTGTCATCCTGGAAAAGGGATTTCAGATGTTCAAGTCAAGAAGCTACCAAGAACTTACACAATGCTAAACACCATGTCATGGTCATTTTGGTTTTGGTTGGCCATCTACTAACAAGCCTATCTTGGAACAACACTGAGATTTCATCCTGAAGCTTCCTGTTTTTCCTGAAGTGAGGGCCCCTTTGGAGGCAGCAACTTCCTGCTTTGTGTTTGTACAGCATGGACAACAAGCAGTCCTGACTGAGTCTCCTGATGCCAGTTTTAAGTGTTTGCAAAAAACTAAAACCTCAGTAGAGCCTCCCAGTGTCATCGACACAGCCTAGAAAAATGCACAAGGGAAGGAGCCATATACCTCTGACCAACTGTCTTTCCAATTCTAGAAAAAGCACAAGAACAGCAGGGGTTATTTTCTACAGAAATACTGCAAAATCAGCAACACCACTCTAACAAGCAGCTTAAACAGAGCATCTGGATTCACACTTTTTGGAAGCTCACAGGCCATGTTATGTTCAAACACCTTCAAGGCTCTGATCCAAACTCCCTGTGCAGTCATCACAATAGATACCATAGATCCAGACAAATAGATGAGACTATTACCGGATGGAGCATCATTTTCCCAGACACACAAAGCCACTGCACCAACCAGGATGAGGCAAAACTTATCACCTGCCCACCTGAGGAGGATAAATCAGGTAGTCACTGATAAATAAATAAACCCTGAATTCTGTCCCGTAGCTTCATCCATCCAACATCCATCTCTGCGCAATTGTTCTTCCACCAGCTACTGCTCTAACAAACTGCAGTGTGAACTTCACTAACAACAGCTGAAACCTTTCCAAAGGTACCCAGTGAAAGTAATTTGTATCTATAGAATTCAATATCTCAATGACAAAGCACAACAAGATCAGTTTTTCTCTCTGGAAGTCTTGCCTGTCTCCGGGTTTTCTTTCCATTATTGCTTTGGATGCAGAGCCTATTACAACATTGTTATAGTTTCTTTTCCACTTTCTTGAGCCGCACGTTGGGACGCCAATTATGTCAAGGTTTGAGCCCGGCCAAATGCCAGGTACCCCCAAATTAACACACCCACACTCAGGGCTCATGAGTTGAGATAAGGAAACCCGGGAGAAGACGCACTTAGAATAGGCAAAACAGGACTAACTTAGGTTGCAAAGTGATCTAATTTATTACTAACAGAGTCAGAGGAGTAAATGAGAGGTAAAATAAACCCTTCAAGGCCACCGTTTCTTCGCTCACCCCCCTCCCTCCTTCCCAGCAGCTGCACAAGGGAACAAGGTATGGGGGGAGGGTTAGGTCAGTTCATCACCCAGATCTTCTTCTCCTGCCCGGGGAGAGGTTCTTTTCCTCTGCGTAGCCATGGGTCTCACCGTCGGCAGCCCGCCCGACACTGCTACAGTGA